>CAXKVY010000292.1:1200000-1557512 GCA_964058915.1 Tetropium fuscum
AGTGCACTGTGTTCTTTTTTTTGACAAGATTAAACCGGATTCTAAGGGTAATTTATATACCCAGTATAGTTGGGAACCATCTGACTTGGTTGCGTAACAGTCAGTGGCATCCAAGGGATTAGTATTTTCGATACCTCGTACGAATCAACTAATTAATTTCTTTTTTAAGCTGAGCTAGCGAAGGCAAACTTTTCTTGCCCATTTTAAACGCTATTGAATTATAACCAGGAGGGTTATACGCTATTGAATTATAATATATTTACGGCACCCACAAAAGGAAATCCTTGTGTGTGGTATTTGAGTTGAGTACTATTATAACTAATAAATATTTTGTTTTTTCTCTTGATTAAAGATATATCAAGGTTACATTGTATCAGAGCCAAAGTTTAACAATTAATGTCCCTGATAATAGGTCTGATATCTGATCCATAAGATAAGAACGATTTTCTTAATTGTAGGGGTCGATGTCATTATATAGTCAGTAACAAGTCCTCTAATTAAACAGACTAGGTATTGAGCTTGTCCAATAACATAATAGTTTCCATTACAGAAAAAAAGCAGGTGTTCCTTTGAAGAGATTCGAATCTGTGTAGTCTTTTCGTATACCTATATAGGGATATATATATATATATATATATATATATATATATATATATATATATATATATATATATATATATATATAGAGAGAGAGAGAGAGAGAGAGAGAGAGGTATATTCCTCTTGCCCACAAAAATATAATTTCTAACAAAAACGAGTAATGCCCTTACAGAAATTTGACCTGCATTAACTAGGTACATCATAGATTTATAGAGATTTTATTAATAGTGATAAATACCTTCAGCTGGCAGCGTTGGCACAATGTCAGTAGGCATTGGTAATATATATTTTTCATGGTCCTGGCATTGGACTATTAATTTGTTTTACTGCTTCTGATATCTGACGAATCTATTCCCGGTCGTTTAATGACTACAATTACACATGAGTCCAGGATTATTAGTCATAACTTTATGAAAATTAGTAACATGCTAAATATATAGATCAAACCAATTATAACCTCATTTTATGATAATCTCAACATTGGTCGGTCAATTACGTCACTCCAGGTTCAAGTTCAGGGAAAGTTCTTTAGTAGACAAATAAAAATAGAAAATAGTTCTTTAGTAGACACAAATCGAATAAAGGGCTAGGTCCCATGTGGAGAAGGTATCTACCGTGATCTAACCTAAAATAAATCGAATCCTTCTGAAAAATGTTGTGTGCTGCTTAGAAAATAAGGTAAATGTTTAAATATGAAACACTGGCAAGTAATGCCTTTTTGAAGAACATGATTTAAACGTGATTTTTAACTGTCTACAATGCGTTAATAGATTGTCTCTATAATGTGATTGATCGGGGAAGATACTGCATTTGATTTTTGTTTATACGAAAATGCCGAAGCAGTCGACTAGCGGCTGCAAGGAGCTTGTGGAAAAATTGAGAATATTTTGTACTTATTGTTGTTGCCATCTACCTAGTTCGAGTTAGTTATTTGAGGTTATGGCAAAATCAGGTATTTAATTACATGGAGCCATTACAATTTATTTATAGGCTTTATCTACAACATAGTAAATCCAAACATGGAATTTCCCACATTTGGTGTTCGAACTAATTCCTGTAATAACCTGATAAAACCTATATCTTATCTGGTATATTAGGTGTTTTGCCTTTAATACCATTAGATGTTATTACATAGATAACTAGTTAATTTTATTTTTCTCTTCACATATCGGTTCGGCGACTATATTAATTTGTAATTAAAAGCAACGAGAAAGTAAAGAACACAGGGAATTTCCAATTTGGTGATGGGTTCACTATTTCGTTAAGATATAATGACCATTTGTCCCGGATTTGACCAACATATCCCGCAAGAGTAAACGTCCCGGATTTTGGATCTTGCGGAAAATGACATGAATGCTTTTATTTTTCAAATAAAATGAATCTGACAACAGCGAAAATAAAATATCGTTACGAATTGGCAACGTAGAGAAATAATTAACGCTTTGATCAGAGCACAGTTGGTGGTGCTTTGATGACCAACAACATGTGGTCAGTCGATAGTGGTTTCTGCTTAGTCGGTACAACGTGGATCGAGAGATACTTGGCTTCTATCTCGTCTCGTGAGATACTTGCACCGGATGTTTTTATTGTTGGGACATGTTGGTTAATAGATTGTTAATTTTACATAGGCTTAGCGGCTATAAAAGCGTAATACATATACCTTATCCTGTTATTTAGTTATTTATTAGTTGGTGATTTTTTTGGGTCTTTTTTATTTTTTTATTATTTTACCTATGCCTTCCTTTTAAGGTGTCTTTTTGTCATTTTGATTTGTATTTTATTCTATTTTGTTTTATTTTTGTTGGTATTCTGTGTTTTTGTTTACTGTTTCTGATTGCTATTTTGGGTTTGTTTTTAATTTCTTTGTTTTCTTGTTCTTTTTTTGTATTGTTTTTTTCAAATATTTATTATTGGTGGGGGTCAGGGGGCGTATACGAATTTTGTGGGGTTGTTAAATTTAGGAATCATTGCCTGTATAATGGTGGAATTAGTGTAGTAGTGAGCATTTAGTTTTTCTATGAAAATTTGGTATTATTTTCAATTCTAGTCTGTGGTCTTCCAAAGAAATGCACCAAATCACAGGCACACCCTTTTTGTGCCTGTGATTTGGTGCATTTGGTGTGATTTGGTGCAAATTCATACATAATATCACACCACCATCACAATTGAACGGTCTGCCTATTTGCAATGGATCAAAGAATTTCTTAGTGTGCAAATTTGTGTACACTCTATTGAAATGGTGGGTAGAACTCATTAGTGACCGGGTCTACCGCTCTCATTGGTGAGTTTTAGGCGGTTCTAAATTAAATTAAATTTCATTGGTCAAAGGTAAAGACGCCGGACGTAGGCGACGAATGCGAGTAGTAGTTCTAAGACCAATAATTCCAATCGTAAGCGACCGAATTTGACAGGGGGAGAACTGGAAATGATGAAAAATGCATACGAAGGAATATTGAAACGGTATTCTGGAAGCACTAAAACTGAGGCAGTCGATATATGCGCTTCGTTGACAAAAGACTGTGTGAATAGTGTGTTTTGTGCAATTATAGATGAGGAACCCATTGCAAAAAAAATGATACGCCTATGGAAATGTGGACAACAGAAAACACGCTACTATCTGTGGAAACTTTAAAATATACGTTGCGTGTAAAATATAATTTAGAGAATTCTTCTTGTGAACAATTTTACAATCTTATGAAAAATGATGATGGCGCAAAATTCAATCGGCAGAAAAGTATTTGTAAGTTGCCTTTCCCTTTCGTCCCGCATCCTCACCTTTTAAATATGGTCACTATACGTTAGTAGGTATAGTGGTAAAAACAAAAATAAAAATAGTGGTATAGTGTGGAAACTTTAAAATATACGTTGCGTGTAAAATATAATTTAGAGAATTATTCTTGTGAACAATTTTACAATCTTATGAAAAATGATGATGGCGCAAAATTCAATCGGCAGAAAAGTATTTGTAAGTTGCCTTTCCCTTTCGTCCCGCATCCTCACCTTTTAAATATGGTCACTATACGTTAGTAGGTATAGTGGTAAAAACAAAAATAAAAATAGTGGTATAGTGGTAGGTAAAAAAGATACTGTCTGTGGAAACTTTAAAATATACGTTGCGTGTAAAATATAATTTAGAGAATTCTTCTTGTGAACAATTTTACAATCTTATGAAAAATGATGATTGCGCAAAATTCAATCGGCAGAAAAGTATTTGTAAGTTGCCTTTCCCTTTCGTCCCGCATCCTCACCTTTTAAATATGGTCACTATACGTTAGCAGGTATAGTGGTAAAAACAAAAATAAAAATAGTGGTATAGTGGTAGGTAAAAACGCTACTGTCTGTGGAAACTTTAAAATATACGTTGCGTGTAAAATATAATTTAGAGAATTCTTCTTGTGAACAATTTTACAATCTTATGAAAAATGATGATGGCGCAAAATTCAATCGGCAGAAAAGTATTTGTAAGTTGCCTTTCCCTTTCGTCCCGCATCCTCACCTTTTAAATATGGTCACTATACGTTAGTAGGTATAGTGGTAAAAACAAAAATAAAAATAGTGGTATAGTGGTAGGTAAAAAAGATACTGTCTGTGGAAACTTTAAAATATACGTTGCGTGTAAAATATAATTTAGAGAATTCTTCTTGTGAACAATTTTACAATCTTATGAAAAATGATGATGGCGCAAAATTCAATCGGCAGAAAAGTATTTGTAAGTTGCCTTTCCCTTTCGTCCCGCATCCTCACCTTTTAAATATGGTCACTATACGTTAGTAGGTATAGTGGTAAAAACAAAAATAAAAATAGTGGTATAGTGGTAGGTAAAAAAGATACTGTCTGTGGAAACTTTAAAATATACGTTGCGTGTAAAATATAATTTAGAGAATTCTTCTTGTGAACAATTTTACAATCTTATGAAAAATGATGATGGCGCAAAATTCAATCGGCAGAAAAGTATTTGTAAGTTGCCTTTCCCTTTCGTCCCGCATCCTCACCTTTTAAATATGGTCACTATACGTTAGTAGGTATAGTGGTAAAAACAAAAATAAAAATAGTGGTATAGTGGTAGGTAAAAAAGATACTGTCTGTGGAAACTTTAAAATATACGTTGCGTGTAAAATATAATTTAGAGAATTCTTCTTGTGAACAATTTTACAATCTTATGAAAAATGATGATGGCGCAAAATTCAATCGGCAGAAAAGTATTTGTAAGTTGCCTTTCCCTTTCGTCCCGCATCCTCACCTTTTAAATATGGTCACTATACGTTAGTAGGTATAGTGGTAAAAACAAAAATAAAAATAGTGGTATAGTGGTAGGTAAAAAAGATACTGTCTGTGGAAACTTTAAAATATACGTTGCGTGTAAAATATAATTTAGAGAATTCTTCTTGTGAACAATTTTACAATCTTATGAAAAATGATGATTGCGCAAAATTCAATCGGCAGAAAAGTATTTGTAAGTTGCCTTTCCATTTCGTCCCGCATCCTCACCTTTTAAATATGGTCACTATACGTTAGTAGGTATAGTGGTAAAAACAAAAATAAAAATAGTGGTATAGTGGTAGGTAAAAACGCTACTGTCTGTGGAAACTTTAAAATATACGTTGCGTGTAAAATATAATTTAGAGAATTCTTCTTGTGAACAATTTTACAATCTTATGAAAAATGATCATGGCGCAAAATTCATTCGACAGAAAAGTATTTGTAAGTTGCCTTTACCTTTCGTCCCGCATCCTCACATTTTAAATATGGCCACTATAGGTACGTTAGTAGGTATCTAGAGAGATCACAAGCATTTACAAGGATTAAGCAAACGTATTCTTGTAAAATTAGCTTGCACCTATTCTCTCCAGAAAAGCCTATTTGCTACTCAACTGCTAAACCGATAGCTCAAAGTGACAGAGACACGAAGTCGTCTAAGGATAATTAATTATCCAGTGTCCCTGATACGAGCTAAGAAAAGAAACAATTCCAATCTTGTTTGTGGATATACTTTAAAGGATTAAGCGGGAAATATTTTTCCGGTACAAAAGTGAGAGATCTAGCCCCAATCAGTATCGGTCTTTCTTCTAGTAACTGTAAGTACCCTTACTATAAGCGTTAACGTACACCGGCACCGGTGGAGCTCAGAGCTCATGCAGTTGCCAAGCGACGGCGTGACGTCACGACACCGCTGGCGTCAGGGGCAGTCAAGTTGAAGGTGGTGTTAACGAACTTACGACACGGAATTCGAATATATACAACGCATGAGAGGTTGCGATTAAGAAACTAGTGGCGTCTCATCTGGGTTGGTGTCATTAATAGCTTTTCATTATTATGGAAGTCGAACCACCGTCATCATTATTACGGGTATTACGAGGGTTACCCAACGGAAATGTCAACTTATAAAGGTCAGAGAGTGAGAATTTTATGAAAGCGGAAAATGGTGTTAGAATTGGTTGCTTAATTGCAAAAATGTTATCAAGTTACTTTTCAAGCTGACAGACAATTTATCTAGTGATTTCTCCCCTTCTGGGTTAAGCTATTATTTTATTAAATTGCTAATTTACTTAAGTACGCGAAGATTTATATGTTGTATATTTGTGTTAATATGTGTATAGAAAATCGAATTAACTATAATGTTAACGTTAACTATATCGGTGACAAAGTGTAAATATCACCTCTGATTCAAATACAATCGAACTATGAATTGACCATATTAGTTAGGTTATCAAAATCCGGGCGCAAAATTTGAAATCCTAAACACACTTCAGCAAATTTGACTGCCATGCATTTCTTATGGGAAATTCAAAAGTGTGATTTTCAGACGGGAATTTCTCGGGATTTGGGCATTTCTTAGTATTTAATCCTATTATACGTCAAACTTTAAACATATTTCTCTACAATTCAAGTCCAAATTATTTTTTAAGACTTATAAAAGTTAATTAAATAAATGCTTTTAAGTTAAATTGTCTGCTTTCCATGGACGTACGTCGCGTATTAGTTTTAACATTTCTTACGCAAGAGCGTCAGGCCAGCTGTGAAAGTATGGTTAAGGGTTATGTTCTGATTTTGTCGGTCGGTTGTTTATTTGTTTATTACTATTTTGGTCAATGTTTATCGATTTTTTACATTAATGATGTAATAATATACCTACTATGTACACTTTTATTAAAGAATAATGGAAAAAATGGGCTCAAATGTAGATTTCTTCATATAAATAATAATCCGGTAAGTTCCTACCTATATAGATACCGAATTATTATTTATAAGCATGGACATTTTTGTTATCTAAGGTTTTTCATTAACTAACTAAACTGATACCGCACAACAAACTTGATGATACTAATGGAAAAGCCTTGGAAAAACAATGTGATTTATAACTTTCGATCGAATAGATTTTCTGCACTTAGTCCTTTCATATGCATACTCTGTTCAGGTCGGGGCAACCAAGAACAAGATACATCAGTTGATGCTGATACTGAATAATGTACTTTTAATAAATTTAATTAGTCATCAAATTGAAAAGATTTTAGACTACATATTCTGGCCTCTAGGAAAAAATCACTTATGGTTCCGAGTTTGATTAGGTAGGTACTCTATTTTCACCAACTCTATATTCTACTCTATTTTCTAACCAACACTCAAAACCAATTAATTGCAATCAGAAAAAAACAGATAAGTGTGAAAACTGCAAAACGTGAAATAGGTAAATCAAAATAAAATGAGATTAGAAGTTACCTAGGACACAAATATAATACAAATTCAGCGATGTTGCCACAAATATTGCCGTTTTTAAATTAACACAATGAAATTATAATTTATTATGTAAAAAACTCTTATTAAATATTAAATAAGTTTATCCAAAACCTTACAGTACCTACACAGATACTGTGGTACCTATACCTCTCAAGGACCATATGTCAAACCCCGTCCTCTCTGAACAATTGGATCAAGCAACAAAATACGTTTTTCATACAAACATCGCCTAAAATTGGTAATATTTTTATTTTGATAATGTTTAATCAATATTTTAACACTCTATCAGTCAAATAAAATATCAAACAATGTATTCATTCAATTTGTTTCACTAAGAGACCTTCTATATCACAACGCCCTGGACTTGAGTCCCCATAAGACATCAATACATTAATTTTTAAACTAGGAACCCGCGCCAATTTGAGATCATAACCTAACTAATATTGTCAATTGAGTAGGTATGTATGAGCGAATTTAATTATGACAAGGAATAACATACTATTAACCTGCAAAGATTTTTATCCTAGAATGCGATTGAGGAATTGTAATCTGATTACCACATACGAAAATTCCCCAAAACATACCAATCAGGAGGAGCGACATTGAGAATATGATTGATGCAGATTTTCAAAGTATAAACTGCAGTGAAATGATAGAAAATGATATGATACGATATTTAATGATATTTAATTATATGAAATAACATGAAATGACTAACAATGAAATATTTGTATCTTCAAATCTTGCACTTAGATATGGAGTTCCACAGGGATCTTGGCTGGGTCCAATATTACAAATACAAACTTTGGAGTATTGCGGTTTAATGTTAACCCGTCCAAAAGTGTCTGCCTTATTATTTTTTTTACTCAAAACCAATTTTAGAATAGTACTTGTTGGCTTCTGAATCAAACACTTTTTTTGGAACATATTTTTTTACACCTTTCTTATATGCGCAGTACCTGGCGTACCCACGTAGGTCAGGGAAACACTCTATTTCCTACACATCTTACCTATAGATATAGTGGAGTCTAGTTTTAAATTTCCGAGAGTCACAATTCAGGCGGCTGGCGGCTAGGAGTAAAGGATAAACAAACAACTATAAAAAGCTTTTGATGTTAGCCGACTGTATACTGAAAACAAATTGTGACACTCGGTAAACTAAAACTCCAGTCCACTATACTATTGTGTAAAATTTCTACATGAATCAAAACACTTCACGAAACAGGAGTCAGCTTTTGGAGTATAATACATTTTGTTAAGATTTATAGCTTAAAAGGGTTGATGGGTGATACACTATCTCATTAGAGTAAAGCTGACAGACATCTACGAAACATTTTCTTGTACATTTGCTACTACACAATAAATTTTCGACTAGACAAAAGTCGACATAAACAAATATGGTTGATCGCCGTCATCGCCGATAAGGTACTCGTATAAAACCTGTTAGACAAAAGGCTACTAATAAAACTTGACAATACGTGAACTTTGTAAACATTTGAAAAGTAATCGACTCTTAACAATAGATATTATATCCTACGATAAAATAGCTTGTGAATAAGCATAATCGATTCATTGGCGTTTCCATTTCTAACAACATTAGCTTTACTAAAATTTAATTATTTCGTTGCCATCAATATAACCATTAACATGACAGAAGACTTGTGAAGATAAATTATAGGCGAAGTTCATAAGTTTTTGCTACTTCTTTAACCGGAAAAATGATCACATCCGAAACAACTTTACTGTAAGTTCACTGACCATTTTTATCGAGTCTAACTGAATATAGCATCAAATTTTATTTCTGGTATTTTCAATTAATTTCGTACACTACTTATTTAGGGGTATGATTTAAGCGCGCATTATTATAATTAAGCATTAAAATTATTAGGTATTTTGCGCATTAAAATGTCACATGCAATAAATAAATTGATATATTTTTATTGAATAAGATTAGAGCTCACATTATAATAAATGGTTGCGCAAAATATATTGAATTTTTGCGCAATAATATATAAGCCTTTTTCAGCATTACTGTTCGTGTACTAAAATATCGATTATTGTTAATTAAGTAAATCAGTTATTCCACTATCTCATATAAATTACCTTAATATACCAATACAATATATAAAATATGAAAGCATACTTTCACTTTGGGTAAAAAAAATACGTATTGTAGGGGAATAACCAAATAAAGGCAATATAAATATATAAAAAAAAGAACAAAGGCAATTTAACCTAACCTAACTTAATCAGTATACATATAACTGGGGAAAATAAAAAACAAAATGCCACAAATAACATTTAGACAATACCTACTTCATTAGTGTACACATATATCTTATAATTTATTATGCTCCTTTCGTTTCTGTGGTGCATTTTTTACATCCAAACAATTAAAGCTAATCTACAAACTATCCCTTCAACAAAGCACGCAAAAGTAGGTACGGTACACTGGCTAACGCTAACCGAGTGACACGTCCAACGAATCGAGATGGTGTAGAATATTTCACCTTTTTTGCCTAAGCTATAAAAGTGACAAGCTGTCACACCGTTAAAACCTACTAGATTGTTTTTAAACGTATAAAATTAAGAGTTTTCTTCTGATAAAATACAAAATTGGTGAAAATTAGAAAAAAATTTGTATGAAACACATTTTCCCAACGCGTTTCATACACTATTTTGTGTAACTCGCATCCTTTTGTGGAACTCGCTAGCGTTCGTTCCGCATAAATCTGTTCGTTACACAAAATAGTATTTTCCCCAACTGGTTCTTGTTACATAAATAGCTATTTTAAACGCGAGTTATTAGTTATTAGTGTTGAAATGATTAAATTGTTTCTGACTCAATTAATTTATTGGTAATTATTTTTTTTAAATACTTGATTTTATTATTAATTGACAAAATATGTTTTATAATGCTCAAAGCCAATACTCATTGCATTTAAAATAATGATCATTTAAATTATCCCCCTTATTGAGTACATCTCTGATATATGGCCACAGTCTATAAAAAAAATACTAGTGCACGTGAATGTGAGGTGTTAGTGTGTTATATTCACTATACGCGAGTACGTAATACAATTTAATGGATTTAATTATAGACCGATTTGTTTGGACGCCGTTTTGCGTTATAATTTTTGTGCAGGTACGTCGACCGTCGCGTCGATCATAAATATTCTCAAACGTACGAATCTACATATACACGCATAATATATACATAACTATCAGGTGACAACGATATCACTAGTGCCCTTGCTGCCTCTTTGTTTTTAAAATACCAAAATAAAACGACAGAGCTTACATTTTGCTCGGAAGTTCACACAGCCGGAAACTGATGTCTAAATGGCATGGTGCAATAGAAGTAAATATATGCGTGATACTTTTATATGAATACGTTCGAATGGAACAAAAATAAATAGTAAACTAGGTACCTAGTTGTTATCTTATGAATGTAAACTACAAAAACAAGTTTTGTGGATATTTGCCTGCATACCAATAAGGGCCAACTAAAAAATTAAAGAATTGGTTTAATCAATTTTTTAGTAAATCAGTAATGTCAAATGTCATATTTTCTAAGTTTTTTTTTTTCCGTTTGTGATAATGTCGATTGTAGCATTTCAGAAAGAGTCTAGATTTCGTCATTCCTTAAGCCAAAGGCCTCTAGAAACGTTATAATGTATGTCAGCGGTTGACCCTAATCCCCAAGTAGAAAGAAACTACTGAGCTGAATTTTTGCCAAAAATCAAATACCCTAACAAATTGATCGATGATACATAAAACAATTCTTAGCTTACCTGATACAGTTTGATAATGTGTGGATGGTCTAACCTCTTCATTATATCTACTTCTCGATATACTTTCTGTAAGTTACTTGCATCTAACTGAGACTTGTCTATTATTTTGATGGCGACCTGAAACCAAGAATATTAACTTGAACATCAGTGATGCGATGCATTATGATGACATGCTATTGATATTGATCAGGGGCGTGCGATCCATGGGAGCAAGGGAAGCATTGCTTCCCTTAAACTATATACTGGGTTCCCCATAATAGACTACCCATTTTACATTATCAATAAATTCCCTATGAGATAACTAAATAGGTTGTTCTCTGTGGGATTATCTTCTGTAGTCTTTAGGATTTAAGTAAATTATTAATCAAGGATCTTTTGGTATTATTGGCCCTTATTTTTTGAGAATGAAAATAACCGCGCTGTAACAGTAACATCCGAGCGCTACGTTAATATGCTAGAGACATTTCTCATTCCAGAATTAAATATACGAGGATTACTAAACAATGCCTTACTATTCCATCAAGATGGGGCAACAGCTATTATGGGGAACATAGTACTTTAATTTATTGTATATTAAATGTATTATTTAAAACCCGGTTTTGTCACTGGATAAATACTACGAATTTAATTACTGGATAGGGCTGGAACCTTTGATGTAACTATAACACACGGAGTAGTTTCCACAAAACATCAACACACTTTCACTTCGCTAGGCGCGTCGAGCGAAGTGAAAGTGTTTTGGTGTTTGTGGAAACTACTCCGAGTGTTACGAATTTAATTATTATAATTTTTAAATAGCAATCTCACAGCATAATTTATTATGAGCCGTATATATGTCCCGACAACGTTTGACAAGGAGGTCTTGTCCGAGTAAACGCGACCGCGAACGAACATACCATGGATATAAATAATATAATATGCCATGGTCTTAGTTAAATATATCAAGTTATCATGGAATGGTTGATAAATATAACAGTCAAATGCGGAATTTGTTTTAAAGAAATCACTTAATGTACCGGATTAGTTTCGGATGATGTCACTATTATTTTAAACAAAATTTAATCAGATATTAAAGAGACTAGTTTAATTGTTGCTGTTCTAGACGTAACAACCGATGTGACTGATTTCAGTCATTAAATAAATAAAATAAATAAATAAATAAATAAATAAATAAATAAATAAATAAATAAATAAATAAATAAATAAATAAAATAAATAAAACTTAGTAAACACTACAAATAAGTAGGTTTCTAAGAATTGCTTCCCTTATTTGTCACCGCACGCCACTGATATTGATGATGACATTGTTAATGATTTTTTGTTCTCTATGATTTTTTGTTAAATTTCACTTTTCAGTGAATTAATGTTACCCTTTTTGGAAATTGTCATTGAAAAAGCATCGCAGATTGCACGATGAGTCTTCATAGATCTTTTTACAGCTGAATCAAGATTAAGCAGATAACGTACAGGGTAAGTCTCTTAAGATTGACACCCCCCTTATCTCACTTATCCTTTGCCGATTTAACTCATTCAAAAAAGGAGTAGACACGGTTTTTGATGAATTTTTATAATCTGAATATAATCATAATGAACAGCAACATCATTTGTCGTTAAGTTTTAAACAACTTTTAGAATGTCGCCCGTAAATCCGGGTGCCACACGTCTTTTGTTAACGCGCTATCATGTTTTTTGTTAACCCGATATCAGGTTTTTTGTTGACATGCTATCTCAACAACGAAATGTCCAAACAAGATAATATTTGGCAGAAAAATCTTTTCTGGGTAAAGCAAGTATTGTTTGTCAGTCTAATCCAATTCCAATAACAAATGTTCCCACAGTGGCGTAAAAAAAAATTTAAAAAAAATTATTTAATTAATAATAATAAATTCTACAGTTCCGAAATTTTTCCACTACATTAAGATGGCCATACTTCATAACATGCCGAGTTTGATAAAAGTCTATTAATAAATATCCGCGCTACGACACAAAAAGGTATTGAAAGGAATTAAAAAGGTATAACATGAATTTAGTACAAATGTCTGGATTGGAATTTACGGCAACCACGTGTTTGGACCTTATTTCTTGCCACAACGTGTAAATTCAGAAAATTTCCTACAATTTTTAGAAGAACACCATGGTAATATATGGGAAGTCATTCCTTTGAATTTAAGAAGACAGTCTTGGATTCAACTTGATGGGTGCCCGGCCCATTATGGCAGAAATGTAAGAAATTGGCTAAACAATAACTATCCAGGGAGGTGGATAGGTCGTGGAGGTCCAGTGGCGTGGCCTCCCAGATCCCCCGATTTAACACCACTTGACTTTTTTGTGTGGGGATTCATTAAGGAAATAGTGTATACCACTCCGGTTAATACACTCGAGGAACTTCAAAATCGCATTAGAGATGCTTGCCATGAAATAAGGGTGCATCATTTAGTTAACTTAAGACGTTCTATGATACGTCGCAGTGAAATGTGTATTGAGAAGAACGGTTTACATTTTGAACAAAGTATCTAATTTTATGTATGTAGGTACTAGTGTTATTGTTATTAATTCTTGTAATTGTTATTTATAAATCATTATTGCTAACAATTGTTATTTATTCCACAATTATTATTGTTAATTAAATATTGCTATAAATTCAAAAATGTTTATATCTCCATAAACATTAACATCAATGCTCATCTAATGTTTTTTTTTTGTAATTGTAATTACTTGGAAAGAGATAAAGAGATTTCGGCTTTTTAGAATCCTTAACAAACCATATTTAGGTAGGTTTCGTTGAAAGAATTAAATATTTAGCCGATAATTATTATTGCTAATAAATAAATTACTTAATTTAGTACCACATCAAACACTAAAAATCAAAATAACTAGGAAACGCACAGGAATTTCGAAACAGAAGAAGGGACATTATTTTTGTTAAACTGTATGTAGATAATGAAAATAACAGTTTTTTTTAAATAGTCTTTGGCGTAGAAGTTCTGTTTACGAAAGGGGTGGAGCACCCCTTCCACCCCGCCACTGTGCAAGTTTTTGAACATTCTTACCGCTTGTTTTATGCGCCTTAATTAATAGGCATTATCCCCCAAACATGAAAAAATCTAAGCGTTCGTTTATAAGTCATAAAGAAAATTCGAGAAAAAAAAATTATAATAACGACATTACACTGTCAGAGAAACAACGGCCAATATCTCGAAAACTGTCATAGTTAGAGCAAAATTACAAGAGATCAAAATTGTTACTAAGGGGCCGTTATTTTAGAAATATGTATCAGATAATGTCAGTGGCGTACGAAAAAAAAGTTCTATTATGCAGAATAGTCGAAGTACCCGAAAAAAGTAACATCCACTATAGTATTTTCGACAGGAACAATACAACATGTTGATCCTATGCAGGTTAAGATATGTGTAAAATATTTAGTGAATATATCATTCCGTTCAGAAAATATTACACATTAATGTAAAAAAAAAAAATAAATTTTAACACCCTGTATCTTCCTTAGGAAGCTAGATCGGCCATATCTTTATAGGCACTTTTCTATTTAAAAACGTGCGTTCTATCCCCTGTTAAAGTTTGTCTACAAAAAACTGACTCACCCTGTATAAGTTTACACGTCTATATTATGGTTGTTTTCCTGCAATACTCGACGAAAATAAACATTAAATTAATGTAACTCTACCGTGTCCTATATTATGTCCTATATAGATAGATATTGACGCCAAGGCGACTATATTTTTGTAGTCTGGATATTTGTATCTACGCCAATTCAATGTCGCTAATCACCGAGGTGAAATATGACGCATAAACATTTATTTACATTTATTTACTACGAAAAACTATAAATCCGATAACGGAAGTGCATTAATTTGATATCAATTCCCAAACACACACGCTACTACACGCCATATATCACGCCGTTATTGCACCTGCAACTTTTACACTATCATGCGTGAATATAGAACAAATATTAAATTTGTCACACCATGTCTAGATCTCCAGACTCCAGTGTCGCAGGATTTTTATATAGTTAACTTAGAACAATATCAACTAAAGTTGTAGCCTTTAGAACCGTGCCAAAAGTCTGCATTCCTCCGAGGGGTGGAACCTACCTACCCAGTGGCGGCTCGTGATGAAATGAAACGGGTGTTCTGCAAATATTTACTCACCTATTTTTTGAAAGTCAATTAAATCCTACGATCCTTCATAGAAGCAAACCTATATAACCTTCTCGTTATCAGTCATCAATTTGTGAAATAATTTATTTATAATTATAAATAATTTAATTATTATTTATAATTATAATAATTATTATTTGGGTTTTGAGAGGTTTCAGCTTCATGTCATCGCAGCGTCAGTTCAAAGTTCAAAGGCCCCACAAAACTTTATGCAGTTTATAATTCTTGACAAAACGTATCTATTTTTTGTCACATTATTTATCATTATGCTTTTGTACATTTATCCAATAAGCTGAATCTAGCTGCGCTTTAATATTAGTTGTCCCTAATAAATCTAATTTTATTGTATGATGTAGATAGCCTTTGGAGTTGTCGTGCTTTTAAATTTTTTCAGTTAAGTGCACTAAATATATCACCCCTACCTCCGACTCCGTCCATGCTTTATCATCGTCAAAAAGTAAACAAGGAAAACAAAATAACGCATGTTTTTTATTGCACCCACAAATTCAATTGTTCTTCGAATAAATGTCTCTATTAAATTCACGTTTATATGCTTTTTCCGCGGCTAACACCTGCAGTCTCAATAACAATATCGGGCAATTGCCTACCTTTTAAATCAATTTTTTCTTCATGAAAGTATTTAAAAAATCGCTTCATATGAACTAAATTATAAACTAAATCCATTGTCACTATCACAGTATATAAATAATAATAATTAGTACAATAAATTACTACACAAATTCACAAAACAGTATTTAAAATATCAAATTAATACGAAATACCAATTAGGTACGGTACGATTTACGCCCGCCAATTCTATTCTACGAGTAAACATCATGTAAAAATTCACTCATGCTGCCTTTGCTGGAAAAAATGCAGCTCACTGACCGTGTAAATTCGCGCCTTGCGAGCGTCAAGTGTGAATTGTCGCGGTAGGTGAGGGGGAGGACGGGTGTGCCAAGCCGGGCACAGACCTACCTCGTGTGGCCCAGTTCAATGTACCGCGACGCGCTCGCGTAGAGACCCAGATAATTCATCTGGTCTACTACTCAATAGACGGCGAGCAGAATGCGATTTTAACGCAAGCACGATGGCTCGACACAGCAGCCAGCGTGGGCGGGCGTCGGATGCGATTTAGCTGCACCAACTAACCAAATTATTTTATTAATAAATTTTAGTAATTATTACGCCGCAAAAATATACAAATATCTAATTTTTTTGGCAGTACTGCAGCTCTGCAGCACCTATACACCAGCCGCCCCTGTACCTACCTAAAGTTTTTGTTTGTTTTCTCACTAAATCTTCATGCCGGTTGAAAAAAATACCAAGAGAGGCAAATATAAAAACACATAGGGTATTCGAGGATAGATGGCCCAGCTTTTGAAATTTCATGTTAATATTTTTATGTATCGAATTATAGTTGCCGTTTATTTTTAAAAAGAATCTTTATTGAGTTAGGAACATGTATTAAATAACTAAAATGAATAAAAAAATAAAACTTACAATTCATGAAATAAATCAAAATAGTTAACAAAAAGGTACTTTGACCAAAATGTAACTTTGTTTTGCACATAACAATACCACAGTCGTGACAAAAGTTAACAAACTTGGAGCAGGAATCGTGACACCATTTGGAGCAACGTAAATATTGAACCCAGTCGTCAGATTTAGTGGTTTGTGAATACTCGCCACAACTACTGCAAGCCTCGTTAGCGTCGTCCATATCATCTGAAGAGTGATCCAATGTCGGTTCTTCTAAGTCTTCGTCCGAAGATGAGTCATTTTTGGAAGCTTTTTAGCTTTTATTTTGATCACTTTTGATTTCTTTAAAATTAGTTTCTTTTTACTAACGTTCTTTCCTTTCTGTTTTTTAGTCGCTTTTTCTATTTTTCGTCCATTGTTGCCTCGGGAGTTTATATTTCTGCCAGCTGCTTGCTCTGAAACAACTGGAACAGGAGGTGAGATGATATCCAGTATTATCCCAGGAATAAATCTATTATGGGGCTTAGGGTTAACATTAAATAAATACAATAGTATGCATATGCAACTCGAATATACTGCCGTTCATTTTTGAAATACTCCTAGGCAAATATTTTACGCAAGTCTATAGAATACGAAAATACTTCGAAACCGAGATGTAAACTGAGTAGTGTCCTCGAGCACTTTTGTAACAAAAATGTGACAACACAATGGCGAATTTTAAACGAACTGGCTTGGGTCCAATTATCAAATTTTAACACAAATTAATAGACCGTAATTAATGTATAAATAACTTCAAATATACTAACAATTAACAATGGAACATCCGCCATTCACATAATTTCAATTAGGTACCTACCTATGTTTATGATGAAGGAACCATTTTCAGACAATGTTATATTTTCCATTCAAGATTTTGTGGTACTAGACTAGCCGGTTAATAGTAACTTATAGTACGAGAGCTAGCAACGTCGAGAAAACGTGAATTTTAGGTAGGCTAGTTTTTAGATATACCTACTCTCTCTCTCACTCTCCTGGTCAGCATATCATCTGGCTGGCGGCTGAGGTTGCGTTCATTAGTGCGCATCGTATTTTTCGCAATCGCAAAGTATTTTAGTATGGCTAAAATTTTGATATGATGTTATTTAAGTATCAACAAATCTAAGATTGCCCAACAATAACTCCATCGTTAAACCACCAGCCAGGCTGATTTAAAACTGAAAAGTGATGCGATATTATTCTCGTTGGCAGAGAAATGGTTGCCAAATAAATGTCTGAAAAAGGACCGGAAACCATTCAATTAATTTGTGCAGTAATATAGTATGAAAACAAGTAGTAACATAGGAAGCAGTAACATAGTATGAACAAATTAAAACAAAAAAAAAGTAGTGCCCCTAGTCGGTCTCGAACCCGGGACCTCTAGCTTGCTAGTCCAATACCATGACCACTACGCTATCAAAATAGTTGATAAAGGCTTTAAAGAATGAGAATATAGAGTGTCAATATAACAAATAATGGCAACAAATAAAATTAACGTCTGGCACATAGTAAACAATGATAAAAATGTCTGGCAACAATAAATTTGTGTTTCTAAAAGCTATGCTCCTGGTCCTTTCTAGGGTCATAGGGGATGGTCGTGTTTTTCTCAACTGCCTACCGAGTACATCCCATATATGCTCAATAGGATTGATATCAGGACTTCGTGCTGGCCAATTACTGGCTGTCTCAACACCTACTTCCTCGAGATACTCATCGACAATATGAGCAACATGAGGTCTTGCATTGTCTTGTATTAACAAGAAATTGTCACCGATGTAAGGTGCGAATGGGACATGTTCTGACCTTTCAACCTGTCCCTATTTAGTGCACCTCCATGTACTGCTAACAATTCTGTACGTGCATTTAATGAAATTCCTCCCCACACCATCACGGAACCTCCTTTGAAGAGAGTGGTTTGACGTATGTTACATTGTGCGTAACGTTCATTTGGCCTTCTTATAACTCTTTGTCGACTGTAGAGGCAAAACCTAGATTCATCAGTAAATAGCATTCTTCCCCAGTCTTCAATATTCCACTCTAAATTCTCCCTAGCAAATTGTAACCTAGCTCTTCTATGCTCTGCATTAACAAATCGTTCTCGCAGAGCGCGAACTCTAATAAAAACGATCTTGAATCGCTGTCGTAACACGAGGTCTTCCTTGTCCTTGCCGCCCGTCGTAACTCTGTGTTTATAGAAACCGCTGTACGACTCTTGATATGGTTGAAACAGAAACTCCTAGTCTATCAGCTACTTAAACTACCCGCATACTCAACCCTTCATTTATTAATGTCACTGCTTTAACACAATCATCATGGTTAAGATTTCTTCTGCCTTGTTCCATATTCAAAACATAAATTCTGTATATCAACATTTTGACAACTTATTAATTTTCATTGTTTTTACTCTAAGCCTACTTTTATTTTTCTACCAAATTTTGTACCAGAAGCCAAAGCTTTGATAAACTTGAAAACATGATTATTTTAAAATCTCTATATTTTAAGTTAAGTTTAGTTTAAGTTACGTATTTTAATTCCAATATGGTGGACCATCCAAGATGGCGGTCTAGTTAATTTTTATGCCCTGCCACGATATGGGTATCAAATGAAAGCGTTTGAGAAGAATACGAAAATAAAATGACGTCAGTCTAAATCCAATATGGCGGAATGGGTTTAATTTAATTTAAAGTTTATTTTCTTTTAGAGCATTTAAATAAAAGCTTGTTTTGTGTCTGTTTGTTACTATAATGTTTTTTTTACTATTAATTTATTTGTAGAAGATTGATTGACACAATAATTATTTTATAATAGTTATATAATAATGAAGTTCTATCGGCTTCCATGTCTGCAGATACACAGAACTATACAAAGGTAGGCGAGGTTTTTATAGGACGCATACCATCCCTCGAATTCTCGGATAGGAGGTAAATCCGGAAGTCCCTTGTCAATACGACGACAGACAAGTTAAAGATTCTTCGACTCTTCGACGAGGAAAAGTTTTGGCAAAATTTCCAGGCTTGAGGTAGGCAACGAATCTACTGGCGTCGTGGCCTCAGCTGCGGAAATAGACTAACGTGCGACATTCAGTAAATGATGAAAAACATAATAAGGATTTCCAAGGATTTTTCTTTAATATAATGAATGTACCTACGTCATACTTTTATTATAACTCTCTTAAAATTGATGCAGATTAAATCGTATAATAATAATTATTATTATAGCTAGCCGAATAATTACCGTACCAGAGTACGGTTTTTTCTAAAACATACGATTTCAATCTATAATGAATTTATTTGATAATTAGATTAATAGGTGCTGAAAAAAACCTGCGGTTTTGCCGAGTTTTGCGTTTTGATTTTTATGACGACATTAGCATGCATTGCAAAATGTAATATAGCTTTAGGTAAATCAATGACAATGCACTTCTATGTCGCTGACAGCAGGAAAATCGCAGCAGGAACGGCATATTTGAATAATTTGTTGAGCAAAAACTTTAACAGCCTTTTATAGCCGATTGACGTCATCACTGACGCAAGTGCACGCTGGGTTAATATATATGTGTTTAACGCGTTAAGCTTCATACTCATACTCATAGATACCAATTAACCTGTGTTACGTACTGCCTTCTTTGTTTCTGGTCTTGCTATACGCTTTAATAAGGCGCAGCCAGAGGCGTTGCATTAAGACAGGAAAAAAATCATTGACAACCAACTGAACTTGACTGGACAGACTCGGAATGTCTGGGTGCTGATTTTCCCATATCGACAAAAATATTTTCGTATATACTACCGAGCAGGCAGCCTAATATTAAAATATATATGGGTAGTACGTATTTTATCACTTCTACGGAATCTGCTACTGACGCTCATGATACTTCTGGGAGTAATTATTGATGGACTCGGACATGCCAACCAATGACGCACATCGGTAACTAGAGTTTGTTCCAGAAATTGCCATACACGTACCTATACCTACTGCCTACCTAATGTGAAATTTATTTAGATATATGTAGGTTCTGAAGATAACTACAGGGGTCTTTGCCTTTTCAAACCTATGAATTGTTTGCATTCCTGTATATTTATTTTCATGTATATTAATAGAGGCAATAACGTCACTGTAGTACCTATAACAGTTTTGTCCCGTAGATACCACTTATATCCACTTTTTGTTATCTCTTCTATCGGGTATACGTTACGCTATGATTTTGGTTTAATAAAACTATTGCATGTCAGTAGCATTATCCTTGTGACATATTATATCTCAAAGTCAAGTATTATCGCGTTCGACTTACATCAAATTGAATGACGTACTTAAAACTGTGTCATAAACAATATCAATCACAGGATCTTAATTTAGACAACTGAACACCAATGGATATTAGCCCAGTCAATTAATGCTAAAAAGGTAGTCCAGTCATTGGAGGTAAAAACATAGATAAAGTAAGATATTACCTCCGAAGTCTTTGAGCCTCCATCGATTTTCATGAAAATTTAGAATTGAGCTCAGATTACCATTAACTTCAAAACTGACATATGCCCGGCTTGTGCTTTTTGCTTTGAGTCCAAGAGCCGATGACCCCAGCTTCATGGACTGTTTGATTCAGCTAGAAATTTTATAAAATAGTATCAGCAAAAAGTCAGACACTTTTCCGGGGTTTAATAACTGGCAAACATTAAAATCAATCTTGCACGGGATAAAGAGATACGCTGCGGGTAGTACTGAATGCGAGTGAGAGCAACGATCAACGGTGTAGCGTGGTCGCTACCTGCGATCTCATTTGATTCTCATTGAATACTCTATGGGCGCCCATGCCTATGACGTCGAATATGTTTTACTCCGATTGCATATTACCAATTCTTTTCATTTTACAATGTATATTCTGAAAATAAATTCAATGATAAGAACAATGATTACATTCTCATGCAGAATGGATTATCATTATTGTTATCAATATATCAATAACCAAAACAAATAAAGTTTACGTTGCAAGCAATTGTAATCCTTGACCCTAACCAGGGTTTTTAACATTTTAAGCGGCCATAATGCATATTGAGCTTAAATTCGTATATTTATTTGTTTGAAATCTTGCAACAGCTTTTTCAATTACTTCCCGATGAGCTAGATACTTGACATTACTATTTAATCTTTTTTACTACAAAAAAAATCACTCAAAGGTCACTCAATACAATTTTTGACTAAAACTTAAAAAATCAAAATGGCGAATCCAAAATGGCGGATTATTCTATTTATGTTTGAGACAAATCTCAAACTTAAAACTTTACGATGTTTAGGGTCACTCAATACCGAGCTCAATACAATTTTTAAAAACTTAAAAAATCAAAATGGCTAATCCAAAATGGCGGGACTATCCTATTTATGAACCGATCTGTCTCAAACTTGAAATTGCAGTGCTTAAGGTCATTCAATACAATTTTTGACTCAAAATTAAAAAAATCAAAATGGCGGATTGTCCCATTTATGAACCGATTTCTCTCAAACTTGAAACTTTGCAGTATTTAAAGTTACTCAACGCTTATCAAGTTCGAAGTAGTCATTAAGTTTTCTGAAATTAGCCAATTTTCTTAATTTTTCTCACCGTAAGAACAAAGTATTAGTGAACTTTAAACAAAGATGAATGAAATAGGTAAAGTTGTTCTAAAGTTATGGCGTGACCAAGGGAAACACGGTTTCATTTTTATATATGCAGGTTTGTGTCCTAATTATTTTGTATACCCTGGTTCCTAAATAGTGTGGAGTGATTCATCAACAGCATATGGACGGCTCAGGGACATGAGGGGCGAGGGGAATAGGCGTATCATTTTAGAGGGGGCAGAATAAAAAAAAATTAAATAAAATATAAATATAAGTTTTAACATTGGTTTTAAGTGTACTTGTGATAGTTTTTTTTATTATCTTAAGAAAAATACTGTTATCAGATGGTTCTAAAAATGTTTGATATGTATACTCTATACGTTTTCTTTATCTTCGTTCTCTTTAGACTTCTTTTTTCATATCTTCATGGTAATCTCCTGTTCACCGCGATTGAAACACATTTAAACCATTTTCCAGAAATCCTGATGCACTTATATGCGTAATTATCAGCCGTCGTCCTTTTCCAGATGGTGCTTTGAGTCCTGTAGAGTATCCTCCTAAAAATGCCTGCCTTCTATTATTAATATTGCAGTCCTGTCATACTTTTGAAAGATATGCCCTTCGTTTACCCAAGTCTCGTCTAAATAATAATTTTTTCTGTCTGACATCCGAAAAGCTCGCATGTTTTCCAAATATTTTCTTCGCCATAAAACAATTTCGTTTTTCTCAATAAGAAGATTTTTCCGATTTCGTTTTATATGACGAAAATTCATCTCGTGCATAGTTCTCAAAAGAACTTTCCGAGATAACTTGGGTACAGATTGATCGTCAGAAAGAGCAAGTGAAATTATCTTCAGTGTCGGAATCTCATTTTTTAAAAATAAACCATGGATAATCCGGCGAATTGCGTATTTGACATCTTCGTCGACGTCAATTTTCTTTCTGCCACGAGTTTTCGTTTTCTTCTTTTTTGCAATGGGTTCCTCATCTGTAATTGCGCGAAACACACCATTCACACAGACTTTTGTCATCGAAGCGCATGTATCAACTGCCCCAGTTTTAGTGATTCCAGAATACCGCTCCAATATTCCTTCGTATACATTTTTGATCATTTTCAGTTCTCCTCCTGTCAAATTCGGTCGCTTACGATTGGAATTATCGGTTTTAGAACCACTACTACTCGCATTCGTCGCTTCCATCGCATAAAAACACTGAACACTCGCGTATAACACAATATTATAATTAATTTATATCGCGAATCAACCGTGCATAAGACACAATGAAATGCCACTGTCGCGCCAAAACATGCATGAAACAGCGCATGCGTCAATATATCCGCGAAATCCCGCGTCTTTGCCTCTGACTAATGAAATTTCATTTAATTTAGAACCGCCCAAAACTCACCAATGAAAACACGTTGCATTTGCTATAGCGGCGCACCTAGCGGTAGGCCCGGTTACTAATGAGTTCTGCCCACCCTTTCTATGGAGTGTACACAAATTTGCACACTAATAGGCAGACCGTTCAATTGTGATGGTGGTGTGATATTGTCACAAATATAACTAAATAACTAAATATAAAAATAAACACATTTTGGCAACAAATTAGAAAACACACTGTATAGTAAATTAATGCATAATAATTATAACATTTTATAAAGTCAAATAATTCCATATTAACAATGAATAAATTCCCATGCTATAAAGGATGTAAGGTCTTATATCATTTATTGGCATTAGATAGTAAGTACAGTTTATTTGCTGAGTAAAGATATTTCGAATGGAACTTTAATGGAAGTAAAAAACATTGAACTTATTGAATGGTGAATCTGCTAGACTGGCTTTTTTATCGGTCTTGCTTGGGAAGACAGTTAGAGAGTGAGTGTTGAGAATTGAGATAGACAAGTGAAATATCTCCTGAAGCCATGGGGGTAGATTTAGTGAAAGGGATAATGTAAGTAGTACCAATTTATAAATTAGTGATAGGTGTTCCTCAAAGGTGTAAAAGTAAGAGTATGTATAAATAAATAAGTTAGTTGTAGTGAGAGAATGTGGTTTTATTAAAACTAACCCTAGCCCAAAAGTTACGAGAAACGTAACAATATTATGTATGAATCACTCCACACCATTTGGGAACCGGGGTATAGTGTTTAGTACAACTGATGATTTAAAATATAACCGTTTAAGTTACAAGTTTTTTTACCTACGAGTATTTCTATTTTTTAAGTTATAACGTAGATACAATAAATTGATGTTGATTATTATACAAATATAAACTAATTGGACTTTACAGAGATTAACCGACTCGCTGCCAATATGCCGAGAGCAAGCGTACACAATGTACCTAAATTGAAAGTGGATTTATCACAAGGGATTGGGTAGGTTGCCTACTTAATGAGGCATTTCTTTTAAATTACCAGGGGGGCTTATTAATGATGATAATAGCATTCTTATAAGTATGCACTTATCATTTTAAGAGCTCGTCGCAATTCCAGCTCGGATAAGTACAGGAAAGGCCATGACTGCCTCTGTTATGACGTCAATCAGGATTTTCATGTATTTTATATCGCCTGATAATCTATTGTTGCTGTACATACCTATCTAAGTGCTGAATATAAGGTGTATTATTGATTTTACCTTATACCGCAGATGACAAGTTTGTTATGCACAAATTATGTTGTTAGTTTGTTAAATAACCGTGGTTTGACAATTAATAAACTAGGAACAATCTAAGACAAAACGTACATTTCGTTTAAAAAAGGGGGGCCTCTTTGGTAAAAAAAACGACAAGGATAACATTGCACGGATATAACGAATGAGGGGTGTAAGTGTAACTTATAATTAGTGTGAATAGCATTTTCACTGTGTACCTATATTTGTTATAAACGAAATTACTACATATAAGTAGTAGTACTAAGATATTTACTCGGCAACATTTTAGGCTTCATATTCAACATAAAGTATACCTACAGCCTTGCCGATTGTTTTTCTAGTAGGTGTTAGGTAGGTTCTTACCTACAGATGTAGAAGATGTAGAGTACATACCTAGATACTCAGCATACCTATATGTTATATGTATTATATATACCTACAATGGTTTATTCAGGATATTTATCCGGGGGGGGAGACATATTTGACAGAATAGTCAAAAAAACTAATTTTAAGCAAGAAAAATTGCTCGTTACATAAATATTTACCTAAAAAATTATACGTTAAGAAACAAAACAAACCAAAAATAATCAACAGGAAAAATATCGAGGAGAAAATCGATACAAAAATAGGAAAACTAAAAAAGTTAAGCCATTCTGTCTTTATTCGCTTATACAGAGAAAATTTAAAAAAATTACTTATATTAAGATTATAACTACTTAGATAACTAAAATGTTACGATAGGTAAGTATCTAGGTATAATTAAAATTATAGTAAAATGTTCGAAAATATCCTTCCGTTCGAAACCCTGTTGAATTTTATATCATTATCCCTATCGACCTGCTTTGGAATCCCGATTTACTAAAACAGGCTTTATCCATTTAATAGAAGAAAACATTGTTTCCCGTTACGTTACGTATTGATACCGGCAATATTATCAATATTTTCAAAAGAAAATATGCTTGATATAGTTTAAAATATTGAGGCAAACATCAGTCGGGAGGCCCCTGACCCGCGGACAGGACCACCCCCTTAATACGGTTTTGATTCTTGATGTAAGGTAATGTAAAAGTTTCAAATGCAGTAAATTAAGTTAATTAAGGGCCTTGTTTTATTTATCTGCCCTGTAGAAATTGTTCTAAATTCTAAAAAGCGACTACCATATTTAGATCTTACCTCAGTTTTAGTAATCCTATGTTTGGCAAGCTTCACTACTGCAAAATTCCCTTTACCAATAGTCCTTTCGATGTCGTAAAAACCCACCCGAATGGGATTCTTGGTTATCCTCTCGCGCTCACCCATTTTGCGAAATTATGACTTAAAGTCTGCTTAAAAATCACTAAAATAGATCGCATTTACAAATTAACTCGCATGTTTATTGCTAAATTCGATGTAGGTATTGTCATTATTGTGCTTTAAGGACGATTTCGGTCAATTTCCGCGAAGTGACACAAGGAGAGTTCTAAATACAACTGGCGTCCGTCAGCTGTTTCCCTATCCGATAGGCGGTGATCTTGTTCCTTGCCATGCTCAGACCTAGTGCGCCGCTTTGACGTAAATATCACCACGCCAAGGATTTTCAGTGGTTATATTTTAATTATTTTATATACTTTATATACCTTCACATATTGATAATATATTAATCTCTATGCCGGTTGCCCATAGCGGTAGTAGGTGGATAATTAATTTTCAAACATATCCAATATTTGTTTGTCGTAGGTAAGTTTTAAATACTCACCTATGTAACTAACTAACAGTGGCGTAAATAGGGGTATGCAACGTGTGTGGGGCACACGGGCCCGGGAACCAGAAAGGGCCCGGGCCCGTGCGCCCCAGAATTACTTACGATAAAAATGGCAGCATAAAATATTTGCTGTGTAAAACGAGACAGTATAGTATAAACCTCCATTTTTTACAGGAATTGTAACATGACAAGATACTAGCAAATTTGATGAAATTAGTAGGTATTAATATTAAATAGGTAGTGGGATTTGTAATATTAAATAGGTAGTGAATTCCCTATACGGACTACGGATGACAATGATAGGACGTGCACTGTGCAGTAGAGGTATCATTATAAAGGAAAGGTTTTTGGGATTTGTGGAAGCTGGCGGTCAAACTGCAATTACAATCTTTTGAAATGAAGAAATTAGTAGTAGTTTTACGAAGGCGGACGCGCCTTGCCTTGGTGTAGGTTTAACCGGTTTAACCTAATGTATAACAAAGGTATAACACCAGTTTGTGCCTTGTGGTTTCAAGGTAGGTATCATTTTGCCGAACACAACATTAACAAATCTATAGGTAGGAAGGTTTATATTTTGCTCCCTGTTTTTTTACATGTTTATGGGTTTCTCTTTTATTGCCTACCTTTTTCCTATTTATTATTAATGTTAAAAATATACCATTATTTTAAAAATAAACTCATAAAACTATCATGACCAAGTCAAGTTTAAAAACGTAAACAATAACAAAGATAAATAATCGATCGATCGATCTGAAACATTAAAATAAATAAATACCTATCTTAAAAGGGTTTATTTCGTGCCTTGGCTTCGCATTGGCAACAGTTTTCTAATATTTAAGTAGTGCCCGAAATCCGAAATAGAAAGAAGCAAAAAGGCAAACACCATATAATAATATAGGTATAAGTAATCAGAAAAATCAATACCTATTATAGGTATATCAATATCTTTTGTTTATTAAGCTCGCGATTTTGTAGAGTGAGAGGCAAATAGATGCATTTATTTTGGTTAACTATAAATAATTAAAAAGCTACATAAGATCTGATAAACAAATTAGTTTCAGGCACTAATGCCCCTGCCACACACTCGTCGAGTGGCGTGGGAAGTACCGCGGAAAGGAGGTAGAGATGTAGTGTGGCAAGATTACTCGTCTTGCCGCACGTCATGCCCACCGCTCCCTGTTTTGTCGGTTTTTTGGGCGCGAGTCAAAGGGCTGGCAATATGAGCGCGAGTGACTAGCCACATAATAGCGCGAACTTGGTCTAAATATGCATATGCATAGCGCGCACGCTGCCACAGTTTCAACATCCATGTTGCAACGCAAACGACTAAATGCGGAGCGTCGCGATTAATTGCGCGAGTAGAGCAGTGTGTGGAGGGTGGTGTGGGCAGCATTGCGGCAGCGTGAGGAGTGGAGAGATGATCAGCGCGAGGAGCATAGTGTGTGGCAGGGGCATAAGCGATATAGAAAGTGCACTGACCGCGTACCTGAAAAACCGCAGTTGCCACATGTAACTCTCAAATTTCTCAATATTCAATTAAAATATCAAAATCCACAATACTAAAAAGTTGTACCTAAGTATTATTTAAGAATGTCATAAAAGAATTATTGTGCAACAATATATAAGTAGGTATAGGCCATTTTTAAATTTATTTTCGTCAACTTTAATATGGCAATTCCATAAATATTTAATTTTATAGTTAATAGCGGCAACGCCGCTCAATAGCAGACCTGGTTCTTGAACGCATTATCTCTTTTTAACTTATTGGAATGACGCGCTATCCCGAGATAACACAGATTTATCAGAGACAGAGTCTGTCTCTGATAAAATAAAACGTCACAAACGGAAACTTTTTGGTAAATGAAGTAACTAACGCGTGTATAATATATAGATCAGTGCTCTACCTTACCGACATTTCGAAAAATTGGCACCAAACTGCCAATGCCAAACATTATGTGCTGTGCTCAATGTATATCAATCGTGAGATCAGTGCATTGATATGCTTCGTGGTTTTGTCACAGGACACCGATGTTTTGTGGGACAAAGGTGGTCTGCGGGTTTTGTGCAATAATTGCATAGATAAAGTGTATCTGTTTTCTGTGAATAAATGTTGCTTTCACCTTACCATAGATAAACAGAACAGTTGCTTTCACTTTCACATTCACCATTCACGTGATGTTGTTAGAAATGTCATCTATTAGAGGTAAATATGTAAATAATAATAAAGTAAATTTGAAAGGCAGTATTTATTATTTAATTCTCTTAATTGTTCATCTAACAGTGTAGAGTGTAATGTTATGTGCTTGTTAATTGTGGACAAAAAGTAAGTGTTGATATGGACCATTTAGCTCAAGATTTATCAGTCGCCCTAGAAGAATCCGAGTCCTGCGGTCCCCTCATTATCGAAAACGGCGGAAAATGGGGCATGAGACGAAGGACACGGTCTGCGGGAAACTTGCGTAAATAATTTAGATATTCCACTAACGTTCCTTTAGTGAAAAGTTATACCTATTTTAGATTTATATCTGAATAAACCTGGGGACCATCATTCAGATGAAAGTTCTAGCAGTAACTCGGAAATGAGAACTGATAAACATCGAAATAAGTTGGTTAGTTTTCATCAGTCCGATTCCGATGACATGTCATTTAGCATGTCTGTCGCGAAAGCTCTAAATCAGCGGACGTCATTAAGAATGAAGCACCCCATTCATAACTTTTTACGAGGTACGGTCTTTAGACATCAACGTAAAATACTGCATGCTTCTATTTTCATTGGATATTGCTTTTAATTACACCTTGGTCTTTCCTAACAAAGTAGCTCGTAGCTGCACATAGATTACATTCTTGCTCTATAATCCTTAAATAGGCATGTACTTTTATTTGATACTAATTTTAATAGACTATCTGATTATTTAGGTGTAAGTCACAGTTTAGAAAGTGATTCTGTGAACGAACACTCCCCTGCCCGTCCAAATTTAAGACGGAAGAGGAAATTAAAAAGGATGAGCATTGATGAAACTCCCATACCGCCATGTGGTAAAAGAAAGAGATCTCAGCGTTTGGATATTATAGATAATGGACGGTCCTTAAGGCACGGTACAAAAATTAAACCTTTGCATCAAAGTATCGTTGATAAAATTGAAAAATTCTGCCATCCCGCTTCTGGAGCAGAGGACGTGAGTTAAAAAATAGTTTTAAACATAGTTGCATATATGAATCACTTATTTGAGAAACCCGACAAGTCCCATAAACATAGTTCTGAGATAACTGGAAAAAACTGTTTAACTATTTTCAGGTGTCCCTTTGCAAAACTTTAGTTATTAATAAACAATAATGTGGAGTAGTTTAACAGTTTTTTCACAACGAAACAAAATTATTTTATATTACAGTTGACAAAAAGCCTATTTTGAAAAATGGACATGTGGACTTTCTCAAATAAATTTTGTTGATTTTAATTTTATTCATTTTATTCAGAAGATAAAATACAAACTAACAATACTTATGATAATAATATATAAAAAACACAATATTATAAAACTTCTGGCTCCAATTCACCATCTACCGTTAGCCATAAAAAGACTTCTTGGTAAAAACTTTGAATTTCGTCATCGTCAGGTAGATAACTTGCAAACTTTTTAATATTCACCATTTTTTTATTTTTAATGGGTAGTTTAATATCGGGGTAAGCTAGTTCTGTACAAAGTATGCTGGGTCTAAGACGTTTTGTGCCAATTGGAAACGTATAACTTACTGTTCCATCAATATAGTCATATGCTGTGACCATACCTTTAGAGGTGTCGTTGTAAGACAACTGCATAAACCTTGATATATTGAATGGAATTTTCTCCTTTTAATGATACTGTTGTCATCCTCTATAAGATGCACTGTAAACTTGATTTGTTGACTAGCCACTATAAACAGTTCGGCATATTGCTTAAGGGTATAAACCCTATCATTTTTCTTAAGGGACCGTTTAACTACTCCAAAGTCCCTGTCACACGGCAAAAACGAGTGGCCACGGATTGGGAAATACTGATGAATTGTCTTAAACCGTTCTATTTCTATTAATGAAGCAAACATTCTCGCAGTTGTGTGGTTTTTATTTTGGCCCGGGCACCCATCCATGAACACATGTAGATGTTGCACTTCTGGTGGAACATAGGATTCTATGTAATTTGCAATAAATGAGCAAACTTCATCGGGACCTTTTCTTCCCATTCCTTTGTGGTAAATATAGAAATATGCTCTACTAGTTTTAACATCATGGATGTCAAAAACGGAATTGGTAAGTTGTTGTAGGTAAAACGTTTCTTGAACCGGAATCTGGGGCAAAAATATGTTTTGCATATAGTCGACAGCTACTATTGCTACACTGGGATCATTTTCATAAAGTTCTTTCAACGTATTCATTTTGGAATGAAACTTTTTAGCATGTGTGAGGTGAACTGTCTTTTCAGCTACAGCAACTCGTTTGGCAGTGTCATTTAGCTCTTTGGATTTTATTTTTACTGACAATTCCTCACATTTACAGCAAGAGTCAACCTGGGGTCGTCCAAAATTTGGACTAAACCTTTCTTTAAAGAGTGTAATATAATGAATATTTAACTTTGGTGTGGGGGTACTTAGATAAAAACAAATGGTGCATCTTTTTAATATCAAGCTTTTCGCTCAAATACTTATAATGTCGACTGCTATAATGTGCTTCTTTAATGGGAAAGGATGAAATATGGGAACAAATCAGATCGATAAGACCCACTGGTTTGGAGTTTCCTGGATTATTTTTTCCACGTAGATCTTGCGGAGATTTTCCAGCGGACAAAAGTAGACACAATCGATGGACACGATCTTTGCTAATTGCATGTAGACACGAAAAGGCGTTTTTACATACCAAAACCTGCCCCAAGCTGTAGTTAATATTATACTTATAGGCACATTTGTGAGGTTTCGGTTTGCTACAGTTGTTTTTAGGCCGCTTTCGCTGAACGGTAACTGCCGATATTAGCGATTGAAGATAAGCATCCTGCTCATTTTTAGAACCAAAACTGTAAAATTTATTAAACACTTCTTGCTTTGCCTCCTCTGATAATTTTTCTAGGCACTTTTTGCGACAACTGAAAAAGAAACACCATGTATGGACATTTGGATCAGCCAGTGGTAAATTAGAACATATCTGTTCTAATTTACCACTGGCTGATCTAACTCAAAATAAAAAATTACAATTCAAATAACATGTGTGAATCTCTGAAACTTGTACTTATTTGATTATACAACAAACACGAAAAGTATAAGACTTTATATGATCGATACATATCATAACCCATTATCAGTGTGATGTTTTTAACCTTTACTGGCCGATTAAGGCACATACTTCTTATTTTGCACTGTCTGGTTAGACTAATGGTCATTATCTTAATACTTAATAACCGGTCATAATATTATGTTAACATTTTTTAGGTTAGGTTTACTTACTTGCACTTTACTCCCATTTTCTTTTTGGGAACAACATTCCCTTTATAACTGACGTATTCTTCACCTTTGATTCTTGCCTTTTTAATCCTCTCACATTGCCATATTACACTTTTAACGCCTTTTTTACGCTTATTTCGATCAGAATTATGCTCCTCCATTGTAGACAAACTGTTATGTCTTTAGTTTTAAAACACGACAAATCCACAATTACGCGTTTGCTTGAGAAACCCGACAAGTCCGGGATATATCGGGTTTTAAAAGTAAACGCATTATTCGCTATACGCTACCATGTAGGATATTGAATGGATTTGTCTAGTTTATAAAGCAAACGATGCGTATTGCTATTAACCACGGATTTTTAACAAAATGTCAACTTGCGTCATATGTGGATTTGTCGGGTTTCTCAAATAAGTGATTCATATATAATTAGGTTAGGCTTAACTTTTTAACACATTGTTATTCAAATACAAACAACAGATCGATAAAAACATAAAAGCAAACCAAACAGCTGATGGACCATAACCAGACAACGGTAATAAACAGAAAAGATGGGCCTCAGTTGATCACGTGACTCCGACGCGCCATAGCCTGGTGTTTTACGTTAGCCACGGAAATATTCCAGAAAATTTTCCGACTAACATCACTAGACAAATATAACAATATAATTGACAATGATATCAAAAAACTAACAATATTGTATTTCGAGACTTAGAAAATTGGGAAGGAAGCTAAAAATATCAATATATTTTATTTTTAGTCAAATATTATGGAGACACAAAGTATCGATGATAATTGTGAGGTAGCCAGCGAAAGTAGTATAAGTTGGAGTGGTGGTGAGGGACATGAAGGCGATGATGAACTAACAGATTGGGCCCCATCCATGGATAATTCATCCATCATGGATCAGTCATCATGGAACGACACAGATCCGCGTGAAATTCGAGCCGGTAAGATCCGGAAGGAATAAGACCAGTATGTCCGCATATCTCACTACTTTTACTTATAGGTTGTCGTAGGCTGAGGGAGGAGCGTCCAGGTTTCAGTATAAGTACCGGAGCTAATGAAAGGGTAGCGAAATTTTTACAGGACACCACAAAATCAGAGCTAAGGATTTACGGTGTAGAGCGTGAGAAGTTAGGCCAGTTAGCAGCACTATATTCCTTGGACTTGTGGTCTGAGAGTCCCAGTTCTTCCCTGCTCCGTAAAACAAATAAAACACCTGCGATGCAACCTACGCAAAGACACCATTCTGGGTTGAGTGCTATTCATAAAAAAATCAGAGTTCACAGTCATATCATCTCATAATTTTTATAAGCATCACTTCGGATGTTTTATTTGTTCTTAGGCTATAATTTAAATTATAGATTATTTTTATATAATAATATGTAACAAAAACTTTACCTCAAAGAAATTGTCGTAGACAATGTTAATAGAGCTAATGATATATCGTAATACTCTAACCGGGTTTTATTATAATTTGACAATTTAATCACAATCAATCAGATACAAAACATTTACGGGAAATGTACCTGCATATCTGTGATCATTTTGTTGACATGTTCGCCTCAATCATTAAAAAAACAAACAGTATAAAAATATTAAAATTTGTAGTTAACCGCTTAATGTGTCAGTATTTTTCTAAATGTCAGTACAATTTTTTTACGTCAGTTTTTTATTATATATGATATAATATAAAAAAGTAGGTTCTAATTTTACAAAAAAAAACTTGTTCTTTTTCTAAAAAATAATAACTCATTATTATTGCTTATGCGCTCACCCAAGTTAACTCGGCAAAACAATCGGCTGAACTGTAGAGTAAAATAGTTATAAATTAAATATTTTTTACAGTGTGGTAAACTCTAAAACATGGGGTAACACATAAAGATATATCACAATCAGGGCAATACTACCTGGATTCCCTACGAATTTTCTTTCTTCGAGCATCTGGAACTCTGCTACATATTCCGCATTGGCGTGTTGGATCTGATTTCTTAGTCATTGCAGGAAATATTCTGGAAAATGATGCCCTATCAGTCTAAGTGGTATAAGGCTTGTAGAAGGACGTTCGTTCTTTTCTGCCAGTAAACTCCGATGGTATTTTTCCATTAGCTGCTGAACAAGGTCCAGTCTATATAGAAGCGTTGATTTGGTTCCTCCAGTTTTTTTATATAATACAAAAGAGTTCTACAATGCCAAGCCTAACAGATGAAAGAAAATTTTCTTCTAGTACTTTTTGCCCCTTTTTCGTGGAGGACTGAAATCTGCTAGGTGCCGGTCAACGCAATCGAGCTCTCCCATGGTATCATTGTAGTCAATCACAACTTTAGTTTTCCTTTTCGTTTCCGCTCTTTTTTCTACATCGACACAGGCAATAGTATGGATAGATGATATCAAAGTAATGTCTTTCTTATCCTTCCATTTCAGTATACACACCTTGCCCCTTTGGAATGCAGTTATCTCTCCCTTCTCTGTTTTTTAGTTCAGCTGGTACTTCTTTTCGGGTCAACTTTATAGTACCAAACACATCGGTTTTCTTTGCAATGAGAAAGTCAGTCAGTTGTGGGGAATTATAGAAGTTGTCCTTCGTGATACAATATCCTTGATTTAGCAGAGATTTACATTACTACTTGTGACGAAACTGGAAGGTCTTTATATTCTTGGTCGAGGTTTGTTCTCTTGTGGGTGTATATAAAAAAGTTACTAACATAACCCCTTTTGGCTTCACATAGCATGTAGGTTTTTATCCCAAATCTAGCTCGCTTCAATTGAATGTATTGTATCCAGCCTAGTCTCCCTTTATATGAAAGAAGACTTTCGTCTATTGATAAGTGGTGTTCTGGGAACAGCACCACGGAACTTATTTACTAGCTTCTTATACACAGGCCAGATTTTGTTTTGCTTCAAATATCTTATGGCTTATGCAGTTAGCAAAAAATACTGTCGTAGTTCCGTCTTTTTTACCACACAAAATATATAAACTGAAAAACACCCTCATTTCTTCGGCAGTTACTGGATGCCACTTTTTTGATTTTTTTTGTCTGGTCTGCATATCGATTGGTTACAACAACAATGTGTTCTAGCAGGTCGTCATCAAAGAATTGTTCACTAAACTCCAATATACTAGAGTCAATGGTAACTGGAATATTAATTTTTGTTGTGTCCGTAAAATAATGGAGAATCGGGTTGGAATTCAAACCAACGGCACGTTTGGGATAAATTGACAGAGTTGTCGGAATTCAACTATTCTCCGACAAATTTTCAGGACTAATCAGATCTGCTTTTGTCTATCCTGGCTCTATATCTCAACCATTGAAACTGTTATCGCGATCCATTTTATACTCACAATCCTGCAAGATACACATAAATAACATGTACTTCACTCAGTATGCAGTCACAATTAAGAACAGTAATAAAAACAATCAGCCCACGCTCATAGGTTATGTTCCAAACTAGCAGCTGAGGGCAGAGCGATGCCGCCGCGACAACAGACTTAGCTTGAGTAAACGCATGTGCACCGTCATGAGCAATGAGAATAATGAGACAATTCGGCTAGGAGCGTGTTAACAAGGTAAAACGCTGTTGAGACCGAGTTAACTCGGGTTAGCGGAAATACTTAACACGTTAAGCGGTTAAACATTGTTTCAATAACACAAATTTGTGCTAAATGAAAATAAATTAGATCTGTAATATAATTTATTAATGTAATATTAATTTATATCTATGTACTTATAACTTGAACGACATTCAAAATAAATAAATGTGGCTAAAATCTTAAAATGTGCTGCTTTTAAGGTTTTTTAATAACAAATAAGAGGAAGGTAATATTTTACATAATAATTTATATAGTCCAGTCGTTGAAGGTAAAAATAAGCTATTACCTCCGAATTCTTTGAACCTCCATCGATTTTCATAAAAATTTGGAATTAGGCTGATCTTACTTCAAGAGTGACATATGCCGGACTTGTGCTTTATGTTTTTGATGGGTCAAAACTACCCCTTCCTGAAGTCTCCTAAAAACCCAAATTAACCTTTGTTATACCAAGGACATTTGTACTACCCCACTGCACTGGCTAGAAAACTGCATGTAATTTGAGCAATTTTTATTACCCAATAAAATTCCTTCAGCATATTTCATAAAAAACCTTCGAATTTATAAAATTAATAGACATATTAACTTCACTCTTATGTTTTTTACTACCTGCATTTTTTCTCGAATTAAATTATTCTTAATCTACAACATACGCTGTTCGAGTGTTCCTCGTTAAAAAATAATAAAACGAGGGAGACAACCAGTCCATTCTTGTCCAATGGTCCCGCATTCATTAACCATAACGCTGCTCACTGAGGTAACCTATGCTACGTTTATAAGCCTTGGATCTTAACGTTGTAAGTTGTAAGCTTATGTACGAAAAAGAAAGACAAAGGGCACGATTTCGTAACTCTAGCGAGAATAATATCGATCAACTTGATCGATTTCTTTTGACTAGCCCGCAGTAGCCTTGCACCGTTTCAAAACTGACAGAATTTGGTTATTTTTCAGTTGAATTCACTTTTTTTTCACTTTCAGTGCACTTATGGGGACCCGCGCTAAGTTGCCATTTTTCCGACGGAAAACCTTCCATTGCTTAAATCACGCTCAGTCTCATGTCTCTAGTTTTCATATTTTAACATTCAAATTGTAGGTTATGTATTCAGTGTTGCCAACAGCTGGGAACGGGTCCCGGCTAGAAGTAACTTTCAGTACCGCTAGAATACCACCAGAGTCCGAAAAAACCACTAAATATATTTTATTTTATACATTTTTAATAATATATAATCTGAAAACACTAGAAAACCCACTAAATATATTTTATTTTACCTACACATTTTTAATAATATTTTTTTATTAATATTTTGTGAAATAAATAAAATGATTTAAAGAAAAAAAAACAATAATATTCTGGAAAACAAATCAAAAATAATAAATTATTGAAGCACAACTTCAAAGATAAGATGTATATTGAATATCAAGCAAATAAGCTAAGAATATCATTTGCAATCAACTTACACCGGCCCAAAACGAAAACAAAACCACAAACCATAACCTATATTTGACAACTGACGTGCTGACTGCTGCCAACCGAAAAGTCAAATGTCGCTTACAACCACAGAACATTGAATAAAAATAAAATACCAACTGTCGACCACAGAATTGTGAAATTCTGAACTCTAAATATTTAAAGGACAAAATCCACCAGATTTTCCACTAAATGGAATCTAATAACACTAGAATTACCGCTAGCCACCAGCACGGAGATTTATGCCACTAGATTGCAACGTAATCAGCCAGATTTAGCGGCAAAACCGCTAAGTTGGCAACACTGTATGTATTATGCTTACGTTTCTCATCGGCAACGAGTAATGTTTGATCATAGAAAAAGTTTGATTACATCAAGGCGAGTTGTTTCAACACAGATTTGACTAGTGCAATACTGATTTGATTCCTATGGATTATATCTATGACATGACCGCCAAATTTATAGATGTAAAGAGTATATAATTATAATATATACCTACCTACTACAGAAATTAGAGCGCATGATGGTCAGACGGCCAAAATCGTCTGTGGCCAAAATGATCAACACTGTATAACAGTTTATAGCCAAGAATGTAGGCATAAACTGTAACTGCACTATAAGTATGGCCTTCTAATGGGCCTTGAGATAAACCCCTAATACACAAATTAGTCCCTAGTAGAGACAGCGAACACTAGTGTTCTATGGCAGAGATCTGTATCTGTAATTTAATTATTTGAGATGTCACCACATAAACTCTTATGGAAAATTCTCGGTTGTTAAGTTGAAGTAATTTATAATAATCTGTAATCTGAAGCATTTTAAACAATCATATATTGTCCTTGTTGAGTAGCGGTTTAGTGGAACTGTATTAATGATAAATAAAAAAAATAATAATAAAAGGTGTATACAAATTAATAAATCGGGAAAGTACTTCACTCACCAATTCTCCAACGGTGGTTACATAAAATGTCCTGAATTCTTATTCTACAATCGAAATTTTATATTAAGCGGTGAGAGACACAAGTCACGGTTGCGGTTCAAATTTGTACTGTCTTCTGCTGAAGAGTGAGTGATTCCGTGATGTCCAAGGTGGGGCGAAGTTTCTTTCTTTACACGCCCAAAATTATATACAAAAAGGAAAAAATCCGAAAAGAAGTACTTATTTATTACATTGGACATAGGCTTCAGTGTTATTTTCGTCTTTGTAATACCTATATATGTTATATTCTAGTTTTAATTTTGTTACAAAGAAAATTGTAAATAAATATTTGTATGCATTCATGCGTTCATTTAGGTAACATTTTATCCGCTAGATTCACGACAAATCTGGAGATTGGATTTTGCATTGAACTATATGCTCTTGCCCCAAAACACTTTAATATCACTTGTAAGTACGAAGCTATAGCCAGAAACGCACTTACCCCATTATACGGGGCAAATGCGACCTATAGAAAAAAAAATATTCAGTTTTTTCTCTATCGGTACGTATTATTACAAATTTACTCAATCCATACATTATTACACTCCCAATATTTAGATGTATTACAGTTGGAATTTTATGGGTTAAAACCTTACCTTACCCCCACCTTATCTTAACCAATATTCGTCAAAAATATTGTCACCTTTATTTTGAGATTATTTGCATCGTATTTTAGTACCTACTTAGTATACTCTTTATCAGTATAATAATAGTCAGTAGGCCTATAGTCTGAAAAAATATTTCAATTTGTATTCGTAAAATTATTTTTACCTATTTAATAAAAAAATAATGACAATATATTGATAATCATTAAATAAATAGTTTGCTTACAATTTAAAATACAATTATTAGTGCATTGAATTCCAATTTTGTGATTTCGCAATTTCCCTTTCTCATGTTTCAATTGCATGGTTACAGTTTTGATGAAATAATGAAACTGTAAACAATTTCTGTAATATTATTTTATAGTCTTGATGGATAGGCATAAGGCATAATGTGTAACATGATCATTTGTTGATTCATACTAAGATATTTTTTCAAAAATACTTTGAGACTGCAAAACACTATTATTAATTATCCACGTTATATATAGTCCAGTCATTATGTATTTAAAATTCCTACACCATTTCCGGCAAAAAACATTGTGCCTTTATATGGCAAATTTATTGTCATATTTTGCAGGTTGTGATCATCATGAAATGTTATATATACATTGTCAGGGGTACAGAAAAGACATAGGTTACTTTATATCCTGAAAAAATGGTAGGTTCCTGTGAGATCATCAAAAAACAAACTACAAGACGTATCCATTACTCCGGACGTAAGACCATAGATCGGCGTAAGACCAGTGAAAGACCAGCGCGCTCTGTGACTGATCAGTGTTGCTAGTTTTTTACTTTCTGTGGTAGCCAAATTGACTAACAGATGTCGCCCAAATGTCGCCAACAGTAAGGTCACTGGATCACGTAAACTTTCGTTTACTCACGAAAGTTTACGTGATCCAGTGAATCCACAGAAAATGAGTATTAATGAAATAACTTGATCCAAGACATTAAAATTTAAAAAATTACTAACCCGAAAAATATTAACGCTAATATTACGATTATGCATACGCACAGAACACAGAACATAAATCACAGCTTACAGCAGACATTATCACAGAACAGACACAGTGAGACACTGCTGGAGCTGGAACTGACAGTAGTGTCGGTTCAGTGTCTGTGCAGTCCAGAGATAATCTCTGATCTCTGGATTAGTTATCAAGATATCTCTGGTGCAGACACTACAAGAAATGATAGAGACAAAAGAGAGAAGTGTTGCCAGTTTTTATTTTCAGAACACACAAATTACAAATCAATTTAATGTCGCCAGTCGCCAATGTATAATTTTTTTCACAGTGGCGCATACACAAGTCGCCCATTCGTCGCCAATTCAAAATTTTTGTCGCAATGGCGTATACTCAAGTCGTCCATTTGGCGATAAATCGCCCAAACTGGCAACACTGTGACTGATCCACTGAGCGTTTAAAAATTTCAATTCCTCTCACGGCTTCCCGGCTTCGATTATGGCTGAACGGATTTGGATATGGCACACAGAACACAGATAGTTTATATCGTCGATTAACGACACATAGGATTATCGCTATATATCGCGGTAAAAACGCGTAAAAGTTAGTTATTTTACAACGCCACAAAGAGGTGGTAATTACGAGACAAACCTAAAAAAAGATCTAAAAAAAAACAACAAAAAGTTCTACGCAAAACTTGATGATGGTTTTTGATTGATCAGTGATTCATTATATCTACCTCTCTATCTATTTTTTTCTATTAATAAATACACCATTGTCGCATCGGTAACCAATTGCAGTATTTTTTGTAGTTTTGGTGTAGATAAAACTGTTTGGCACCAGTGAATTAAATTAATAAAATAAAAAACTGTAAAATTAATCTGCCACTGCTTGCCAGTTTAATTTAAATGGTAGCATGTAGGTTGGTATTGGACTTTTTTAAAGTAAATTAAGACTTTAATTTATAATTTGTGTACCTACCTATTGTATCTCTTTATGTGAAACGATCACCATTTTCTGAAAGTAATGTATCTGCGCTGAACCGAGACTGCTTACTTAAACTTTAATTAAAATGTAACAAACAATAGAATATAGATGCATAACATCAAAGTTCTTTCACTAGTGGAATGCAGTTACTATGCATAATTTGCACGGCTTATATTGACCAAATAGACTAGGTAGTTATAATTATTATTATCAGCGTTACAAAAGCAAATCAATTACAAGATTGACGAATTATTTAGAACTTGTCAAGCAATACATTCGTTTTTAAAATTATAAAATTTCTAGCAAAAATACGCTCTGCGCCGGATCCTCCCTCTGCAAAAATTCCTTTAAGTAGAATAAAATACCCCTTGTTCGAACATATTGCTTCGTGGTTTTCAAGAATAGCAAATGTTTGGTTACGAGAGAACTCCGCCCACTTCTCATGAGATAATCTACTCCCGGATTTCAAGAATAGCTACCCTGGTGACCAAGCTGAACAGACCATCATTGCCTGAAGTCCTGAACGCTACTCAGACTGGAGACTGGAAGATATATCTTATCGTTGTTGGCACATTTCACCAGACCCGTCGTGAGTTCCAGTTTAGCTGGACCTTCGATTCGGTAGAGTAGCTGCACCTTATGATCCTAGGCCATATCCACATTTCATCTGGGATCTCCAGGGTCTACGAGGAAAGGTATACCTTGTCTATTATTATTTCCCACGGGAATTACCAGGTCTTATGTAATTTTTCTAAGTTTACCAAGGTTTATGTTCACAAATGCACAGAAGTTACAACTGGTAATTATCACTTATCCACGACCTGTGGGAAAATCTGAGCAGCCGACAGGCACATTAAAAAAACCACAAGTAAACAACTCCTGGATGAGAGGCCATTAATTAAGGTAAAACTAAATTAATAGATGTGTTATATCACACGTTAGCAATGCATCATCATAGCTCGTAGCGTCCATAGCGACCTTGATGATCCCCAAAGAAAACGAAGCAATTTTAGATGTAGATAAAAGAAAATCACCTGCTTATTTTTTATTTAAAAAAAACAATGTCTTATGATGCAGTGAATTACTAATATCATGGTAAATTCAAATAGATTACCTACCTACTTTATAGGAAATTGAATAACTTGTTCAATCAAATGTAATGTAATTATAGAAGCGCAGAAGCGGAACCCAAATTGAACTGAATTACGGGAAGTATATCGCTTGGCTTATTATATAGGTACCTATACACTTATGCAGTACCTACCTATCCACTCTTATTGTTAAAATTGCAAGTTAAAGTTCAATTAACTGTTTGTTTTGAAAAATTGGAGAGAAGCGTAATATCCAGTTTTTGTTATCAATTTACAAAATGTATCAATTTATTTTGAAACGTCAGGGAGCAATGATCTGTGAATATTACAATTTTTTTATACGGACTTTGTAAATTTGCTGAGTGTATTTCAAGAGAGTAAAAGTGAATTAATTTATTATTATGCAAAGAGATCAAAGACAAAGAAACTCATTTAAGGCGAGCTCTTGCATGATACACAAATATCGGTAAATAATTTAAAATAAATAAAATTATGTCGTTTTACCTGAACCTATTGTTAATATCAATTGACCGAGTTATTAATATGAGATTCTGTAATGGTAGAGTTTTTCTGATATCATGCATTTCGAATTTATCTTACTCAATTCGGATACCTACCATAATCGATGACATGATATACCTTCATAATATATATCATCGCTATAACAGACCAATTAAATAGTGATATAGCATATTAGGTATTTGGCAACCGACGATACGCCGTTGTTGGAGTAAAGAAACGGGTAAAGCTTCATTCACAACAAGCCAATTACAATTATAATTAGTACTTAGAATTATTAGTCGTAAAAGCTTGGCATGTGACTTAATAACATGATAATTTACAAACTTTAAATTAACGTCCACTTATACTTACACTTAGAATTAGTACCTTGCAAAGTCCAAGCCAAAGTGAATAAAGCTTCATTCACAACCAGCCAAAATCTAGGCGCGTGCGCGCTTGATGTCAACAAAATAAATGAGTAAATGACAAATCACCTAACCTCAGATGCGTTGATTGTTTTAAATTATTATTGTGCAATAAACAAGAGACGAAAAGCGCAGTTTCGGCGAAAAATATTGGGTTCACTTGCTGTGACGTTGGGTCATTGGTTCCTTCAGTCAGAAAAACAGCGCCAGGGGACGTCTCGCAGGTGGTGGGTTTGACCAATTCTTGCATGTCGAAATCGGTAAAATTGGCCATTGGTTTCATTGGAAAGATAATTTTTTACTTTACCATTGTTATGATACAATATGCCAATTTAGTTGTCGCCGCGGAAGCTAGATGGCGCTGTTTGAAATACAACCAAACTTTTCGTTTTTTCTCCGAAATTTCAAATGGAAACATATGTTTATTCTCACAGACATATAGATAATAAATATTACAAGAAAACAATGAAAACCGCAAAACGATATCTCATTTCTAACCGGAGAAATTGATAAAAATATATTTTTACATAAAAAAAGTATGTAACAAATTATACCGATTACTCGTAATGGTCAGAAACGGTGAAAATAAGTAAGGATAAAGCTAGAAACATTTATTTAACAATTATAAATATGTATTGAATTGTAGGCAACTGATAAAAACCATTTAAGATTTGTTTTCAAGTAGCCTGATGAACCCAGGATGTTCTAACGATTCTAAAGATGGTCTAATGTTGCTCTGACAAACTTGAAAATAATTTCCAGCGTTTTCTCTGGTCCACTTTTGTATTAGATTTTCCCCCAAAATTCTATGTCATACAGTTCCTCAGATATGGCCAGCGTCCTCTGTTAATGACACCCGTACCGGGTGACCCGGTACACATTTTAAGTAGACTAAATATGCAACAAAATGAAAACAATTGGGTATCGGTAACCCAATTAGTTTCTAAGATACAGATAAAATAATGATTTGTTTCCATAATAGAACAAGGTCGGTATTCATTGTGTAGTTTTCTTTTCAGTGCTACGACCAATAACATTTCACATCAGTGCCTGATATTCTCTTCAAATTCGAGAATGTTACCCATAAAACAAAAGATTAAATGTTTCGCATTTAAAACCTCTCACCCTCACTACTACACATCTACTACCTGGAGCATCTAAGTAAGAAAATAAAGTACCTAAACCTAAAAATTGATCTTTATGTTCACTGTCGTCCATTTTACAGTACATTTCTGGAAATAAATATTGCAAAAATAGGTTGAACCTTATATATTTAATTTACTTACCCATGAAAGTAATTTACTTACCTATGAAAATAATTATAATAATTCCTATAAATGTTTAAATAATATGTTGAAAGAACAGGAAAGCCCATAAAGCTAATAATAACAAACCAACAACCAACAATCAGCTGATCGATATCGACACTCGTTCGCAGCGCCACCACATGTTCCGTGGTATATAAATATAGTAATTTATGGCCTATAGGTAATACAAGGTATGTCAACCCGGTACTAATATATTAAAATACTCTCCTGACCAGTACTATTTCAGGGAACTACAGAATAAAATACAGAAATAATATTGAGATTTTTTGTTGTAAAATCAGTGATATATAATTGTATATAGATAAATAACCTACCTTAAATAAACCTTAATATAACCTTAATATAACCTACCTTAAATAAACACTGATCAGCAAATTACATTGGTACCTAATTCCGACTCTGTAATTGGTCTGTATTATATTGTTTGCATAAATAAAATTTTAAAAAAATAATAAAAAGGGTCTGTTCGGGTGACAAGAGCGGTTTAAAACCACATACCTATTAACAAAACTACTAAACGGTAACAAACCGTGAAGTTGCGGTAATAACCGTAAAACTTATGCACACAAAACTGATGGTAACAGAACCCTTTCCCACTCGATGATTTTATTATTATACTTACCTATCTGACAATAAACAATCAGTATTTTAAGTTGTTATACCAATGTGTATTTACTGTAAATATTTTTTTCTGCTACTCACTCATCGTACCTATTCGTCGTAGTCTACATACATAAATATTAATATTAAATTTGTTAATGCTTAATGCTAATATTATTTAAAGCTAATATTAAAGCCATTCACATTTTATTTCTCATTATAGGACATTTTGTAGTTCTCTAGAACCCAATTTCATATTAGGTAACTACCAAGTTCTAAAAAACTTTTAAATTAAAAGCTGGTATTCTGTATAATTTTAATAATATGAATATGTTGCTTTGAAACATAATAGCTTCAAACTTATATTATGTTTAAATGTATGTATGAAATTAGGCCCAAAAGACAACCTACATCACCTTTAAAAGTGTAATTTTAAAATGCCTAAAATATGCTAATACCAGCTGAACCAGCTAATTTTACTTTTAGAAAATGACCCGCACAAGAAAAGTTAAATCTAAAAAGAAATTATTCCAGTACGATTCATCACAAATTTCCGACGCATTAAAGTGGCTACCGCTTTTAAATTGTATGGAGTCCCGCGGTCAACAATAAGAAATAAGTTAGAGGGCACAGACGACCATGGTCGTCTGTGTTAGAGGGTAAGGTGCCTGATATTACAGGAAAAGTGGGGAGAAATCCAGTTTTAGGCAGATATGTTGAACATAATTTATTAGAGTGGATAAAAAACATTTCAAAAATGGGATTTCCGATAGCGACGGAGGGAGGGACTAGTCTACTCTGTTAAAAAATTAATGGCACAAGAAAATTTACCAACAACCTTGATTAAAAATACACCAGGGCGTAAATGGTTTAACCTATTTATGACGCGCCAACTCAAATATTTCGAAAACAATCAGAATACATTAATCGAGCACGATCACTTTAACTAAAAACCATATATTAGGCGGTGGTTCAAAGAAACTTTAGAATTGCTAGGAGAAAACAAAAATATTTTAAATGACCCCGCTCGAATATGGAATATGGACGAAACATCAATTTATTTGTGCCCCAAAGGTAGCCTTGTTTTGACCGAAAAGGGGATTCCTCTATAAAGCACACCCTCCAGCTCGGACAAGGAAAATATTACCACATTATTTGCAGTCAAAGGTATTGATGAATTTGCTAATCCTTTGACAAATATGACAGACTATCAGAAAGATTAGCCAAATCTGCTCCTTCTAATTGGGGAATTGGAAAATATTCGAAGATGTAGATGAATTCAGCATGTTTTTTTTTGATTATTTTTCCGACCCAAATATCGACCAATAGAATTGCACCATTCGACGTCACGTGGTACAACCTACATGGTATTATACTGATAATTTTTTGATAATTTTCTCTGGTAGTTGCTATATATAAACAACAAAACATAATCCAGTCAAATTAACCACACGTCAAACTGACAGGTTGAATTCAATTGTGAAAATTGGAGATTTTGCATGAAAATGAGTCGATTTGGAGTTTGTTCTCTGTCCACCATCGATAAAAAAGTCAAAGGAAATGTTCCCATTAATACGGAGAAGGCAAAAAAAACAGTTTGGAACCAATTTACTACTTTTTGTACTGAGAGGGAATACACATTAAGTGCTGAAACGAGTGAAGCGCAATTGGCAAACATTATGAAAGATTACGCTTACAATATGAAGAAAATGGATGGAGAAGACTATAAGGAAGGTACAATAAAAACAATGTGGAATCAGACGGAAAAATAATCCCCCGAATACCACACGAGCTTCAAAATTATCTGGCATTTCCCTCAAGGTTCCCTGCAAACAAATAAAGTCGTCAAGTTTTTCAGGAAAAATCACTCGCGCTTCGCGCTCGTGATTTTTTAACCTGAAAAACTTGACTCCTTCATTTGTTTGCAACGAACCTATCGGGAAATACCCGATAATTTTGAAGCTCTTGTGGTATTATAAGTGAATATTTCACGAATACATTTAACCCTATTTAGAATAAGTCAAAGCCACTCTACCAGTGATTGTTTTTTTAGATGGACATTCGTCACATATCATCCTACCATTGAGCAAACTGTGTGTAGAAAAACAAATAATTTTGGTGTGCTTATATATACCAATACTACACACATTCTGCAGCTACTGGATCTACACTGTATCCAACGAGAGAATGGACTTGCACTCGAGCGAAAATTCGTCTGTTTTGGTCAGATCTCCGCCCCTTAGAACATTAGTTCAACGCCCTCAACGTATTAATTGGCTCAACAGGTAGCCAGGGCCGGCGTCTGGGTCCGATACCTACCTGGTACCTAATTATATAAAGTACCTACTACTGCCTACCTATTCACAGTTTGTATTTGTAGTCTCGCAAGTACGGTTATTTTAGTTGTGTTGTTTACGGTTGTGAAATAAGTTTTAGATCTATTATAAGAATGGCAGCAGCCAGAGACGAGATAAATCCACCATTATCGCCAATTAAGAAGAATAAAAGAGGCCAGGTAAAGAAATATAATAATAAATATGTTTTATTTAATACGCATACTATTCACCACCAGTAACCGTGGTCAATGATTTATTTTTGTTTTTAATTTTAGGTCGTGCATCAAAGTCAAAAAATAATTATAATAAATTTATATAAGAAATTAAAGGAAGACAATCCGCAAATGTCGTACGAAGAGACAGTTTTAACACTAACCAAACAAACGGGCATTGGAAAAACTACAATGAAAAAATTTTTAGCAGAATATAATAGAACCGGTCAGGTAACGGAACCAAATTTAAAAAAACATAGGTTTTGGGAACTTGACCATATTGTTGACAGTTTAATCGATGAAATCCCACCACTAATAATTCACGTAAATGGTCAAAGTGATTCTGATAACAGCGATACAGACTAATTTAAATTTATAATTATATGAAACAATGTACTATTGTTGTAGATAAATATTAAAAAAAATAAAAAAAAATAAAAATATCATAAAATGTCTATTTTAGGAATATTTAGGGTTTATATTACTTTCATAACGCTCATATATTTATAATAAATTTATGTTAAATAAATAAAATGTTTTCATGTTTTCAAAATAAAATTTATTTCACCTACTTACGAATTTATTTCATCGAATGACGGTCCTGCGTAGCTCGTTACAGAGCCCCTTCTCTTTAGTCGCCGATGCGCAAAGCAAGTCCATTCTCTCGTTGGATAGAGTTAAGTATATATAAGTTTCTTTTTTCCTTTGAAGGCAAAATGGAAGTCAGTAGTAAATGTTTAAGGTTGAGTTATGACGTGACATAAAAAAATGACATTTCAAATACTTTTGAAAAAATTAATACATGAAATGGATTTTAAATCAGTAATTATAAATAATTTCAGGAAATGTGGTTATTTCCATTTTCTGCCGAAATCTAGCGCGCCAATATTCTTGGCTAAATATGTGACCTCGATAGAAGGGGGCCGAGCCGTACCATCGCTCTTTACCCCTATCGAAATCTAGCTACTAGGGTTTAGTTGTAGTACATACACACGAGTATATAATACTTAAAGAAAAAAATATCTAGCCACCTTGCAGTTTCTGAAGCACTCACTAACAAACCGAATTTAGAAAATAACCGCTAAGTTATCAAACTATCCGAACAAAGGCAAACGAAAAGGCTAAGAGAGCTCTTGTTGGCCTGGCGTGACTTATTTATAAGTTTCACCCTACCATTTCGGCTCGCGGCGGAATACACGTGGTTTAAGTATCGCAGGACATGGTATAGGTATCTTGCGCTTTATTTTAAATATTTGAAATGGGGTACTATTATTCAAAATATTTGCTATATAACGGAACGGAATTTATTTACGTTACACTTTGCCCTAATGTCCTCACCAGGACCATCAAGACCAGGATATAAAAAAAAATGTGTCTCACATTGGCACATTCGCCACAATATAGAATTTACTGAAAGTTATACATTCATTAAATCTCGGACCACACAGCACAAAAATTAATCCCGTTCATATCAGAAAGTAAAACTGTACATGATATCAATTGTTATAAAGATTTCGTTGATATTATCCACCCCACGCTTTTTTAGAATAAAATAATTATTTATCAATAACTTCATTCTTATTTTAAACTTAGTAAATAGCATTTAATTATATTAAGTTGCGTTAAACATTATTTTTTACTTTTTAGTTTCAAATCATAATTTATTTATTTATTTATTCGTTTACATGGCGAATACTCCGAAACTATAGCCCATACGAAAGAAGGTGGAATCATATTTTTTGCGACTTTTTTGCGAACAGTAAGCGAGATATTTTAATTTTCCCGGAAAGGTAACAATTATTACACGAGATCAAACTAAATAATTTTACATCCTCCCAAACAAGCAATTTTCTGTACTTATTACTCTTTCTCTCTTTTCTTCCGAAAGGAGCTTATCGCTGTTTTCGAATTATATGCGAAATACGAAAAAGTGCCCCACTTCCCCTCCGAAGCGGACAGACTAAGGGTGGACAGACTAACTTTAAAATGTTTACATCCTAACTACCCCCAAGCGTTGATTGAAGGACTTACGGATCTTACGGACTTACGGAAGGAATGATCTTCCAGATAATGTAAACTTGTAAACATGTAATCATATTGAAGGTTGTTATTATACGCAACTAATAAATAGGACATGGAATCATTTAAGCTTAAAGGACTTGCAAAATGTAGATGAAATATAGGCGTTTTCTATTTCCACATTGTTTCATTCTTAACATTTTGTTGAGCATTTAGCATTGAACTATGACGTTTATTTTATTTTAAAATGTGTTTCGGATTAGATTAGGTGAATTCTACAGTAATGACATTCAAATGTAAGAGTCTATACCTACTATCAGCTGTTTATTTTAATGACAAGCTTTACAAGTCACAGCATCTGATGTTAAGTTATACATATTATTATGAATTAAGTTACGAAACTAATTAATTAGATAGTTACCTCTATTGAGATGTAACAGTAATAATAGTTTATATAATTAAATATTTAAAATTAGCGATTGGCAATCCCTTTTCAACATTATATAAACTTTGGGCATGCCTTACTCTGTAACTGATGAAATATTTATAAATTATTCATAGTGGAACTTCCAGAAGTAATTACTTTTATGAATAATTTTCTTTTTTAAAGTACATTTATTATACTCTTATTTAACAGCCGCAAATTATTTCTCAATGACTCAATGGTGATCTGATGTTCTAGATTAACTTTATTACGCATTCCATAAAATGCTTCTTCAGTTGGTACCCAAATCGTAACCACCATTCAGTGTAGGAATAAGGAAAACTGAAAAACCTCTCAGTTGCGTTAAAATATATGGACTATAAAAGTAAATAATGTTCGCATATTTCATTTCTAATTTTTCAATTTCAAAATGCATCATACTTATAAAATTCCCAGATTGACAAAAATGTGGTAACCCCTCATAAAGAAATACGTAGTTATTTTTAGTTTCTCTTCGGAAATCCAGTTAAGAAATTATTTGCGAATTTTTTTAAGATAATGCGTTAAATTTCGCAAGCAAAATTATCAAAAATGGCATAGAAACGTTTTATTTCATTGGCGGTTTTCAAAAATAATTTCCCAATGAACTGAATGAACGAACATTTTTGAATTTTATTTTCAATACATTAGTGTATTAAAATATGTAACTAAAATATACTAGGTACTAGCAATGGAAAAACCCAATTACTTATTCTTTGTCTTAAATAATAATAAATCTAGGTAGTTCCGGAAAAACCTTACTCTCTGAATTCCGAATATGAATCTAGGTTATGCTTTCATTACGTTATATAATACGCAGGAAGAATGAAAAACATTTCATTAATATACAAAATATTAATTTCGTGTGATAATTTTAACAGCAAAAAGGAATTTCTGTGAAAGATTTGACATTCAATGTTCATTGGGTAATTATGTGAGGCGGTTGTTTCTATTAGCGGTTTTAGGAGATGCTGTTGCACCTGACCCATTTATAAACCCCAAAAATATGGTGCCACACATTAAAATGTGGCGCTACACTTGAACGAATAAAAGTCGTCCAGACCAATATTGAGATACCAATTTTATTGGTTCATTAAATTGCGGGCATAAACAATCTCAAAAGTCACCGGCACTGAACTGACCCACTTTTTTTTCGGCAAGTGGTTAAAGGAAGCAATACCCAATTAATAACTAGTAATCGCATTACACAATTATTGGATTTATTTAACCCTAAAAGCCAGTGAAAGCAATATTAAGTGTCGCAAAAATGCAATAGGTAAGTATGATCCGTCAAATGAACCATTAAATCTGATGAACACGCCAGTTAGAAAGTAAAAAAAACGTTATTCGTAATAATGGCTAGTGTCTTATATTGAATTTCAAACCATTAAATCGAATTGATTATGAGTTAATGTATTACAAATAACCACCGTTTATTTCCAATTTACCGGTAAATGAATTCCTATTACATGATTTAAATAAAACTTGATAACTTTTTTAATATCTTTATTAAGGAGGGATAAGCTATAAAAGCAAATAGTCTGCAACAATCACCACTATTTGCCAAAATTCTCATAACACTAATGCTGTAGCGTACGTAGCATTTTAACTCTTCTAAATGTTTAGCCATACAAAAAAAATCAGCCCTAGGCTGGTTTTGCTCACATTCCTCGTAATTTTGCAAAATGCTCACGCTCGGTTCGTCACGCCAGTTACGTATGGCTATGAAGTGCGGTCTCCGCTAAACGACTTAACAGACTTGATCATCTCCGCCGCCGAACCTCGTCCCGTTTTCCTCGAATTAGTGCAAAGACCCCAAACGCTGCCTTTAATTGCTGAGGTCGGTGCCATTAGTGCTGATAGTGCCTCTCCTGTCGTAAGTGCAAGTGAAAAAGTTGAAAAAATCCTTCTAAGGCCGATGGCCTTCTCTTACAACACCGACCAGGTGCATTCAGCTTCTTCCCACATAGTGAACTCTCCTCGTGAAAGGCTTCAAGCAGTCGAGTCCAAATCTCGATTGGACCAGCAACCGGATGCTGTAGACTACTATAAATACATTGCCCGTCTGCACGATGACGATAAAGGTGGTGCCAACCACAATAGCCAGGCAGCTCACACGGACAAGATCCATGGGGATTCTCGACCAAATAATCGTGACAAGCTCCAAGAAAGTAAGCCAGCGCATAAGGAAAGCCACGATGACATACGTGTGAAAGGCCGACCAAATATCTACCTTAACTATAGCCCCAGCGATTTCCACGAGTACAAGCTTGACAAACACAGACAGCATCAAGACGAGAAAGAAAAACACGAGGAAAAAGTCGCTAAACCTTCAGGGTTTTATAAGACTCATGCCAAACCCGAGCACTATCATGAACATCATGCCACCCACAAAGGTCATGATCATGACCATCTAGCCCTTCACGAATCCAAGCCAGTAAGTGAATCTATTCATGCAGACCATGCTGATGCACACAGCGAAGGGCATGAGGCAAGTCACAGTAGTGTTGGTGATACCGACGTTACCCAAGCAGGCAGCAATCACGCTGAGGAACATAAGGCTGAACCTAAGGAAGAGGTTCAAGAAGCAAGTGAATCACATGCTGGAGGTAAGTTTAGAGTTAGGTAGGTCTGTATTAATTCAAGTTTACTATTTGCTTTCGTTATGAACAATTGCAAATGTGTACAAACCTATTTTTACTCAATATATTTATTGTTAGACGCACCCAGGTATTTTAATCTTGATTGATTCAACGGAATTTGAATTGATAATACTTAGGAGGAGGAGGAGGAGGCGGCGGCGGTAACTACAAAAAAGGTGGTGGAAGAGAACACCATTCTGAGGACAAGGGAGAACATGGTGAACACGGAGATAAAGGTTATAAAGGCGAACACCTTCATGAACATTTAGAGAAGGGGGTCCATGATAAAGAAGGCCATGCTAATCGTTACGAAGAAGAAGGAGGTAACAAAAAAGGCCATCATGATGACGACGGTTACTATGCTGAACATGGTCATGAGGAAAAAGGAGAACATGGCACTAATGTAAAAATACAAGTATATCCTTATTCTCGTGCTAAAAATATAATATCTACATTTCTAGTTCAAAGAGGAAGGTGAGCACAGCAAAGGACACAGTACACAAGGAGAACACAACATCCATAAGAAGGACGAGTTTGAGAAGAAACAAGAGTTTTACGATGAAAGTCATGAAGGTGGAGAAAACGAAAAACATGGGGAATACTTCCACGAGGATAATTATGATAAGGTACCTACCTACCCACCCCACTAAACAATTTTAATAACTTTGTGTAATCGAGTTCTAATTCGTATCTTATTTTTAAAGGGCGGTAGTGAGAAGAGTGAACATCATGATGGCCATCGTCATGAAGATCACTATGGCAAGGAGGGTCATCATGGACATGGAGGACACCATCACGAGGACAAGGGTCATAAAGATGCTGAAGGGCATGATGTACACCACGATAATGTTGAGAAGCATGGAAAGGAAATTGACGATAAGGGCGAAAAGAACTGGCATTACGAGGAAGGAAGTGGCGGGAACGAGGGACATGGAGACAACAAAGGAGCACATCAAACTGTTGTTGCGGTTGTTCAAGAAGGAAAAGGAGACAGTGAAGGGCAGGGTAGTAAAGCAGAAGACAGTGAAGGTCAGGGTAGTAAGGCAGGAGAGAGTAAAGGAGACAATTATCATGTACATGAAAGCGGAAAAATTCACGAAGCTCATGGTTCAGAAAGTCATGACGCACCAGATCATAGTAGCCTTCGCGATATCCACAATCATTATGATGGGCAATTTGGACATACTAAAGATAAAACTGAAGGTAAAAATTTGTATATATAGATTTTTATAGATTATATAGATAATTGATAGCGCAGTCTGTAAACGGTATCACTTATAAGAACTAATTAAAGTGAATTGATTAGAATTAAACGTTTTGTATTGCCTTTGTTTATACTCAAATATAAAAGTTAAATAAGTGTGTGTTCGTCTTTAAACTTAATTGTTTAAATAATAATTGAACAATTTAAAATCTGTGATACTATAATATATCAAAAAAACCGCATGGACTTTCTTGCAGCTTATTAATACTGTTACCTCTGGCTGGTAACTTTATCCTTAAAGGATAGGATGACGGAGAAATAATTTTTGGAATAAAAACCCAAATTTCGCCCTATATACACACACGGTGTCCCAAAAGAGCGCCATATTTTGGAGGGCTGATAGGTTATATCATAACTGACTAGATTATCAAAATATGACGTCAGCAACAAATTATATTTTTTGAGATATTGGCAGTTTTATGAATTTCGTTAAAATCGACGTCTTAGATGATATTTTACAAGGTAGCCCTACTGCTAAACAAGGTTGATATCTTTAACAAATAATGTAATAGATATATGACTCGAATTGTAATAGATTTTGCGGAATGGTAACAAATTTTTTTACGAAAAAAATAAATTGTAAATTGTTCTCGAATAGGGTTTTTTTAATAGTATTGAAGTAAGTAAGTATAAAGTATTGAAGAAAATACTTTCAGATTAGTCAGAAAAGTTTTTGTTATGTATTTTTTTCACTGTGTTGATTCTAAAAATACATTTATAAATAATTACGATACCACTTACACGATACAACAAATTCTGTGTGTCATAGATCACCCACAATATGCCAACTTTAAATAAATTAATAACAGATCGAGATAGGGACGTTTTTACTTAATTTTCATTACTATCTCAAAATTGTGACGCCTATGTAACAAAATATAACATAGGTATAGAGATAGGAGATCACGGCATAGGAATTCGGTTCTTTAGCCGTAACCGCGTAAATAAATTTGTCTAAAATGTAATAGATTTGTTATAATTGTAATAGACTGGCAACACTGCTGCTAAATACAGTAACAGCCGTAAACGTAATAGTTGTATGCAGCCCCTGATCAACGGCGTAACAACCCATCTCGCTCATAGTAATGACATATGTTGTAACTGTCTATCTTAGGTTTTGCGTAGTGTAAACCCACTTTTAGACTAAGATAGATTGCGACGCCATTTGGCATGAGTAGGTAAGACAGAGATGGGTAGTCACGCCGTTAATATGGGCTGCATATCTCTGTATGTTACTACATTTGGCAGTATGTTACGCGAGTATTGAAATAGCAGTTGTCAGATAAACGTCAAAAAAATTATCAGCACACTTGGCATTTAATTATATACTATTTGATTTTATTTCAGAATTAACATTCTTGTTTCATTGAATTGTCCTTCGAATGAAACTCGTGCTCTCAATTTTGCTTCAATCTTTGTCATTCATTAATTACTCGTTGCTGCTGTTTTTGGAAAATAATTACTCGCACTTCGCTCTCGTAATTATTTTCGTCACAGCAGCAATTAGTATTCAGAATGACAAATATTGTCGGCAAAACCCAGAGCACTTGCCGTATTATGTATGACAATAAATTATAAATTAAAGAGTAGTAGCTCATTTTTTGTAGGTGATGTATAGCACAATTATGAACCATGTATACTTCTTAATTGCCTGTTTAGAAAAACGGAAAAATATTTTTTTTATATGCAAGCACATTACCATAACAATAACACATGGTACCTCTATTTTGGAACACATGGTACCCCGATTAAAATCGTACCGATCTGGTATCGATCGAATTTCCAAACAATAAAAATATCTGAAGAAGGTTTAATATAATATATGAATATTTGGCCAATACAGCTACGAATTGCTAATATTGCAAAATTAATCTTTCAAATTTAAACCTTACTGGGGCCCTTTTCAGAGGTAGCATCGCTCTTTTGTTGGTCGACAAACATAATATGTCCCCATAACCCATAACAGATGTCAGGGTTAATTTAAAAATCGCGTAGGTGCCTAGGTTACCTCGTAAGGTCTCTAAGACGTTGGTTTTCACGAAATTCATAAGTGCCAAATCTGAATAATATATTTTTTACTAAGGCCATATTTTGATATTCTGATCATGAGTTGCCTATCAGCCCTCCAAGGGACGATATTGACTTTTGGGAAACCCTGTGTAGGCTGTGTATATTCCACTTGAATCTCAAAAGGCCTAACATCTAGACAGAAAATGCGTACCTACATAACCGTTTAAAGTTTAATTTAATTATCTCTCGTGTGAAATTTTAACCATTCCATTTACCCCATATTTAAAAATAAAGAACTTAATGAAATTATAACCCATTGCTTTTAAAAATTCGGTTACCTGTAAATCAGTAACATTAACTAATTCAAATACATAGTCTTTGTTAATAAAATAATATATGCGAATTTTTTTCATTATATATTTAAAGCTGCGTTATAAAAACTTGACAAGACATAGATGTTAACAAAAGACAAGGATTTTAACAAGACAAAGATGTTAACAAAAACTTAACAAGATGTTAAAAAAAAGAAAACATTCTAAAGTGATAATTTTTTTGGCCGTGATATATTTTCTTATTTAAAGAAATAATGAATAGATAATTTTACAAAATCTAAAAAGGCAATTTTTAATGCTCTGAGTACCTACTTAATATTATGAGCTATTTGGTACAATAAACGTAATGGTTTATAACGGGATTGTTATATTCATAACAACAAATGAATATTATTTTTTAATTTGTTAATTATTGTTAAATTGTAATGTAAAAAATATAAATATTTTGATTTAGCTAATATGTGCAATATTCAACTTTTATTAAGTATTGTTTAATAAAAGTAACTTTCTGTTTCTCTATTTGGGATTTCACTGTCGCCGTCATATACTTACTTCTCTTTGCAAGTTATGAATATGATATTACCTAATAGTCAGCAACTCAAAAAACATTATAGGCAATAATTTCATTATTTAAATATGTTGCTTATTAAAGATAATATCATAATATTATCGACTTCTTATAAACCATTAGTCAACTTCATTATATTTAATCATAATGACGAGGTTGACATATACACTGAAAGATAATTAAGTGTACGTTAAAAAGTTATATTTTACCCAAATCATAAGACCCATTTCAAAATTCAAGAAATATATCTTGCACATCTTTAGAAATATGAAACAGAAACACGATGTTGTCGTTGTGGTAGACCAATAAAAGCATTAAACCACTGAAACAATTCAAATGAAATTTTGTATAAATAGTAGGTACCTACCCGTTGATTGAATTTAAGAACTTTTTCAATCAACGCTGTACCTCAAAAACGAAGTGAAGTGTAGTAGTGATGGTTGTAACTGAAAATATTTGGATATAGTGATTAAAAATATAATTTTTCATCATTGATGATTATCTAAATTTTATTTTCCATGTGTTATCCAGTGCAATCGATTAAAGCTTCGCAATTTTTTAATTATTATTTTTATATTAAACTTAAATTTTAGTATATTGTGTTCTTTTATTCTCCAAAATTTAAATCATAATTCTGAGAGTAATTTCGATACCCTATTTGGGAACCACCTGACTTGGTTGCGTAATAGTCAGTGGCGCCCACGGTATTAGTAGCTTTGTACTTCGTACGAACCTCCAAATTAATTTCTTTTTTATTAAGCTGATCAAACTTACGCAAACTTTTACTACCAACTTTTAACGCTATTGAATAATAGCAAGTGAGGGTAATAACATAAGAAGTAAACTAATAAAATTATAGGTATTTAAATAAATTTCTATTCTAATCTAAAACATTACCATTTATCAGCCAATATTACCATTTATGGTAATTCTATTCGGGTTTAAAATGTGCCTATTTTATTGGCTTTCATCACCACCAACTTTTCAAAATTTTCGTCTGTAAGGGCATGACGCGGAGGACTGTTTAATATTGTGTTCTTTTATTCTCCAAAATTTAAATCATAATTCTGAGAGTAATTTCGATACCCTATTTGGGAATCACCTGACTTGGTTGCGTAATAGTCAGTGGCGCCCACGGTATTAGTAGCTTTGTACTTCGTACGAACCTCCTAATTAATTTCTTTTTTATTAAGCTGAGCTAACTTAGGCAAACTTTTATTACCAACTTTTAACGCTATTGAATAATAGCAAGTGAGGGTAATAACATAAGAAGTAAACTAATAAAATTATAGGTATTTAAATAAATTTCTATTCTAATCAAAAACATTACCATTTATCAGCCAATATTACCATTTATGGTTATTCTATTCTGGTTTAAAATGTGCCTATTTTATTGGCTCATCACCACCAACTTTTCAAAATTTTCGTCTGTAAGGGCATGACGCGGAGGACTGTTTAATATGGTAGCAGCACAGAATTAAGTCGACAGACATCGTACCATAGCATAGAGACCTGATAGACTTCACATAGGCAAGCTGTATCTCGAGCAATAATCACAAATCACCAAACTCCAAATGGTTGTCGCGTTTCGCGGTCATTGAAAGTTATTTTTAGCACGCAACTAAAAATATTGATTATACAATCGAATACTTTCAAGGTACCCGAGTACTTCTCAAGGTACTGGAGTATTTTTCAATGTAATGGAGTACATTTCAATGTATTTGAGTACATTCCTCAAGTACGTTATTTTTACTTCAAGTACAAGTAAATAAGTTTAGGTGATTTAAGTACGAGTACCTTCGCATGGATATACCTACTCGGGTACAGAGTACCAGAAATGATAGGTACTAATTTCAAGTACTATTACTCGAGTATGTCCCAGCTCTGCATATAATACATTACACGATTGATCATTAAGTTCCAGGACTTTTTGAATTGCTTGGCAACGTCGCAACGGAGCGCAGTGCGGTTGGCAGCATTGTTTAGCGTGACTACGCGCAAGCAGTGCTGTTTGTTCCAATGCGCAATTACTTTCGTTTTCGTGAAGTTGCAGATGTTTGTGTAGAACGAGTTTTGCGTGTTGGGCGATTTTTCGATATTTTGCAAGATGTATTAAAACGAAGAGCAACGTGTATTTGTTAAACTGGGGAAAACTTTTACCGAAGCTTTTCAAATGTTGCAAGAGGCGTTTGGGGATGAATATTTGAGGCGGTTACAGTGTCATGAGTGGTTCAGGAGGTTCAAAGAACGCCGGACGTCGTCAGCATGCAGAAAACCCACGTTTAGGACGGCCATCGACTTCGACTGTTGCATGTTGAAAGAGTGATGTCTCGCGAGGTCAAATCATCGGTTAACCATTCGTGAGATGGCCGAGGAATGCAACATTTCATTTGGATCATTCCCAGAAATTTTAACACAAAAACTGAACATGCACCGTGTGGCTGCAAAGTTTGTTCCGAGACCGAGGAGTAAAAACAACACCGAACTGAAATGGAAAATGGTGATGAAAACTCTTTGAAACGCATCATCACTGGGGACGAGACGTGGGTTTACGGCTACGACTTGGAAACAAAGGTCCTATCGTCTCAATGGAAGTTAAGAACCTCACCGACACCCAAAAAAACACGGCAGGTATAACGTGTAAGTCATACTCACTATTTTTTCGACTGGACAATTCCTTCTACGAAGTGAGATAATTAATCGTTTTCGCTAAAACTGAGAAATTTGCGTGACGCTGTGCGAAGGAAGAGATTGGTACTGTGGCGAAATGCGACTGGTTGCTCCACCATATGACAACCCACCAGTGCCTGCTGCGTTGCTCATTGGCGATTTCTGCACAACAAGCGGCATGACTCTCATCCTCCAGCCCCCCTACGCACCAGACCTAGCCCCTTGAGATTTCTTCTTGTTTCCCAAACTCAAAAGAACTTTGAAATGGCAGATATTTGAAAGGGCAGAGAGACTCCATTGAAAGCATTAAAGAAAAATCGCTGGAGGAGCTAAACAGCATTCCACAAGAACAGGTCTCCTTCCAGCAGTGGAAATTACGTTGGGAGAAGTTTATACGTTGCCAATAAAAGGGAGTACTTTACATAAAGCTTTCAAGCTAATGCTTCTCAATGTCCTGGAACTTTTTGATCACCCCTCGTATGTGAGCTGCTTATGTTCGGGCACAGCATAAGTACTTTTAAGAGCTGTTGGAGTGCTTTTGTATATTTAAATGCTGCATAATCTCTGAAAAGGTACTTAACGCTCTAAAAGCTCTTAAAAACTCATGCTGTGTCCGAACTATGAACAGTTCACATAACGTGGCTCATTTTGCGTCGCGTCGTTATTAACAAAGCCTTGTTCATTATTTAAAATTATGCTCAGCAGTTGGTAACAGTCGGAACTTAATGATAAAGTCAGTGATATAACTAGATTATCATATCTTTCTATATATCATATAAGAGTATATCTATATATTGATTTAAAACGTTTTACAGATGCTTGAAAATACCACGTCGCGAACTTCATCGCGCTACCGCGTAACGCCGCGCCGTCGCGAACAACAGCTCGAGCCCCGCACCGCAACTACGGCCCGTTCGATACTGCAATTCGCGTTATTAATCGGTAGAGTCGGTCGGAGTCAACTGAAATGTCTAAAGATAATAATATATAGTTATATAATATATACCTAGATAATATACTTAGTTTAAATAGTAAAATGGATGTCGATGTTGCCGCAGCAGCCTACATTTATTTATATTCATTACGCTCTAGCAGTTAAAACACAAAAACAAAGGCAATGGTGGCAAAGCAAACTATTTAGAAATAGAACGAAATATGGTGCGTGCAATTTGCTTGTGGCTTTAAAGATGCAAAAAATCAGTGGCCAATACAAAAACTTCACTCGAATGTCACCAACAGATTTTCATAATTTCCTTAATGCAATTGGACCAAGAATAGGAAAGCAAGACACCAAATTCCGGAAAGCAGTCTCAGTGCAAGAAAGACAAGCTGCACAAACGAAATTGTCTATCTGCCCGTCCAGACTTATGCAACGCCTTCGCGCATCAGTTCCTTGATGTTTCGTCAGTTTACCGACAAGTCGTGGATCGCGCCGTAGCTCGAGCTGCAACGCTTATCTGGTTCGCAACGGCGTTCGTTTCTAGGTCCAGATCGCGCGCGACATGGTACGCGACGAGGTTCGGTTCGCGACGTGGTACAAATCTGTACGCGCCTTTACAAGTTTGTTATTCTCGTTATAACCACCACATAAACACAATTCATTTCTTTATTGGTTACTACCCATATAAACAACAAGCACTATTGATAAGTTTTCTTTCAAACAGCATAAATACTTATTCTTCTAATTTTGACATTTAACGTGTTTCATACAAGATTTTTTCTAATTTTCACCAATTTGTTTCCTAACGTCAAAGGGTTTTGAAAAGTCTCACTTTACATGTCAAAATTAGAAAAAGTCCATTTCATAGTAGGTTATTTAGACCTGACAAGCTACGAAAGTGACGAGCGAATAGTTTTAAAAAAATGGTTCTATGCATGCAAGAGTATATCAACAAATTTTAAAAGCTACAGGAAAATGTTATGTATTCAATTAAACAAGCTATAAACAGTATAGTGCGACTAATTTGGGTCAAATATACCTCTAATAAGTTTTCCTATTTTATTTCTATAATACAATTTATTACCTCACTTTTTTAGGCGATCATGGCCATGACGCCAAAGCACATGCTGAAGGGCAACATGGGGCTGGCGATCATGGGCTTGCAGCTTCCGCATACACACATGCAGGTGATGCTCACATACATGCAGCATATAACTATGGAGGTGTTGATCAGGAAAAAAAACAAAGTCCGCTGCAGGCGGAACACACACATGCAGTTGCAACACATGGAAAAAAAACAGACGTCCAAGGGAGTGAAGGAAGCCCTTACGGCCGTCATGTACATGCAAATGGCTATATCTGTCCGGGCGAACATGCTCATGCTACTGAAGAGTCTGCACGTATTCATACAGATGACGCTCATACAAGCGCTGCTCATACTTATCTTAGTCTTGTCGATCATGACCTTGCAAAGCGACATCTCGCCACAGAAGCAACTGCTAATGTCAAAACTAAAGAGATAATATAAGCCAGAGATAAATACATTGTGATGATAGATTAATTCAAATTATTTATATTTGTTATATTTTATTTTTACGTTGTTATATTGTATAAATGCTCTTTAGCAGTATGTATATACTGATGTAAGACTGTTGTATATTTAAAGTTCAATAAAAAGGTCATTGTTGTTGCTATTATTCTGGCAGATATAAGAAATTAAAGAAAATTATTAATTTATTTTGTATATTTAATAAAAAAATATAGATACATTATTTACTTATGTAACTACTTTTAATTAATCACCAAGGTTAAGTGCAACTTTACCTAGAAGATTTTCTAGATTGTCAGTTTCATTACCTTTTAGCGGAGTTGATGGTAATTGATTCATGTTATTCCAATCGATATCTGAAAAATCTATTACGATTTTCTTTTGCTTTGGTATAAATTGCCTAAAACCAATGAAAACGTTTTTTAGTCATTGCTGATAAGTGCCGAATTATCTTTGTTAATGCTGCTTACCTATATTTTACATTAGCAGCTTCAAACATTCGTTTTGAGGCAATAGTCCGTTCCTTATGTGCATGCTTGTCAGACATATATACTACTTCTTTAATACCTGACTGAATGATAACCTTGGCACATTCATTGCATGGAAATAGTCCCACATAGATAGTACAATTTCTAACATCAACAGTATTTTTATTAAGAACGGCATTTAGTTCAGCATGACATACTGGAAATCAGATATTAATGTCTGCACATGTATATCGAATAACAATTAAATTCATATGAACTAACCATAAATGTATTTATTATCTAAAGCGCTGCTTTCTTCTTTACCCCAGGGAAAGTTATCGTCATGGCACCCGGTTGGCATTCCATTGTATCCTATACCAACAATTACATTATGTTCGTTCACAATACATGCACCAACTTGCGTACATGGATCTTTACTTCGCTTCGCAGCTAAAAACGCTGTTGCCATAAAATACTCTGGCCAGTCCAAGTAGTCTTCCCTTTTCAAGTTATCAATTCTAGAAACAACGGCTTATTAGAAACTGTAATTAGGGGTTCGATGTGAGGATATACATAATACATACAATCTAATATAGGTATATAAGATTAAAGAACAAAAATAGAAAATTGAGGCTCATGCTACATCACTACTTAGAAAAATTCGTAAACTGAAGTAAAAAACAGTTACCTATTTTGAGATGTATTCATTATGAAATTGAAATAGGTAGGTATCAGACCACCAGAAAATAAAATACAAAATACAGGAGGTTATGTTTCATGCTTACGCATGACGCATGACCCTGACAGCTGACAGCGCCCGGGCAGTCAGCTGTTAACCGTCACTAGAAAATCCAGTGCAGCCCTTCGCCATCCAGAAAATAAAAACCCTACGTGATAAGCGACTACCGGCCTGTCATTTTCCAACATGGCAGAAAGCAGTACGCGCTACGTTCATGTTATGGAAATATTCCCGTGTTTTGTGTAGATGTAGTGGTTAATAATTGTGTTAGTGTGTGAATTCGTGAAAAACAAATCATACGTGATGGCGGATTTATCAAAACCCCCTCTTAGTGATATAAAACACCCCGAAGAAGTGGTGAGAATGGCAATGAACGATAGTCTCAAATTTGCAGTTCTAATTGGACTTATCGAAGTTGGCCAGGTTTCCAATAAGGAAGTCGTCAACACAGTCTTACAACTGGTATGTTTTTTTGAAATTTAATATACCTACCTTAGATTTTGCCCAAAGTTATTAAAGTTTCGCGATGGTATGATGGTGTATACCTAACTCGAAATATAGGTATTGCATAAAAAATGTAAACATTTTGGCAATGCAGTTATTGTACAAATGTTTGTTTTCCTGTATGGTCATTAAAAATATTATGCGATAAACAAGGACAACAAACACCGTAGAATTGTGTTACAAAAAATGCGCATGGAGATTGGTAGGTATTAACTTACCTGGCTCGTAATGGTCGTAATCAAGTCTTATCATATTATATTTTACAACTGATGGCTGCACACATGTGTCTGTCATCATTAACATGTAGCGTTGATTTTTATACCACTATCTACCGTCTAGCCGTCTAACGTTTACCCTATAAATGTAATAATTGATAGATATTTAAATACTTTACGCATGACGACAGGTGACTTATGAAATTAAAATGAACAATATAAACTATTAGGTAGGTAATTATTAATTTATTATTATGCAATACTAGGTATTGTAGCACGTTTACATGCATTAAATTTGTCAATTGGATATTGGTAGGTATAATTTTAGAACCATAACAATTATTTAGTCTACCTGTAAGTAACTACCTTAGTAACCACTATTAATTTTTATTTTTATACAATTGGGTATTAATTAAAGCTACATCTAATTATTATGTAGGTACATACTTAAATAACGATGTGTGCAGGTGCAACCAAATTCCTGTCGACAGAAGACAACGACGTATAGATTTGATGTTTACGTTTACCACGTACCTATTGTAGTATTTAATAAGATTTTACGAGGCTTTGAACATATTGTCGGATGTAAATACATAATATATTTTTTTAAATCTATAAATAGGTACATGTTTAATTGGAGGAAAGTTTTATTGCCATGGTAAATAATCGAGCCAAAAGAGTAGGTACTTATAGGTAAAGAAATCGCAAATTTTTTTAAACTCTAGCGATTTTTTCTAATTGTAGTCAATCTACGAAATGTTGCAGATGGAAATGGAAGGAACACAATTTTTAGCCTTGGGAGTTTTGGGGGCGTTTGGATTAGTTAGGTTAGGAGGTAAACATTCTCCCACTCAAGGAGGTAAACAAGTCCCACTCATAAGTTCCCCTTGTTGCTTACCTATATCTCTTATAACTATCCTAGCGATAAGTCCAATCTAAAATTAAGGTTGACAGAATGTGCTACAATATTTATTCCATTTATTACTTCTCTATCTCGCATAGTTTTCGAAATATTGGCGCTCAAAAGTAGCTAATTTTGAAAAAAAATACATTTTTTCCTTCTTTAACTAGGTAGCCTAACCCTTAGGTTAGCTACCTTCGTCCTTCGTCCTACGAAATAATCATAGTATTTGTATTAGACCATGAAATTTCCTTCAAGAAAGTATGATATGTTACTTTATTAGGTATCTTCAACCCTTCAAAAGTTTGACAGCAATTTTAATTTAATTTAATTGTGTGCATTCCGAGATTTTATAGAAAAACTTCACTCGTATTTTCCACTATTCGTTAAAATGATTATGTGGAATGGAAACAGTTTTATGCTCCAAAAAATGGGATTGTTTTTTTACCATATCTTCCTTAATTTTGAAGCTACAGCGTTCACTCAAAACCAGTTTCCAGGTAATTTCAAGGGCTAAAAGATAATATACAAATGCCAAAACCCTTCATATTCAAAAGATAAAGGATGGAAGAGATCGAGACTGATGGTTCGCGGCGTTCGCGCTCTATAATGCAAACTTCTAAGAGATATCGTCAAAATTTATCCTACTTATAGAAATAAAAAAAAATCAATAATTTTCGTTAAGAAAAAACCTAGGTACATTTTTGTACTTAGTATATATTTTTAAGGTACCTATAATTTTTAGTTTTAGAGTTATTTTGATAATAGGGTATTTTATAAGAAATTTGAAAAATACATTTTTCATTCGCATCATATTTTTTTCGAAAAATACGCATTATAACCCGGCCAAACTCTTGGATTACATGTGTAGGTAATACTAAAATAAAGTACGTACCTAATTTGTAAAGGGATAACGGTCAATATCAATTCTTGTGATGACTCCTTAGTTATAACGTGATCGACTTTTAACTGTGCTAATTTTAAAAGGGTCGTAAGTCGTAATTATCACCCGGTAATTTAATTTTTCAGATGAAAAAAATACTAAATGTTCCAAAAAAAATTAAAAAGGCCGTATCAAATAACACGAAATATCCTTATATATACCCTGGTGCCGATATAGTGGGGAGTGATTCATCACCAGCATATGGACGGCTCAGGGAGATGAGGGGCGAAGGGAACAAAATTCCATAGGCGTATCATTTTTTTTTTGCAATGGGTTCCTCATCTGTAATTGCACAAAACACACTATTCACACAGACTTTTGTCAAAGAAGCGCATATATCAACTGCCTCAGTTTTAGTGATTCCAGAATACCGTTCCAATATTCCTTCGTATACATTTTTCATCATTTCCAGTTCTCCTCCTGTCAAATTGGGTCGCTTACGATTGGAATTATTGGTTTTAGAACCACTACTACTCGCATTCGTCGCTTCCATCGCATAAAAACACTAAACACTTGCGTAAAACACAATATTATAATTAATTTACATCGCGAATCAACCGCACATAAGACACAATGAAACGCCACTGTCGCGCCAAAACATACATGCATGAAACAGCGCATGCGTCAATATATCCACGGAAATCCGGCGTCTTTACCTTTGATCAATGAAATTTAATTTAATTTAGAACCGCCTAAAACTCATTTTTTATGAAAATTTTTTTATGATTTCGCGTTAAATCATAAAAAAATTATCGACATTTATAGTGGACTGGAGTTTTAGTTTATCGAGTGTCACAATTTGTTTTCAGTATACAGTCGGCTAACATCAAAAGCTTTTTATAGTTGTTTGTTTATCCTTTACTCTTTGCCGCCGGCGGTCTGAATTGTGACACTCGGAAATTTAAAACTACACTCCACTATACCAATTTACCACGGAATATCTTTGTTTTGGCGTATAAAACAAAAGTCTAAAATTTCTACCTCCTAAATTGACCGCAACACCTTTTTTTTCGCCATTTTGGGGTATTTCGAACATTTTTAGTGAAAGTTCGTAGGTCCCCCAAACTCCCAGATCACATTTCAGACAATAAAAGAGTTCCAGTTTGGTTTCTTACTTCCCAATACAACTGGCCATCGCAATTTTTTTTTGACGGACTTTCCCTAAAAATGTCCAAAACGCGTTAAATCCGAGGTTAAATCAAAAAAAAATTTCGACAAAAATGTTTCACATACTCTGCTATATATACTAATAAATGATATTGAAGTGTCTGTTTGTAATGTCAAAATCAGATTTTTACTAAATGCATATGAAAGTATATACTTACCTACTACTAACAAAAAGAAACAATTTTTATGTTTTTTGTCTGTTTTTGTTTTGGCTAATCTCCGAAATGGCTGGATCGATTTTGACTTTCAGTGGCAGATAGCTGATATTATAAGCAGTAACTTAGGCTACGTTTATTTTAGAAAAAGAATTAGGGATTAATAATAAATAATTAGAATTCGGGATCCGCGCAAAAAAAAAAAATTCATGAAAATGTGACCAAAATCGGATTACCTACAATAGGGAAGCATACATCCAATATAATCCGTTATTAACACTATTATTACTACTATAGTGTTAACACAATTATTACTCAAATGACATTATTAACAGGATATTAACATTGTTATGATAACATATTAACACTAGTGTTAATATTCCATGTTCCATGATAAGGTAAAGGTACCGCTAATCGACACTATTAGAACATCTTATGGCGATTTAATGTAATTTTGAATATGCCAGTAATCGACACCCTTTCACCAGTTATCGTCCCCCAGTTATCGACACCCTACCAGTTATCGTCGCCCCAGTTATCGACATAATTTATAGAAGAAATAATTAGATATAGGTATCTAAGTACTAATAAGTATTTTTATTTAACACACATATGGAAAAATGAAATTACAAGGTGGCATCTTAATATTCTAAAATGTTTAAGCTTTCAGGAAAAACGTATTTTAGCCTATCCCCAACAGTTTGTATCAGAGGCTGTGGCAATTTCTGCAAGATCTCTTCCACTTTGACTTTTGGTTGTAGAAAAAAGGCACTTTCGTCCGCGTTAAAAACGCGGCTTGGATCTTCGGTAACCTCCAGGAGATTCTCGGAATGCAGATATTCACGAATCTCTTCAAACCATCGTCGTAACTGCTCTTCTGTAACGCTCTCTCTTGCTGGCGTTAAGTTTTGTGCTATTCGAGTTGTTATTTGTGGATTCCTCTTAAGGAACGAGGCAAACCATTTTTTTCCTGGTCGTCCATAGATAAATGGCGTTCCTCTCTTGGTTAGTTTGATTTTCATTTGGACACTGTCAAGAACTTCCTCCTTTGTTACGGGTCGGTGTTTTTTTGATAAGAGAAGTATCCAGTTTACCAATATTTCTTCCTCAGTAGTAGGCAGTATCGAAGGTGGGCCCATTTTTCTGACTTTTGGCGTCCGTCCTGATTTTTTGTCAAGAAGAGTTGTTCTGGGCACCCTAAATAATTTAGCGGCGGTTGCAACAGGCATTCCACGTGAAATTGCCTCAAGGGCAGAATCCATTTCCTCTTTGCTATAATTGAATTTAGGCGGCATGATTCTGTAAAGTAAAAAAATATACTAGGTATGTCGAACACTGGAGACCATTATACCCCAGTGATCGACAAAAGTGTCGAATACTGGAGAACATATGCTTATGCATACCCAGTAATCGACACCCCTAAAATTTAGGTTAGAATCAAAGTAAGCAACGAAATTTTACAATAAACATGTGTTTTAGAACACAAAGATACCTCACACAACATTTTATTCACATACCTTAACTATTTAAAAAACAACAACCTATTTTATAAAGAACTTACCTTAACAAACCTCCTTGGAAAAACTGAATTTAGGAACTCAAAACACGCGCCATTTTGTTACCGCTATCTGAAATGGTGACCTTCAAGAAGTTTTACAGGGTTGCCAGAGGTATCAATCTTTCGCCCTGCCCGAGAATTATGTACAAATCTGAACATATGCCCTAATTATGTGCCTTTACCTAATGCCTAATACTGGTGCCTTTACCTTATGCGGATATCAAATGAAGTCTTCAGCTTTCTGGGAATTCTTTCGAAGTTTAGTCTTTTTTTTATCTTTATTCCCTGAATTATTTTAATATTTGCACTCGGTCATACGGGCACTTATATTTCTTGAAATAATAACGCCAGCGTTGTGGGCGATATTTAGGTAGTGAAGAAATAGTCAACGCGATAATTTCATTGTGATTTTCAGTGACTTGGGTTGTAAATTACGTAATCTGATTAGGGATTGGCTGTTCCGCGAGTACCTACCTACAAGTTTATTTTTACGTGCAGAAATTATAGGTACCTACGACAGCGGAAAATTGTAACGCGAACTGCGAATAATAATAAATGGGGATCGGAAATGGCGCACTGTCATTTCGGAATTAATTGTAATTAAGAAAACTGGATCTGCGCCCGTTTGTTCTGATGCTGAATAAGCTCTAGAGGAGAAGGGTCACTGGACCAAAATAAAGCAGGTTTATGGTTCAGTCCCTGGCGAAATCGCAATAAAGGAAATATAAAATCCGGAGCATTGGGGATAAGGTATAAAGGATATACCTCTTAGGTATAAAGGATATTTCAAGAATTTTTATCGGGAAGTTGGGTAATATCCATTTGGAAGTTTAATCTAAAAATTCGTATTGTTACTACAAAACGGTAATAACTAATATAGTGCATTTTAGTCATCTTACTCCATAAATAAAGGAAATATAAAATCCGGAGCATTGGGGAACTCTCTTAGGTATAAAGGATATTTCAAGAATTTTTATCGAGAAGTTGGGTAATATCCATTTGGAAGTTTAATCTAAAAATTCGTATTGTTACTACAAAACGGTAATAACTAATATAGTGCATTTTAGTCATCTTACTCCATAAATAAAGGAAATATAAAATCCGGAGCATTGGGGAACTCTCTTAGGTATAAAGGATATTTCAAGAATTTTTATCGGGAAGTTGGGTAATATCCATTTGGAAGTTTAATCTAAAAATTCGTATTGTTACTACAAAACGGTAATAACTAATATAGTGCATTTTAGTCATCTTACTCCATAAATAAAGGAAATATAAAATCCGGAGCATTGGGGAACTCTCTTAGGTATAAAGGATATTTCAAGAATTTTTATCGAGAAGTTGGGTAATATCCATTTGGAAGTTTAATCTAAAAATTCGTATTGTTACAACAAAACGGTAATAACTAATATAGTGCATTTTAGTCATCTTACTCCATAGCGCGGGTAAGATGACGAAATAATGGGGTAAGATGATAATATGATGCAGTAATGGGGTAAGAAGTTTTCCTGATGTGGAAATAGCAGCTTTTAATCCAGTCTCCCGCTGACATATCTTAAGTTAGTAGAGCAAAGTAGCAGATCACAGATTACACATGCGGCTAACTCAAAGCTCATTAAATGCTAATTAGACGCGCAAAACAATTTTTCGCCTCATATTTGTTTATCACGTGTTCTGCTAACTTGCAGAAAAGGCAGCAGAACGTTAACGTAAAATAACGAATTCGTAGTTTTTAGCCGCGGTAATTAAAAAATTAAATGGACTATATTTTTTTTTGTCTAGTTACTCAAAAATAGCTATCTTACGGGCTCCTTTGAGTCCCTAAAATGAGCTTCTTTTGGGCTCAATTCCAAAAAGTTGCCTTGTTAACTTTTGAGTATAATTTGGGTAGGTAGGTAAATAAAACGTAATGATTCAATACAATAATGAAAACACTTTATTTAATTTAACAAGTACAAATAATCATTATTCCCCAACACGACGATTTTACACAAAAATAACGCCAATAGTTATTTTCTGTTTACATTAAACAATCCAGCGACTATGGAAGAAATTCGAGAAATATTTGCCCATATTATATCATATTACACATACAATGTGTTTCTTGAGAGCTTTTCAAAAAATGTTTGTAGGTAATATGTACCTAAAAAGTTTTTCAGACTCATCTGCTGCCAGCTGAAAAATAATTTTGCGCGTTTAATTATCATTTGATGTGTTTTTATTATTCTGCTTTTGAAAACACGAATATTTCTTATTTTACATTCATACTCTGTTATGTTTTTTGCAAGGCAGCAGGACATGCGGTAATAGTTATTTATTTTATTAGTGGGATAAAGGCATAATTAACGTACGAATGCGGTGAGCCCGGGTCGGTAAGAGCATGAGTGGCAGTGTTGCAACTGCTGGGAACGGGTCCCCGCTAGAGTTAACTTTCAGTACCGCCAGAATACCACCAGAATTTTATGAATCCGAAAACAATAGAAAAACCACTAAATATTTTTATTTTATACATTTTTAATAATATAGGTATAATCCGAAAACACTAGAAAACATTTTTAATAATATTTTTTTTATTAATATTTTGCGAAATAAATAAAAGGATTTAAAGAAAAAAAGCAATAATAAATTCTGAAAAACAAACAAAAAATAATAAATTATTGAACCACAACTTCAGTCTACGTCTTCAATTTCAATAGCTTCAGTCTCCTCCTCTTCAGCATAGGTTTCTGCCGTTTTTATTTTGGTCAAAAGCTCTTTGGTAATTCATATTCTGAACAGGACTTATTTTCTCTCTTCATTCCGTGCCAAATGGATAGTATTGCATTTAATATTTTCAAAGACAACCTCTTTCTGAGTTTGTTCTTAACAACATTCATTTGCCTGAAGAGTCGTTCCACATCTGGATTCGATGTGGTAATGTGAGTAACGCTAGCACAAATTCTGCTAATTCCTTAAATACTACTACAAGGCTGCATCGATAAAACATTTAAGCCACAAAGTGCCTACGGGATGCAAGATAAGTACAGTGCCGTTCAATTGAATGTAAACGATTTTTTAAATTAATGTGAAACAGGCTTTCAGGTAATCAAAACTTGATTGTCAATTTTATTTGTCAGTTTATTAATAATTATTCTATATTTTGAAGTTTTTCTTATAATAATTATTATTATTATTATGCCGCGCTTAACCGAACCGCAAAAAATGAGAGCTGTGATGTTACTGCAGAACGGATGGTCCATGCAAGCAGTGCAGATACTTTGAATGTGAGTAAAGGTTGCATTTACAAAATTAAGCAAAAATGGAATGAAGAAGGAACTGTTGAGTACGTCCATAGAGGGGGCCGTCAGAAATTCAGTACTGTGGAGAAAGACGAACTCGTCCTTGACCACCTCCTACAGAATTCTTTTGATACATCAGTGACTGTCTGCTTGTTAACAAATTTTCCTGCTTCGGTGGAAACCGCAAGACGACGTATCAGAGCATCTGAGCTGAAGAATTTTTCGGCTGCAAATAAAGTTGCTCTGTTGCCACGGCATAAGGAGCAGAGGTTAAACTTTGCCAACCAATTTGTCGGTGTGCCACAGGACTTTTGGGACAACACAATTTTTTCAGACGAAAAAGTTTTTCAATCCTGCTATGATGGCTCTGTGCGTGTATACCGCCCAAGAAATTGCCGATATGAAGAGCGCTATATAAATCCTACAGCTCGTAGTGGTCGCTTCTCTATCAACGTGTGGGCATGGATATGTTGCCAAGGAGCAGGTGTTACTTGGATAATCAGAGAGCGGCTTACTGGTCAAAGCTACGCTCGCATTTTGGAATATGTTATGTTACCTTCCGTTTCCATTTTATATCCCGAGCACTTCACTTTCCAGCAGGAAAATATTTTTATTTCCTCTCCTTTTTCCATATTTCAATTAAATTTATATTTCAGGATAATTCCTCTATTCACAAATCACGAGTTGTTCCTGAATGGCTGAATACAAACCATATTAACACTCTGCCTTGGCCCTCTAAGTCGCCGTATTTAAATCCGTAGAAAATGTATGGGCACAAATGGAAAAAGACATGTATAGCAGAAATTTCCGACCAGCGAACGTAGAAGAACTGTGGCTGGCGATTGAAAATGCCTGGGAAAATATTGGCGAGGATTACACCGGGACACTAATATTGTCTATGAGAAATAGGCTTCAAAAAGTTATAAACGCGAATGGTGCTTGGACCAAATATTAATTCATAGTAATTTTCTTAAGTTCTCAGTTAGTTTGTTAATTTAATGGATTTTTTTACAAGAGACGTCCTTACCATATAGTTTTTCCCGAGGATTTTCCTTAATAAATACTGTATATAAAATGCTGTCACCCTATAACTGACAGATACTTCAACCTAAAATAATTTTGATGGTGATCTGTTTACAAAAGCCTGCTTCACAATGGGATAATTTCCAAAATTTCTCATAAGAGTCGTTTACTTTCAATTGAACGGCACTGTACCTATTACTTTTCCCTCTACTATATGGCATAAGCCTGGATCCCATGTGAGACAATTATTGTATCGTCCTCGGTGTTATTTATTAATTCTGGTATCACTGAATAGAGGGATATATCTACACCAGTATTATACAATTATCGTGCACATGTTGGGCAGCCTCGCGAGGCACACACACACACAGTAGCCTATTGGTAGACAACTATATTATACAGTAGATCAGGCGAGCTTTGTTTTCTCCTAGCGCTCCAGAAATGTTTACAGTGGAATCGATTGTTTGAGGGCCACACCTCAGGGTGCGGAGCGGTCCTCACTTGCTCCCTCATGCCTTTATTTACTGGCTCTTTCAGCCAATTTGGAACATTTATTTGTCACATACCACTACAGAGTTATTAAACAATGGTTTTAATGTCCGGACGCAGGAAATGTGTGTACCGAAAATTAATTATCGCCAGTGTTTTGGGCGCAGAAAATTAAATATACAACGCTAATATTATTTTACTTTTAATTCATTTAGTAGGTAGGTACGCGTGTATGTGTATAGTGTGCGAATAGAACGAAACGTAATAAATATATAATGTTTTAATGTACATGAAGTTAGAAGGTCAACTTTTGCAAATCGTTCTCGCTATGGCATAAACATTTGCCTTTTTTAGCCGTTAATTAATCGTGAAAGAAAAAAAATTGCCACTCTTTAATATATTTTTATATCGGGTGCCCTGCTAACTTCATATGAACTTAGCAGGTCACATATATAAAAAATTAATTTATAAAAATTTAAGTTAGCTTAAAATTTGCCGTTTTTTTGCCGCTGGCGAATGGTTATAAGGAAAATGTTGTAATCTTCGTTTTATAAACGGAAAATTTATTTATTCGAATATCGATTTCCGAATATAAATCAAATTCCCTAATATTAATAAACCAAGTCGAATGGCAAAATTGCATGCAGAAAACGAGTTAAAATAATTTCAACCGAAAAACTCGGTTGCCCCGCTCAGATAAAGTGATTTTGATGTTTTTTGTCTATTACTATTAATAAACAAATAGCGACAAAACCGCACTCTTCACGATTAAATCAAAAAGCCGAACGGCAAGATCTCAGCCGAAAGACGAGTCAAAACACGAATTTTCCAAGCGAAAAACTCGGTTGCCCCGCTGAGATTCAGTGTTTTTGAAGTTTTTTGTTTATTACTATCGATAAAGAATTAACGGCAAAATCGATCACTTCACTATTAAATGAAACAAGGCGAACGGCAAGGTCTGAGCCAAGAACCGAGTCGAAAAAAATTTTTCTGAGCCGAAAACTCAGTTGCCCTGCTGAGATTCCCGGAGCTCGAGGTTTTTTGTTTATTACTATCATTAAAAAAATTACGACAAAATCGCACTCTTCACGATAAAATGAAACAAGGCGAACGGCAAAATCAGAGCCAAAAATCCAGTAGAAAAAAAAATTTCCAAGCAGAAAACTCGGTTGCCCTGCTGAGATCCCGTGATTTCGAGATTTTTTGTTAATTATTATCAATAAATAATTAACGAGAAAATCGTCTTCTTCACGATTTTCTTTCCTTCACGATAATTTTTTTCTTTCACGATTAATTAACGGCTAAAAAACGGCAAATGTTTCTGCCATAGCGAGATCGATTTGCAAAAGTTGACCTGCTAACTTCATGTACATAATGTTTTATGTGTTTTCACCTGCAGTATTTCTGTTTTAGCAAAAAATAGCAAAAGTAAATAACTGTACTTTACTATAAATTTAAATATGTTTTATAATTAAACAAGTGATACATATGAGCTCCTATATTCCGTTTGGGCGTTGACTGTCACTCAACCCCTTGGGTTCAGTTGCAATATCTTTTTAACCGACATAAAAAAGGAGGAGGTTCTCAATTCGGTTGTATGTTTTTTTTATGTGCGTTACCGCAGAACTCATTTATAAATCAATTTTAAAAATTCTTTCTTTGTTGGAAAGGGGGTATTTTCAAGTGGGTCCCATTTTAGTTTTATTGGTATTGGACTTTGGACTCCGAAGATATATAGCTTGTAACATCGAAATATGAGACATAAATTTTTTTTTAAAGGATACCCACAATTGCCGCAATGGGAGATCGGGGCAGTATAACTTTTCTTACAGCAAGCTAATATCGTCACTATAAAGTCACTATATCATTCAACAAGTTGTTATGTTTTGATAGAATACTATACCCTGGTTCCGAAATAGTGTGGAGTGATTCATCACCAGCATATGGACGGCTCAGGGAGATCAGGGGCGAAAGGAAAGAAATTCCATAGGCGTATCATTTTAGAGGGGGCAGAATAAAAAAAAATTAAATAAAATATCCAAGTTATTAATATTGTTTTTAAGTGTACTTGTGATGGTTTTTATTAGAAATCTAAGCAAAATGTATAACTAACTAGTTTAACACTTGACTAACACTTGAGCCGCTGATGATGTTTGGTTCTTGTATTATATTGTATGAAATATATAGTAAGTCAGTTGTCGTTTAGAACGCATATTAAACATACCTTTTTCTCCACTCATTCTGTCGTTTAATTTATTCCCAAACATCTAATAGTTTTTTTATTATCTTAAGAATAGTCCTTCGTATACATTTTTGATCATTTTCAGTTCTCCTTCTGTCAAATTCGGTCGCTTAATAAATTTGCACACTAAGAAATTCTGTGATCCATTGCAAATAGGCAGGCCGTTCAATTGCGATGGTGGTGTGATTTTATGTATGAATCACACCACACTATTTCGGAACCAGGGTATAATAACTAATCAATTTTAACACAAACCCATCAAAATAATACACTAAATTAAAGGATAACTGTATTACTTCTATTTCATGAACTATTGTTGACCCCACTTTACTGCATAACGTTCGATGGTATTAGCACTGCTGGCATACGAATGAATGCCAATGATGCCGATGGGCCCAGGAACGTATAAAATTGATCCGTAGTATTCGAATAGGAAACATTCTTATTCTGCATCACATTCACTATCCAATTGTTTCATGATATGACGAAAGGTATATAGTGTGATCAATATTTTGTTATAGTACATGATAATGTTATAATGTGATGGGCGATGTATATAAAATCACTTGTTTTTCCTTAAATTCCTGGAAGTCGGATATACTTGACAACGGTGTTAAAAATGCGGCTGCGCGTGTGAAGGCGGCTCCGCGTGTGAAGGCGGCTCCGCGTGTGAAGGCGGCTCCTTTTATCTATATAATGAAGGTTTTCTTGCTCGGGTTTTTATCTCATATTTCTGTTACAAACAGTACCGGGGAATACCAGAGAAAATGGCGAGTGCGCCCGTCACAACTCTAATTTATACATATTTAGATTAATTAAAAAAATATGATAGGCACATTGGCGTGGTGCAGGACACGGCTAGGCATCGCCAAGTGTGCTGAATAGCCCACGGACTTCTGCTTCGCTATTGTCACATCCTATTTGTTTTCAAACATGTCCCTAAAGCTGGAAGAGCAAAGTCAGCAGAAGCATAAAAATAAGTGGACAATTAAAGGCTAAGTAAAAGCTCCAGGAAAATATAATTCGCTAACAGAGATTGCTGCATTTCATCAATATGAAAATTGGACCAGCACGTGGGCAAAGCATAGTGAATGGATTTCCCGGGAAATGGCTGCAGCCGAAAATAGGAAATTAGTGTTTATTATCAGCCTTTAATGAGCCTTTAAATATTTATAAGAATATTTATAAGAAGGGCAGTGCCCTATTGCCCTCCGTGCACCAGCCGCCACTGACCCACAACCCATATCAGCTTCTAAGAACAAACCACCGAATTTAAGGTGGTTTGTTCTTAGTCGCTCGAGATGATTTCGAATTTAGGTTCATAATTAGGCACTGAATATCAGGCAGCAAAAAAATATTTGTCTCTAAAACGATAAAATAAACGCTCATAGATAAATGCCGTAAATGCCTTGCTCTTTTCTGACGGGGTGCTCTACATCCGGTATTATCGTAAATAGAGATTTACAGTTTATCGAGATAAATCCCACAATTTTATAACTGGAAATATTTTCAGCTGTGCCGTTCCTCGGAAATAAAAAGAGCCATACACAGTGTTTGTCATAAATAAACACGATCCGAAATATTTCCCCAGTGCCGGATAACTTCATAGTTGTATGGAGTTGCAACTGAATATTTGTGAACGCCAGACGTTTAAAAATTCATTTTTATTGGCCGCGTCTGTAGACTCGACAGCAAAATGCGCGATCACTACGCTTTATATATTTTTTCTTTTTAAACTTTATTTTATATACCAGTATTATGGGCGAGGATGCTCAGCCAACGTATTATGTATATCTCTGAGGACCAAATTAGAAAATAAAACACACTAAAATAATTTTACATTATGCTTTCTCCCTTGATAGTACTGTTATTCTACGTGTTAGGATATCGCAGTAAGTTTAAAGCGTGTCTTATGGTGTTATATTAATATTCCATTTTCCCTTTTGCCAGTCAATGTCCAGTGTAGTGCAAGGGCGTCTGCTTTCAAGTAACGCCCTTTTCTGGTACTCTAGAAATTCAAGGAAAAAGCCATTTGAACACATCTGAACTGAAGAGAAATCTGAAAATCTGAACGTAACAAATAGTACCGTAAACCAGCGCAGCGGTGCTAACTTCGACACGTCTATTTTGATGCCTATTTTTGCATGAAAAAATGCTTCTTTGGTTATCCATTGGGTTTTTTATTATTGTTATTGTTTGTTTATTATATTTTATTATATAATTATTATTATTATCCTTTTTGTTTTTTATCGTTTTTATTAATTGTTTTAGATTGGGTTCGTTTTTTTCTCCTTGTTTAGATTATCCATTGTTATTATTTATATTTTATGGTATTATTATTATTATATTGTATGGTATTATTGTTTAAAAGAAATTATTTTAGTTTAATGCCAAATAAGGCCTTAAAACAAGCTAGTGCGCTGTTTTAAGATCATTACAAATGTGTTCCTAACTGATGTTGTTAGTTCTTAGTGTTTTTTATATATTCTTTATTTGTTTTACATTGTTTAAAGAGTTTTGGTTTATGTAAAGGAATGTTTTTTTAGTTTATATTAATATTTCCTACCAAAGGAATTAAATAAACGAGTTTATGCAAGTATTTTTTTATTACCTTATTATTTAAGACTGCTTATTATTACTTCTGATTGATTATTTATAACAATTTTTAGTTTTTTTGGTGTCGAAGTAACCTTGGTATAGTTCAACTTCGATTTTATACGTAAATACGCAGTTACCCTTGGGGGTAACTGCGACGGGGTAACTTCGTCATCAAAAATAAAATACAAAAAGGGTGAAGGACGGGTGGGGTGGGAGGATTAATTCTTACGCCAATCGATAGCCAAGGCTTCAATTGTTACGATGGCACATGAATCAAGGTTCTGAAGGTCATAGTTTCCCCTCCATAGTACCAAATATACCACAAACCTGTCGTAGTACGGTATTTTTTGGTATTGAGAACTCTTTTTTGAAATTTATACTTATATATATACACTGCGCAACTTATTTAACGCACAACCAAAAAGTTAACTCAAATTTGACGTTATGTATTTTCGACAATTTTTGTTCGTTTTGGTCGATTTTTTTTTCAAATTGTAGGTTTTTCTCTTAGGAATATCACTGTCTTAGTTGTTTTGGTAAAACGAATGATTTTGATATTATAACAGGTGCTATAAAAATGTTATGTTTTTTTCCGAAATTTCAAAACGTACTGTGGGCTATACAAGGTATTGCAAGTTATTGCAATTATAGCCAATTTAAAGCCTCATGTTTCTTCTACATTTTCTTTTTTTATTCATTTGTTTATCTCTGTTACTTCATAAAATATCCAATTTTTGAGTTGACGTGATTTTTATTAAATTTATTAACTTTCTTTTTTGTCAAGTGCTCATTATTTATTACTCATTATACTGGTTCAATGCCTCATTTTGCGTTCTGTTTTCCTTGATATCTTATAATTTATTGAGAGATGCAAGGTGTTTTAGAAGAGAAAAAGGTCTTAAAAGGACAAAAACTCAAAAAACATACCTAGAAAAATGAATTGCTTTAATCAATAAAACAACGAATAACAGGAAACAAAACAAAAGTAAATAGAGAATTAGTATCTGGTGTTTCCACCCCTTCTGCGAATGACCTCCCGACATCTTTGGTTCATACTTAAAACCAATGTTCTGATTAGGTTCTGATCTAGGCCATTCCATAATTCGACTAGGCGTCCTTCCAATTCTTGTAAATTTTGGGGTTGTCGTCCCTCACTTCGTAACCGCCGACCGATAAAATCCCAAACATGTTCAATGGGGTTAAGGTCGGGGCTACGGGCTGTCCAGTCTATGTGATCAATTCCTACTTCTTAAGATAATTTCTCACGATAAGACTCGTGTGGGGACGCGCATTGTCTTGCATAAGTAAAAAATTGGGTCCTATATAGGGGGCATAAGGCAAAACATGTGCTTCAAGAATGTCTGTGATGTATATGTCAGAATTGAGATTTCCATTCACAGTTACCAAGTCCGTTCGCCCAGTCAAAGATATTCCGCCCCACACCATGACGGATCCACCTCCATATAAAGTTGTGTGCAAAAAATTGCAATAACTGTATCACTCATCGGGTCTTCGGTAGACACGATTACGTCTGTCACAATTATACAAACTGAACCTTGACTCATCAGTCCAAAGAATACGTTACCAATCTGCTTCCGTCCAATTAACATGCTCATTGGCAAAATTCAATCTGGCTCTTCGATGATCTACTGTTAATGCGGGTCCTCGAGCAGCAATCCTGGGTCTTAAATTTGCCTCCCTCAGTCGTCGGCGTACAGTTTGAACGCATATGAGTGGACCACCTGCGTCTTGAAGTTGTACTCTTAAATGTGTTGCAGTTATAAATCGTTGTCTTACAGCATTTACTCTTAAAAAGCGATCCTGGATAGCAGAGGTAACACGAGATCTACCTTGACCGGCCCGTCTGGAATGTTCTCCTGTTTCCGCGTTCCTTTGAATTGCTCTCGCTATAGTTGTGTGAGACACTCCCAACCTTCCAGCTATGCGGTTGTAACTCCACCCTTCACCATGTAATGTAGCTGCCTCAACACATTCATCACGAGTTAAATTTCTGGTTTGGCGTTCCATTATTCACTAATTATTGCTGGACTGTCAACAAAAACTAATGACACAGTTGTCAGTTTATGACGTGTAATCTTCGATTTCCATAGCCTGCTAGCTGTTTGAGTTGTCCGATAAATGCATTTCATGTGAATAAAAGCATATGGTGTTTCAAAACGGTGTATTTCATGAAGTAACAGAGATAAACAAATGAATAAAAAAAGAAAATGTAGAAAACACATGAGGCTTTAAATTGGCTATAATTGCAATAACTTGCAATACCTTGTATAGCCCACAGGACGTTTTGAAATTTCGGAAAAAAACATAACATTTTTATAGCACCTGGTATAATATCAAAATCATTCGTTTTACCAAAACAACTAAGACAGTGATATTCCTAAGAGAAAAACCTACAATTTGAAAAAATAATCGACCAAAACGAACAAAAATTGTCGAAAATACATAACGTCAAATTTGAGTTAACTTTTTGGTTGTGCGTTAAATAAGTTGCGCAGTGTATATATACTCGAAAAGACAGTGAACTAGAAACATAATTTTGTGTATAAGCGCTGTTCAGTGTCGCTACGGTAGCGACGGGAAAACGACGCTAGAAACGGTGGGAAATTAGCAAAGTTGTCCAAGGCTCTACGCACTGCCCCGTTGCCCTCCCCTCTGGAAGACACTAATGGTGTAGTGTACTCCGGTTTTCTCCTATCAGATATTCTCTCATATAAATTTTGTGAACACAAAATGTAAATTTATAAGTAAGTATTTTATTTATGTATAATACTTTATTTAGTTCTATATAAAATGTGCAACATTGTGCGGCAGCTTAGCTAGGACATTTCATCTTGTACACTTTTTGATAAAAGCACCAAATTTGGCACAGGTAGACCGACGTAATATGAAAAATTTGGATGTCAAGCCAACTGGCGCCCGTGGCGGCCATATTCCAAAGTGACTGTGAAATATTTAAAGATTAATGGGAGTAAGATGTATTCAATTCAATGAAACTTTTTCATTTCTGAACATTTTTCAAAGACAAAATATTAAAAATCTGTTTTACAGTCCCAGTATACTGCCAGTTCAGAACATCGACTTCAGTTCCCAGAGCACTCCTCGTCGCAAGCACACAGTGGTGTACATTCCGGACTTGTGCCAAGTGGCACTTGGCACTTTTTCACACAGTCTCTGCATTTACAAGAGACGAGCTCCCTGCAGATCTGTAATTCTTCGCGTAGCGTTGTCCAGAGAGGATCATACACGCCGCTGGTCTTGATCCAACACCCGTCGGTTGGTGATGGCAATGTTGGTGCAGGAAACCAGGGCCTGACCCCCTGGATTTATTGAATATAATCAATATTAGTTTTTCATTAATCTTTTAATTAATTTAAACATTTCACATACCACATACAATATACTTCAGTCATATTATAAAGTTAAATTAATATTTTGTATTGTATTTTTTTAAAAATAATTTATATACTTATTTTGAAATGTGAAATATAAAATTATTAAATAAATATAATATATACAAACTTACAAACTATTTGGCATGTTTCCAGTATCGTAGTAGATCGTATTATAGGTTAGTCCCATTTTCCGGTGTCAATAAAGTTTAGTTTGAAAGTTAGGGGGCGTCGCAGTTCGCAGTTGATGAATTTTAAAGGATTTTATTTGAAGAGCATCCGGTGAAAGTAACACCGGGAAACACCAAGTACAATATCTATGGCCACCACTATAATACAGGACGTGTCTGGTATGATGCCGGGTACCACAGAACATGCGCCAATACAGAAAGGAAACTGTGTGTCCCATTTGATATGTGGTATAGATTTTAAAATTGTTCGCCATGTTCTCGGGCTATAATACAGAGCCGTCTGCAGGTATTGCACAGGGCCGTATTAAGATTTCTTTTCTTAGTGAAACATCAATTATGAAAATAATTGATCAATAATTATATATTTTAATTCAGCTAGTTTGTCTTAGCTCCATTGGTTTAAAACGTATTTGATACATACATATCAATTGCGAAATCGTATAAATGCATGTTAACTATATTCGAGTATACATTTACGGGTAATAAATCGGATAATAAGTTTTGCTGTATTCTGTTGACTTATGATAATTTTATTATTATTTGTATTGCCGTGGGTGGTTTACAATGACGAGATGAACATACCACATTGTGTATTTTATATAAGTGGATTTCTTTAGTCCCATAGTATTAGCATAGTACCCAATTTGTCTATCTTGCATGAAGGCGATTCCGTGTCACAAACAGGGCAATTATTGGGGGACAAACATTTAGTTAGTTGTACGATTATAATTATAATAGGTAGGTAGCTAAAATATTCGGTTGGGATGTAGAGGACCTAACGGTTTTCGCATCCTAAATCAATTAGGTTGAAAATGGAAACGCTTTGCGTGATAATTAAATTTGAATTTGCTGCTGAGAGTGCGTACAGTGTTTGCCAAATTTCGTTATAGTGTTCTCGTATGCAAATTAAATGACGACCTATGTATTTTATAAAAGACCATCCATTCCTATGTTCCAAGAGTTCCGTATTAACTTCGATCGAGTGAGTTAAATTAACGTATCACTACAGTAAATAATAGGTGAATAATTGTGATAATACAATTGCATATGGATATAGTGTGACATAGAAAAAATAAACATCAAACCTATTATTAAGTGGGGAAATCAGGTAACAATCATGAATCAACATACGTTTAGTCTCTAGGCGCCCGGAGACCTTGCAAGTGAGATGGTAAGTGAAAAAATTAGTGACAATGATATGAATGCAGATAAAAATGGATTAGAAACGCATAGACATATTGATTTCAATAATAAATATAGACCAAGCGATAGAGGCCCATATTTCGTCTTTATAGAACACAAAGATAAAAACGTAGGTGTATGCGAAGAAATTGAAACCGTATAAAAACAACAGCCCTTAAAAACAGTAGGCACCTCTTTCTTGTACATGGGCGAAGGTAGAAATGTTTGTTATTAAGAAACTATTTTAGGAATCCTTTTATGAAAACTGAATTAATTTTTTGTTTATCAGATACCTATTATGGTATTGGTTCATTTAGCCAATAACATATTTTTGAGAAAATTTTTGTAGGTACTAGTTTTAGACAAAGTTTTTTTAATAGGATTTTTCAAACGGCCTGTTTAAAAAAGTTTAATACAATGAAATAAAAAAGTTCTACTTCAATAAATAAAATTTGAATCCATTAGACAAATTGTTAATATAAAGGTGATTATTTTTGAATAGCAAGCATATAAAATACATGTATATAACAACTAAAATGTACAAAATATTATAAGGTTTGTCAAATTATAACAATATGTATAGTAAATTATAAAAAATCAGATAATTACGTAGATATATTGACATGGTTTCAAGCAGTACTAGTACATCTGCACTATTAATCAAAATTATAGATAATAAAAGCTAACAAGACACTGTACAAGTGATATAATAATAAAGTAAAAGATACAAGTCTAATACACAACAGAACCAACGAGAGACATATTAAAATCAATAATGATAATTATAAACTGCTGTTCAAAATTATCGCACCACGTTAATATTTGCTAAAATTTAAGGTCTCATAACTTTTTTACTTTTAGTCCAATTTTGATAATTTTTTTAGAATACTGTAGATAAAACGACTAATTTCAACTTGCATATCCAGTCTTTTGTTAACTGAGGACGGTTTAGGTATTATACAGGGCTAACTAATAGGTTGTTATATAACCCTAATTTTAAAACACCCTGTGGAATAATTTCGTAACCAAATTCTTTAAAAATACCAATTTTTGTTAAGAACCATTCCTTTCCTACATTTTGTTTTTTGGTCCATGTCTTTAGATGCATTGGTTCAAAATTATCGCACCATACAGAAATCAATTGAAAAAACTTTCAGGGTGAGAAGAAACATTTTTTTATTAACAAGAAAACAGGAAAACAAAGAAATAAAATTATGTGAGCTGATCCCTAATAGGTTGTGTTGCCACCTCTAGCTCGGATTACAGCCTGAATCCGCCGTGGCATACTTCTAATGAGGTTTTGAATGACGGGTTGAGGAATATTATCCCACTCATGAAGAGTAACCTGTTCTAGCTGTTGAAGGTTCTGTGGGGCTGGTAGACGTCGTCTCACTGCTCTCTTAATGATGTCCCATAGGTGTTCGATGGGATTTAAATCCGGGCTTCGTGCTGGCCAGTACATAACATCAGTATCGACTTCATTCAAGTACTCAACACAAATTCTTGCTACATGTGGTCTTGCATTATCTTGCATGAATATGAAATCAGGACCAATAAACGGAGCATAGGGCATTACATGCTCCTGGAGAATGTTCTCTACGTAGTATTCCGCATTCATTGCCCCTGCATGAATAGGGACTAACTCCGTACGGCCATCGAAAGAAATACCCGCCCAAAACATTTTGGAGCCACGACCAATGGGTTCGTTTAGAACGAAATTGAAGGCAGCTTCCCTTTCCCCTTGTCTTCTATACACACGTTGCCGCCCATCACAAGATTTTAGGCTTATTCTTGTTTCATCGGAGAATAGGACTTTCCTCCAGTCATCGATAGTCCAATTTTCATGTGCTCGTGCAAATCGTAATCGAGCTACCTTCTGAGCGCTGGTATGTTCTGGTGCCTTTATGGGCCTTCTACTGATCAAACCTGCCTCCCGCACTCTTCTCCTTACAGTAAGAGCAGAAACTTGACCATTTCTAACCATCTCAAGTTCACTCTTCAATTGCGAACTTGTTACTTTGTCCGATTTCTTAAAGTATTTTGGCGGAAAAATGGTCAGCCCTAACATTCGTCGCCCTTTTTCTAACCTGCCCATGTCTCCTGGAGTGAGAACCAGTTGTCCTGTGACGTTAACACCCATAATTCGAGAGACATATCGCATACTTCTACCCTCTTCAACCAAAGTTTGCGCTCTTACACATTCCAATGCTGTCAAATGTCTCACACGATTCATTATTTTAAATTGCTGAATATTCCTCAACACCGTATTGTTTTTAAAAATGTGTCAAAATGAGATTGCATACACCCAATCATTGTTTTTTGGTTGACATACGCCGCCTACGTTTTACATATCACTCGTAACAGCAGAGTAAATTAACAGTAAACTGTTGGTGACAAATTCATTTTGCTCTTAAAAATGAACCAATGTGTATAAAGACATGGACCAAAAAACAAAATGTGGGAAAGGAATGGTTCTTAACAAAAATTGGCTTATTTTGCATATATTTTCTGGTGTGCGCAGTGTGTTATTATGGTCATTTTTATATCTTTAAAGTTCAAACCTGAATATGCTGAATACTTAAATTTATATATGATTCCCCGCTCCAAAAGGTTTTTGATTGTAAATATTATAAAAAACTAAATTTTCAAAAAAAAAATCAAAATCGCAGCTGTTCTTGAAGACCTCTGAGGATAAGGATTCATTGACGCGACTAATAAATATTAGACGCACATCATATCAACAAAATGCATTTTACAGACCGTTTAAAGTGCGAATATAATTTCCAGGACTTTTCGTGTTTCAAATAATCCAGACAAGTATTATTACCCCTTGCGCGCTTGCTAGAGAATAGAGGCAGACCCTGGGTCCACAGTATATATATAAACTGTGCAGCAGGACGTCAGAGAGAACAAATTGTGCCTGACGTTTGCTATTGTGTTTTGGGGTTTCTGTATCATGTGTTTGTTGTATGTTTCAATGTTACCCCTAAAACCATGTAATTTGTATCTGCAGACATGTTTCAGCATTTCACGAGAATTTAGGTTCGCAGACATTACAGACAAAGCCAAAATGTAAACGGGAAATTATCAGTTTTCGGCAACGGCCTTGAAATAAAATGTATGTATGAAAGCCAGTATTCCAAGGTTTACAAAATTGAGGTCAAGGACAAATTATTTCGACGTTTATAGTCTGCAAAACAGCCCTCCATCATGAAATACAACTAGGCATTCATTAATGCTCATTCATGAGTGAGACATTAGGGCGAGGCGTCGGCGATGACTCGACAAAAATTTTAATTTTTTTAGAAAGGTGCTGCGGGCCGGCGCGGCGTTACGAGAAACGATAGTTTAGGGTGCGATAATTTATGAGGTAGAATTTCTCTTGCAACCACGCAACGAGCGGGATTATATCGATAATGACATTAAAACTTGCTTCATATTTTACCGGTCTTATTATATCCTTCGGTAAAAATATTCGGCCGTATCTATATTTTATTTTTTATCCACATTAAACTAAAAACGCTTTTATATAGATTACGAGGACTGTGCAAGGACGAAATATTGAACAATAGCTAATAAGAAATGCAAGGATGCAAAAATCAAGGATTCTTCAAAATAAATTCTTTTCATATTTTCGAAATGAGGAAAAAATCAAGTTTTTTTTTTATTGAGAGGTTGCGCCATTCTAGAAAAGAAAATTATAAATGAAAAACGTTGAACAAATTGCAGTGTGTGACTCTCAGATGCAGGCATAGAGGCTTTTAGTTAAGGAAATGGCACGTCAAGCCGATGTTGGACAGGCAACCGGATGGTAATCTGGGCCGTTGAGTACAGAGCCTCCTCGTAGCGGCAAAGTGACCCCAAATTTTTTTGCCAGCCGAAACACGGGCCGTTTTTGCCCTAGCGAATAAAAAAAACCAAGAAAAAAAGTTATGAGGCAACCGCTTCAAAATTGGTGAGCATACTTATTGACACCACAAAACATTGGGAAAAAATTGTCATCCGATCCTGATGGGCAGTTTCGGAGAAACCCCTCAAAGTCGCCGAAAAACCTTTTTTTTTTTCGATTGTTTCAACAATAATTAAAAAAACCCAAAAACATAACATAATTTTGTGATGTGATTTTTTTGAAAATCATCCCCCTGTCCGGTTGCCCACATTGTGCTAAGAGTTGGTGGGGGAGGGGTTGTTGAGGTAGGGTGGGGGGTTTAAATGGATAATGAGCATGCACAGACTTTTTAAAAGTCCAAGCGTGTGCAGCGTATGGCATTATTGTAATTTTAGTGAGGTTTAGAGGGTGGCTAAATAGGGGTTAATTTAATCAAAATCGGATGGGATTGCTACACACTATTATTTGTACTTAGGACAGTATAAATTTCGAACGCCATCCGATTTCAACAATTTTTAGTGTGTTTTTTTAAAATTATTGTTGAAACAATCGAAAAAAAGGGTTTTTCGGCGACTTTGAGGGGTTGTTTCTCCGAAAGTGCCCATCAGGATCGGATGGCAATTTTTTCCCAACGTTTGGTGGTGTCAATAAGTATGCTCACCAATTTTGAAGCGGTTGCCTTATAACTTTTTTGTTGTTTTTTTTTATTCGTTAGTGCAAAAACGTCCCGTGTGTTTCGGCTGGCAAAAATTTTTTATTATATAATTAAGATATTACCTTCAATGCTACCGCATTTTTAACCGGTTGCTTTGTCAAAGATTTGGCCGCCATGGCCGCCCCTGCCCATTTGGGGTCACTTTGGCCGGAGGGGGCGAGGGATTACCACTCGCCATCCGGTTGCCTGTCCAATATCGGCTTGACGTGCCATTTCCTTGAATATTAGGCTAAATAAAGACAGTAAATAGTTGCATTGAATTTTACCATAGAAAAGTTTATGTGTAAATTTTAATTAAGCTCATTCGAATTAGATTAAGTCTATCATCATGCACATAATTACTTTTGTCTATGTTAAGTTTGAATAGCATATAATTGCAAATTTTGCGCTGAACAGATTTTAATTGATTAATGTAAGTAATATATGTAGTGAGGACCCCAAATTATGCAGCAGTATTACAGGCCAGAGTGTACAAGAGAAACTATACAATAAAATAACTGATAAGATATTAGTAAACTTGAAACATTTGCGCTGTCGTGGATTAGCGCTCTCCTCACGATATGGACGTATTCTGCCACAGAGCGCGCCACATACGCGCACGGTCTCTATATTTACGCAAAATCAAAATATTCTATAATAGAAAGAGATGTTTTAGCCATAATATGGGTAGTAAAACACTACGCGCGTACGTTTCCGGAAGAAAATTTGAACTTATAACAGACCATCGATCGTTGACTTGGCTATTTATCATTAAAGATGCTGGAAGTAGATTCTGGCTGGCGACTAACACTTGATCGAGAATATGATTAGGAGACTATTTATATAAAAAAAGGAAAATAAATACCGCAGATACAGCATGAAAATAATATTTCGCATTTCACAATAATCTTTCAAACACATATGAAAACCTTAGCACAGGCAATAACACTAACAACGAAGTAACAGCTAACCGAATAAATCAAGAATTTAAAATTTATCAGAACTTATCTAAACAACCATTCCCACAAGCCCCAGTTAATATACAACAAAAACCAAATTATCAGCATAGATACCCTACAAATAGTCAAGTATTCGGAAAACCAGTAAATAAACCCCAAAATGTATGGAAACCTTGGTTAGGTTTCCATATAATAATTTTAAACCTGTACCAATGTCCGGTGTATCAGTGACACCTAGACAGCCACAAAATGCATCCCAACATTTTAACAGAAATCAACCTACAAATTTGCCACGACGAATACCAAATTTCTTTCAAAGTCAATCTCGCCCAACTTTCCACGCTGAAGAAGTATTTCATTCAGACACCGATTTTAACCAATATCCCCCAGATCAATATAATCAGTATCCCTCAGATACTTATGAAGAAGAGGAACAAAATTTTGACAATCCCTATGAAAATCATAGCCAAGAATTTTATCAAAATGATAATCCTGAATTTAGTAATGAATCCCTAGAAAATTAAAATTTTCAGAGTACCCCTACCCAAAACAATCAGACGTAACCATAGACGAATTTAATAATATATTATTACCATGTACGTTACCCTATATAAAAATCTCTAACCCGCCTATGAAATTATTAATAGACACAGGTTGCTGAAAAACAATTATTAGACCCGACATCATTGAAAAATATTATCCACAAAATATATATCACGATCCAACAGTAATAAAAACTTGTAACGGAGAATCAGAAGTCAGATATAAAGCCCAAATTCCCGCCTTTGCAGAATTTAATTCCAATGAAACAATCGATATACTTTTATACAATTTTCATGAATATTTTGACGGACTTATAGGATTCCTAGACTTAGTAAAATTCGATTTAAGCCCTATATTTTCTCAAGATATTTTATACAACCCCTATTTTAATATCCCCATTCATTATAGAAAACCTACAGATAAAGCAATTAAATATTCAATTAATGCTAACGAAATTTTGATAAAGCAAATACCAGTCTCAATATCTAATGGTGAAATTTTAATTCCTCAAACTCTTATAGGACAATGTATAATCCCTCAGACTATAACCACTAGTAAAGATAATATTGCCTTAGTAGACATTCATAATATAAATGATTACAAAATAAATTTGGAATTTAACGACCCTATCTTAGCAGATCCACTAGAAAATTACGAATGCTACTCATATGAAGCTAAGCAAAACCCTGAACAAAACTCTAATTGGCGCTTTAATAATAACGGCATTAATTCCCTTATTAGATCAGATCATTTAAACTCTGAAGAACACAATGCACTATTGCACTTATTGAAACAATATAGTGATATTCTTATGAAACCCAACGACAGTTTAACTTTTACGAATGCAGTAAAACATGAAAAAAAACAAAAGACGACTCCCCTGTCTATACGAAATCATACAGGTACACTCATATTCGTTTTATCTAACGTATCTAACAAAATCCCTCATAGATTATTCGAAAATTACATTTTCAAATAAGATATTAGATAAATACCATAACCATATAATCTATAAACATAAAGTCAGAAAGACCACAAACATGAAGTAGACATTTTTACGTAAAATGGTAAAATGGTTTAAGGTGCAACTATTGGTTTAATATCGATGTGATATGAATTAGTAGGTTTACTATTTTAGCTGTCACTTATATCAAAATGTTGGTTTGCCTGAAGCTGTATAGACGTGTACAAATTATGAGGAAATTAATCAAGTCGCTGCCTTCCTAAGGCAGCTGCTAGTCTGTGAACGAGTCCTTACAGATTTCCGGTATGTGATAACTAAATGCTCTTATGGGGGATTTCGTGTAAGCGTCGATCCGGTACGTATGACCCACTTCCCTCCCTAACCCAATTTTGCTTGCCGAGCAGTCTTGTCGAAACTGATAAATATAATTCTAATTCGGGTAATTTATTAAACTGCTGGAGATTTGTGCCAGATCATTAATTCGACACTTAATTCGACACAGCGCGGAATATTCTGCATTAAGTGCCTTCTAAATTATTATTTGCTTGTGCTTAGATCGCCTTTTATATAATATGTGAGGCTTTATATACCGCTGCGAAAATGGCACAGGTACTGGCGGAAAACTAGGTCGATGGAATACCAATTTATATCTGGATATAGTAAACCTTTACAAAGAATCCCTAGAGATATCTGTGGGGAAATATGAAGGTTAGAAGGAGCATTAAATATACGTATAATTGATTATGGTCCTCTGCTGACAACAATGTGGAAATAAAATCTTCTGTTGAGCTCTGATTTTCACAATGAAATATGTCGGATTAAAGCGAGCTTATATTAGAGCGCAATACTAATATATCTATCTACATACGACCTTCCGGCGTCAGCTTAGCTTCATCCAGCCTATCCGGATTTGAAGAGAAACGATATGACCTCTAGCGGCCGGATGCTGAAATAATCAGTACATTACAAAATGGCAGATTGTATATTTTTTTACAATTTCAACTCTACCAAAACACATATATTTTCTATTGATACAATGTACCAAAGATGAGTTTGCGGATATCCGTCATGGGGCTGAGAACTTAATTTGCATATCCAATACTGAGAAAATCGGAAAATCATAGTGAAATTGAAGTCTCCATAGTCTCCAAGAAATTGACGCACCACCCAAAAATAAACAAAAGTTTGAGGTTAATTTTTGTCTACACCTCTTACCGATTTCTATGATTTTTTTGTATGATAGCCTCTTCATTCAATAATGTTATTGTTTTTCCAATGTATTTGTTTTTTTTCCATTAAAATTTATCACATCCTTTGAGTTCATTTGAGTTCAACAGTTCCTACACCAACAAGTTAGAATTTAGATCTCGCCTTATCTTTTCTTAAAATTCTCCTTTTTGATGCAGTTTGTTATCTTCATTAGTACCAGAAATACACAGAAGACAGAAGTAGAAGCATGCTACGGAAACATGTGGATTAAATGTCAAAAGTATTTGGAAGGAATGTGTTTATTGTGGTAATAGTCGTACTTTTTTACAATAATTTTGTCAATATGGAACGCGAAGTACGAAATCTTGGTGGTGAAAAATGTGCTCAAGCGTTAATATCGGTTCAACTAGGTTGGAGTTGTCAAAGAATTGGACAGCGATTTAATGTGGCGCATACAACTGTTTCAAGAGTGATACAAAGATAAAGTGCGACTGGAAGACATGTTCGCAAACCGGGACAATGAAGAAATCGAGTAACAACCCCAATTAATGACCGATATTTGACACTCAACTGTGCGACAACGTTTTGTAACAGCGCGAAGTTTGCAGATACAGCTTCGAGAAGTAAGTATACTCTATCCAACGAGAGAATGGACTTGCTTTGCGCATCGGCGACTAAAGAGGAGGGGCTCTGTAACGAGCTACGCAGGACCGTCAATGGATACAAACGATACAAACTGTGAATAGGTAGGCAGTAGTAGGTACTTATACTTACGTATATAATTAGGTACCAGGTAGGTATCGGACCCAGGCGCCGACCCTGGCTACCTGCTGAGCCAATTAAGACGTTGAGGGCGTTGAACTAATGTTCTAAGGGGCGGAGATCTGACCAAAACAGACGAATTTTCGCTCGAGTGCAAGTCCATTCTCTCGTTGGATACAGTATAGTTTACAAATTAGTGGGAAAACCATTAGACAGAGACGTAGAGCATGTAATCCGAGACCAAGAGTTGCTGCATGAGGTTCAGCTTTAAATAGGAATCACCGGAGGGCTAGGCTAAATTTTGCCAGAGAGCATGTTAACTGGACTCAATGGCTCAATGGGAACGTATGTTATTTACGGATGAGTCCCGATTCCGTCTTTATAATAATGGTAGACGTCTCCGTGTATATAGACGTCCCAATGAACGGTAATCGGTGCAATTTTGCTCCAATATAACATAATGGGGCGGATCTGTGATGGTGTGTCTTGTCGTCATTAATGGAAACCTTACAGCTGTACGATGTATACATCATTTGTGACATTTAAGACAATCACGTGGTTTCATATGCACCATATATAGAGCAAGGCTTTATGTTAATGGAGGATAATGCCAGACCTCATGTTGCTCGAGTTGTGCAAATTTATATGGCAAAAGTCGGAATCGACACCATGGCATGGTCCGCCTCTGGGATAACCTCTGGGATAAACTTTGTAGAAAATTGCAAGTACGAGGTACGTTATTATAGACACCTTAGAAGACGTTGAGGAAAGTTATTCGTGGTAGAGGATGAAATACGCGCTATTGACATTCCTTCTTTGCATCTTGTTCATTTGCATTTAATTTTTTGTTTCTGTATTATGTACCTTTAAGTAAAAACATGTTATTCTTTAAAATTGTGTATTTCTGGTACTAATGAAGATAATAAACTGAATCAAAAAAAGAGAATGTTAAGAAACTTCACTCATCCGTTTAATAGATGAAAAGTATTTTTTATTAATTTCAATATGTTATTAAGATATATCCCGAGTGCGTTGCCTAAAAAATTCCCGGCAAGACTATTAGTGGAGTGGATTTGGGTTTCAAAAACAACCACCCAAATTCAAAATTATTTTTCTCAATCTATCATGTTGTGTCTCCCCATCATTTTGGCATGGTTTGTGCAGACCGTGACAATGGGGGGGGGGGAGTAGGAAACGATCAATTAAAAGCATGGGAAAATCGTTTTTAATGTATATGTAGGCGGTTTCTGAGTACAAAAAATGTTATAAAAAAAAAAGACAAAAACGACAAAACACACACGCTTATTTAACGCTGAGCGAAATTGGATAATTAGTTTGCGAGATATCGCGAATCGTAGTTGCGAAAATAAGAAAATTCCAAATTGATTTTTCATCGGGGGAGTTGGAGGCTGCATTTATTTTTGTGGGAGAGCCATTATGAAGGGATAGAGAGGCCGCAGGCCCCAGCCCGTAAAACGAAAATTTTTAAAATGCCCATAATTTCTCTGAGTATTGACCGATCTTAAAAAAATCAAACGGCTTATTCTTCGTTTCTTCATACGCTATACGATGGAATTAACGAATATTTTTTTTGTTGTAAAAAACGCCTAGCGCAAACAACGACTTGACCGTTTTTTCAAACAGTGTTTCCGGTATGAGGGAAGTGGGTGGAGGAAATATTTTTTCATCAGCCGACAGATTTTCTGCTATCTTTAATTTTAGTCCATTATCGAAATGCTGCAATGCTGCGTCCCCTTCTATCGCACCGAATAGTTTGCTGGGACCTCTTTGTCATACATTTCCATTCGCACCAATATTTGGCCTTTTAAAGCTCGCCAACCGGATTTTTCGCAGATAACCATATATAATCGTGTTCACAATGAAATTACCTTTATTTTGATATAAGATTTACTTATTAAACAGATGAGCGTAAATTACTAGTATCGACTTACCTGTTAATACCCGCATACCCAATAGTTACGCCAGGAAAAAATAGACAACTTAACGTTTGCATATTCTATAGACTTTCGATTTTTATAAAATTTGTTTCTTAAACAAACGAGTGCCATGTTTAAATTTTAAAAAACATTTACAACTTTTAAACACTTTTTTTTTTGAATTAAACAATCTTGCCAGGAATTCTTTAGCCAACCCACTCGCGATATATTTTATGACATATTAAAATTAATATGAAATACTTTTCATTTATTAAACGGATGTGTGAGTGAAAGCTTTCTTTAATTCGGATCTTGGACTATAAGGCTAGAGTACGATTTAAATTCTTCTTAACTTGCTCTTCTTCTAAACTTGCTGGTGCAACTGTTGAACTCCATAGGTTGTTACAAAATTTAATTGAAAAACACCTCGCAATTTTTACACCCTGTAATGAATAAAACTATTTTTTCTTTGAATATTCACATTCCTGAATAAAGAGGCTATCATACAAACAAAATCATCGAAATCGGACAAGAGGTCTAGACAAAAAGTAACATCAAACTTTTGTTTATTTTTTGATGGTGCCTAATTTTTTTGGAGTAGTGTATAATATTAGACAATATACACACCTACATTTATTACAAACCGGACACATTTCTCCCCGGGCTGTCCAACAAGTTTCAATTTTAATTTATCATGCGTTTCTATTGAATAATCTAATCACTTATTTGTAAAAACGAAGGATACGAGGCTGTCTTCAGACCCTTCAGTCCATCTAATGGCATTGGCGGTAGTGAGGGACATGAACTACATACTAAGATAGGTACACTATTCCTTTCTATTACTTGCTGCATGATTTAGGGATGCAACGCCGGATCTCATGTTTCTCTCAGTACACTCAGTACACAATTTTGCGTCAAAATAATTTAAAACACCAGAAATTATTAAAACGCCCGTGATAACAGCACACGCCCAAACAACAAAATCAAAAATCAACAAGATGGCGACTTGACACTTGACAGTGAAAGCTTTTGCAGCGCTACTAGCGCCCTCTGCATGCAATAGCTCTACAGGCGAACAAGGATGCTTTAATAGACATATCGATTTATCCGACAAGGACGCAAATATACCACTAATTTGTGGGACTACCGAACGAATTTTGCTATGCACTTGAGCGTCTCGTGGTTGTCTCTGCTTGAGAAGTTAGTTTACGGCGAACCCGGCGGGATTTACACATTCTCTACGTTCATTCAGCAATGATAGAAATTCTGCTTTCTAATTGGCTGAGTATTTTATCGGTATCCTCCGTTAACCGTCCTATGGTGACGTTAAGATATCCATAACATATCCATAACGTGTTGGGCTTAGACTGTGACTGCCCATTTAACACGTTGGCGGACATCCGCGGGATATGCCGTCAGAGGGCAGAGGGCGATTGCAGAGTTATGCACAAAAAATATGGGTGTCACTTCAAAAAGACGCATTTATATCTTAGTTAACTTTTAAGATAGAAAGGTCAAATTTGTACATAAAAACTTCTTGGATTAAATTTTTTCTATTCTTCAATTTTTTATCGTGTAAAAAAAATCGTGTCATATGAGGTCATGTCCCATCAAAACCAAATTGTGTTTTTCAGATCACTAACGTCAAATGCCGCCTCCATATTTTCTAAAATAAAAGGGCGATTTTATACGGATATAGTTTATTATTACTGACCATAAACTTCAAAGATATAATTCTACTAATAATAAAAGCATAAGATGAGAAAAGAAGTCTAATTATTAGGTATGCCATGTGTCGAAACATGTCCCAACACATAATGGAGGACTACCAATACACTTCTTGCATGGCCATGATGTTTCTTTTCTTTTTTTTTCTCGATAGAACATTGTCTACATCTTTTATAATACATGCCTTTTCTTTTCGAACTGTCTATATTAGGAATAGCTTCCGAAATGTGGGTCATTGCCGCCTGGCGTAGTTGCCTTTTCTCTGGTTTTTACTGGCACCTGTGCTACGAATTATCTACAATATTTTTTTCTTAATACTCCTACTAATTTTCCTATTACTTCTCGAAAATATAAAAATGTCTGTTCTTTGTCTAAATTATATTTATAAATATGGAAATAATTCCACATGGAAATATCCAACGAGTGAAATATTACTTTTTTGTACCATCTAATGCCCAAATTTAAGACAATTACTAAAATGGGTGTCCGTCAACGTGTTAATATATTAAATATTCAAAACTCAAATAATAGTCAACAAAAAATAGTTGAAAATACAGCGGAACAAAACGTTACTATACATCAATAATTTAACCCCGAGATTAGTTCCCCCATCTAAAAATATGAACGTCAAATTAGCTTTCAAAAACCATAAAACTGTTTCAAATTTATTTTCTAAAACAAAAATGCCACTTAAACCCACAGAAGTGTCAAATGTCATGTATAAAATGAATTGTATCAATTGCGTTAAACCGTATGTTGGATAAACGTCTAGGACGCTTAACGCCAGATGATTGATTTCACATAAAAGCAATTGTAGTGACAAGTCAACTCTTGTGCTTTAGCCGAACATATAATAAAAAAAAAACATATAATTGTCACAGACCAGACCTAAAAAATTCCACAGTTTTAGCAACGGAAAATAATCTCAAACGCTCGTTTTTGGAAATGACTTGTATAAACAACATAAATCCTTAAAACGAACCTAATTCCTTAAATAAAAAAACTGAAGTTAATAGACTTAGTAATATCTATAGGTACATAAGTATTCTAGATATTTTAATTTTGTGACTTGTACAACTATAATAGAGTAGGAATGTGTTTCGTCTTTTTAAATGATGTTACCCTTTTACATAATCTCACCTTAGTAATTATATAAAATGGTAAGTATATAAAATGGCCCTGTAAAATGTTTTAAAATTTTGTATTATACCTTGGTCTAGCGGTTGAATAACTGATGTGCAATTGGGCGGTAGAAAAATAAGTTGAATGTTTTTTAACTGAAATGTCTTTAGGGTGAGAGGCAGCATTATCCAAAAATAGCAAAATTTTCTTAAATTTCCCAAGCGTTCGACAAAGTTTGGCACAGAGGTTTGCTGTATAAATTAAAAAATGTCCTATCTAGTAACTATTTCCTTCTACTTAAATCCTATTTCTCAAACAGATACGTCCATGTAAAATTGAACGACCAACTGTCCAATTTCCATCCCATCAACTCCGGTGTTCCCCAGGGTAGTGTTCTCGGGCCGCTGCTTTTCCTACTGTACACAGCCGATATACCCCAAACCAACAATACCATAATTGCTTCCTTTGCCGACGATGTAGCAATACTTGCTGTAAATGAAGATCCCGTAAGAGCCTCCCAAAATCTCCAGCATCATCTGGATATATTAAATAACTGATACCTTTGATGGCAAACAAAAGTAAACAAAACAAAATCAGTCCAAATAACGTTCACTACACGTCACACCATCTGCCCACCTCTAAGAATGGATAACGTACAACTACCTATTGCTACAGAAGCAAAATACCTTGGCCTCCATCTTGACCAACGTCTCACTTGGAAGAAACATATTCAAACTAAAAAAAAACAGCTTGACTTTAAGTTCCGCCAAATGTACTGGCTACTGGATGTAGGAAATCAAAGCTTTCTCTCTCCAACAAAATCCTGCTATACAAAACCATGCTCAAACCTATCTGGACTTATGGACTTCAACTATGGGGCTGTGCAAAACCATCGTCAGTGAATATTATCCAAAGATTCCAATCTAAAGTACTAAGATCGATAGTTAATGCACCATGGTACGTAAGTAACCAGACACTCCATGATGACTTGAAGATTCCTTTCATCAGGGAGGAAATTCCCAGAGCAGCGGCGCTGCACATCGAACGCATCGTATATCACGACAATGAGCTAGTCGAGAACCTTTTCAACAATGGTCCTCCCACTAGAAGACTTGACAGAGCCTGGCCTCAAGATCTTTTTCAAAACTGAAAAATGTAGAATAAGGTGATACATCATTGGATGTTTCCCTTTCACGCGCAAAACCTTCAACATATTTACTTAATACTCTGTAATGATGTAGATTGTAAATAAAGCAAAAATGTTAAAAAAAAAATGATAGCAGATCCACATAACAGGCAGCTGATTTATACTAATGCTTTTATATGCCCTTGGATGTTTTGACATACCAATATCAATATCTATCTCCTGCTAGATTTACGTAATGCATAATGGTGAGTCTTTCTTGGGATAATTTTCCGCCCACGCATTCTTCACGTTTAAGAGCTAACGTCTTGTCAGGTAAAGCTCGAAAAAATAAACCTGTTTTATCCGCGCTAAAAATGTTTTTTGGCAAATAACCTTTTAGCAATGAGGATATTTTTTGTTTAAAGTTGTCCACATCTTCCATATTAACACTTCCAGCTTCTCCAGATATGGCTGTAAAAGCGATGTTATGGCTTTTACGATATTTTTCCAGCTACCCAGATGACACACTGAAATTATTACATTCCAGACCCTTTGCGATCTCCTTTGCTTTGGCTCGAATTATTGGTCTTAGAATTTTAATAAATATGTTTTAAAATTACTACAATACGTAGATCTCTAATTTTTTATTTACCTGATACTGGAATTCCCTTATTTCTTGCCTTTGTGAACCAATCATAGCAAAGTTCGTCAATTTGTAATCCCACTGGCTTTAAAGAAAACTTCTGTTTACACTTGACTTAGCATTGGAGTAACATTTTTTTAATAACTCGTCTTTATTTTTATTAATTTCGGCTGCTTGTGTCTTTCCTATTTTAAAACGGTTGGCCAAAACTCTAATACTAAGTTTCTCCTTATAATATTAGCACTCTTTATTATATACTGCACTATGAGCGCCGCACTGGCTAATAGTGCAGCGTTGCAACATTGTCCGTTTAAGACATTGTCCGTTTAAGAATATTACAAGTTTTGTACTTAAATATTATGTCCGCGTCCGCCCAAGAGAGAGAGTCAGCTCAAGAGAGATTATGTCTCATTGAATTCTCTTGAAAGTATTCTCGAAAGTCTCATTGAATTGAAAGTATATCTTGAACGGTTGGTAACTATTGCTGCCACACGGTTTACACTTGCGATTTCCGTATTAAGACTACCGTCTCCGTGACAGGGCCAGTTAATACAGTGTATTTATATCAGGCCTTTGTATTGATAGTGTTACGGAATCGTAAGAAGCGATTGTGCACGATATATTGAAAATTCCCTAGATCTAGGGAAAATCTACACAATCTGGCGGCAACACCGCAGCCGACGATGTGACAAAATCGCATATGGGGATACCAGATACCAAAGGCGAGGTCTCTTAACTCTCTAGTACCTCAAATAACCGAGATACGCCCCATGGCCCCATTTAGAATAATTGAGGTGTAAGAACATGTGGACTATCCCTTGAACTCTTCGAGACGCCCTGTATACAATCTAGAATGTGATGGAATAGTTGAGAACAGTCTAGGATGGGATGGAATAATCCAGAATAATTTCCAAAACCTGCAAAATAGCATATAAGGCCTCGCCGATTGCGCCGATCGTTATATTAGTTGGTCTAGTTTGAACGTTCTTAGAGATAAGACCAAGTAGCAAGCAACTAAAAGTGTTCAGTTTGCAGTAGTGATCAGTTGTGACTTATTGTGATTGGAAATTAATAAAGTGTATTTGGATTCTGGACAGTACCACTTATTATATGAACCCAGGGGCGTAACAATAGTTAAGTAACAACGCAAAAACTCAAATACCTGATACCAAAATGACAAGTTGACAAGCCGATGTAGCAATTAAGAATAAATAAATAAAAATACTACCAAAACGACACTTATTGGAATCGGAAAAGGAAAAGTTTTATGGTGAAGGTTTTAATTACCCATTTAGTAAAGGCACAAACCTCTACTCTTGCGTTTTCAAATGTCTTTTTCTCAAACGGTTAGTATAGTATTGAGAGCGTTTATTGAAATATAGAGTACATCAGCTGCTCTATTTAAGCATGATGAACGTAACGGGAATATGGTGTTAAATGATTAATCTGCAGCAAGGAACATAAAGAACGAGGATGTAGTGTCCATATCCCCGGCGGACAGGCCTGACGTATCGCTGAATTCCATACACGTTGTACTGTTTGTATTGTGTCCGTTGAAAATGAGCACGCTTGGGAAAATGGAAATTACAGACCTTACCTATATACATTTCAGTTTACGGTTTACGGGAATTTCCAAATATTGTTCTAGGTTATATAGGTATATATAGCGCTGGATAAAAATTTATGTGGTGCTGTAAATCACACGCTATTGCTTTTATTATAATTTTGAATTCTGCAGCAGTGTTATTGGCTATATTTCAAACCTATCGATTCGGTCTCGTACAAATACACCGAGACCGTCCCAAGTTATATCTTGTGACACGAGTATTTGGTATCGCAGCAGGTACTTGGATTGTGTATCCGCTTGGATTGGATTTATGGCCGATCGAGGAGATAAAACATCTCCAGCATATTGTGCTTCTAGATAAGTTTGTATCTTAGGTATTATACCTACAAGTAGTTAAGGCATAGGTACTGATAAAACAGTTTAGAAAGTTCAGCACGTAACTTAAAATAAAGCAGTCGATAAAGCCAATAAATAGACACGCGAGGCAAATTATATACTTAACCATTATGTAGTTGGTTATTTTTATTTCTTATAGATTTTTACTTCACATGGGAACAAGGCGTTTTCATCAGATATTTTTTTATCAGGCGACAGAAAATGCTAAATAGGTTTGATTAATTAGCATCTGAGAACATTAATATCTAACTATAGGAAAGCATAATATATCAGACAGTTTCCACTTTATATAACGCAAGCGGAGGTTATTAATTTCATGCAAAAATTCGACTTCCAGATTTTAATATATATTTAAACTTTGAAGAGTACGAAAAATGGGAGTCATGTAGTTTTGAATGACCAGTGTCTTAGCTAAGGTCATGAGTGTCCAGGGCAAAAGAGGCTGTGAAACATCTTCACTTTTCATCATGATACAATGTCATATTCAAAACGGTTCCAACTAGAAGCTCTTAATGTACCTACTGTTTGATAGTTTATTTTAAAAATAACCTTTGTAAAACAGATTCAAATTCATCATTAGAAACGTTATGGAAATAAATTGATAAAGTTCAAAGTCGGAAACTGTAGTTCAACAGCGATTTGTAGCCTATTGCATTCTTTTGCCTGCGGCCAGATAGCGCTACTTATATGGCTGAATTGCGATGTCTAGTTAGTGAATAGTTCACGAAACTTCTTCGCAGTTTTAAGGACTGGGTTTAGTTGGAATTTTCGTGGCTAGTGGATCAATTTGGCGAGTGAGTATTTGTTTCAGCTTTGTGGAGATACCTGCCCACTTGGCGTATGTGGGGGGAATCTTTTATATTTCGTACTCCCAATATGCAGTCGATTCCTTTATCTGGACATCCATTTGTATCCGCTACTTAATTGAATTCATGATTGCATTTATGATTTAACATAACCGCCGCATTATTAATATTTCGCCGCATTGTCACATATTTTTCAAATATCTGAGAAGCAGATTATCAATTGTGTGTGCCATGATGCTGCTTGCGTTCGATGGCCGTCTGTTATTTAGGCGTGGCACCGTAAAATAAATGTGGACTTTTTCAAATCCACTGGGAATCCTACGTTGATATGCCTTGATAATATATTTCCCGTTGTGGGTTGATAAGTGTCATTCATTTCTGCCTGCTTGTGAAATAAAGTAAATGCTGCCACTCCACATACAAAAATGGTTTGGTGAAATGCTAAAATAGCGATATAATTTATATGTATTTCAGATTGACCAAAAAAATATAATTTATCTCTTTTAATTATGACCGAAGAATGGAAATGAATGCTTTAAGACTGAGGTTTAGGTAGCAATTGTGGCAAAGACAGGCAGCAGTTTTTTAAACTTCAGCAGCAGCAGCAAATATCGATAACTTGTAATTTTCACTGTCATGAAAATGAATAGATTTTCATCAATGTGGCAAAATGCAATGGGAAATGGAGATCCTCTAGTTAGTCTAGTTCATAAGATAAAGCAAGATAAAGCAATAATCACAAACGGATGTAACCTAATTTATGACAAAAAGGTACTTTGGCGTGGCGGCATCTTTTTATTACAGCAGACGTATGGATAAAATAGGCGCCACTTAATTTTGGTCTCGTATAAATTACGAAATGTTACCTTGCGTCAAACTTCTTTGGTGACTAAGGGCCGATTATGTTACTAAGAAAAAGCATATATTTTTTTGGGTTCCATAATTTTAATAGTAAGACTAGCAAAAGTATTAAACAGGTATTAGGTAGGTCTTAATAAGACTAGCAAGTATTAATTAGGTACCTTACAAGTAAATTACGTCAGTCTGAAGCTAAACTTCGGAACTAACCCTACAAAATAGCGTTATTCTAGGTTCACATAGCTTATTCACTATTAATTATTTAATTGATATTGACGGAGCTATTTAAGTCTAAATGCAAGGGGAGCTGCTCGTATCTCATGACTTGACTATCGGGGCATAGTGAAGGTGGTTTTGACATTATTTGCTGGGCTCGACCACGGGTCATTTCCACAGGAATATTCCTAGAGCTCCTCTAGCATATTTTTGGAAACTTTTGGCCCCAGGATACACGACTGGCTTCTGTTCAAGTTCGGTGCGGGACGTGTTGGGGCATCGATTGCAAAGTCTGCAATCAAATTCAGTAAATACATCAAATTCAAATTAATTTAAATTCAGTAGCCTGTAACTAACGCACAGACAACAACACAGGCAACGCACAGGCAACAACACGCACCTCTGACCAAGGAACAGACTATAGCGGAACGCCAACCAGCTACGCGCCTGATTGGCCAAAACGTAATATCATTATAACTAAATAATTAATCGTCACAATTATAATTATATCCATCACTAATAAACTATGTCTAGATTAAAAGATTAATTCGAAAGCATTTGGCAATTAAAGGTTTGGGTGGTGAATAAATCCCAAAGCAGAGTTAGAAATAAGGTTTCAAGATTTTGTTTATTTTATTATCCATATATGACAATAAACGTTGACATATGCAACAACCTTCTTCTTTCTCGTTCTTTTAAAAATTACGGGAAACGATTTTAAAATAATACAATTTGATCTTAAATTTAATTAATTTAATAAAATACTACAATACCATGAAATTCACTATTATGAAAAAGTAACTTCATTTTAAAAATAATCTGTCAAATAAATATATAATAGACCTTATTGGACCCCCTCTAGGACTAAAGAGTGCTCATGTCTAAAGTGATCCTTCTAGTAAAATAGAAATTAGTGTTCATAGAACTGGTACCCATAAAACAGAGATGGATTCAATAGGGAAGAAATAGTGTAAGTATCCTGTAAGCAGATGAAATATTTCCTCATTCATTTCATGTTATACAAATTTAGCTAAATCAACGTAAGAGCAAGTTTTGTGAAAAGAAGTCTTGGGTTTGTAGCAATTCATTACATAGAGAAATAAGCAAAATAGATGAATAATAAGGAAGACACACTTACCAGCTGCATATCTGGACACATATATGGAAACGAACCACTTAATAGAAGTTCTTTCACCTTCATTGAGGATCTTCAGAGTGATGTACGTTTTGTTTTATTGATCATTTATACTTGAATTTAAAATATTAATGCCTCAACACTTTCAGTGACATTTTATGACATTAGTTTTTGACGGAACTGATAATCATAGAAAACATAAACCTACTCTACTATTTATATTTATTCTATTTGAACATATTATTTATAAAAGCATTAGGAAAACGTTATAACGAGTTATAACGTCGCATTCTTTGGTAATTCCACAGAGTCAGATAATTTTTATTGCACGGATGCGCATAAATCGAAACATTTTTGGGTTCATCAGAGAGAGTCCTGGCATGTGATGTCATCCGCCTAGTCTCGCTCGCGGGAGCATTTTCCTAGCCTCGCTGCGTTGAGGTAATTGCTATTACGCATAACGCAGAAAGTAAATAACTATTATTTTTTTTTACTTTACATGGGTTTACAATATCCATAGATCTATCATTTTCAGTTGAAAGCAAAATTTTGTGGACAGATCTATTATATGTCAAAAGGATTAATAAAAGTTTATTTATTTATTTATTTATTAATTTATGTACTTACTAATATACGGCTTGCTAGTTTCGCCAATCCAATTCTTCCATCAATTTTCAATTTCCGCGTTTTAAAATAGTTGCTTACTAACAGTTTTTGGTATAAAAAGGGATTGAAAAGTGCTAGAATATTATATACGAAGGGAGTTTACGACTTTATTCACATAGAGGACTCTTCGAAAACGTTTAAATTTTGGGTGTAGCATCGGGGTGATGTCTGGCCGGAAATTACGTAGCGCCAACGTGACGTTTTCGATTTATTGGCGACCCTTATTTGCTTTTATTTGGCCATATAAAAAATCTGCTCCCGCTATAAGGGGACCGTGACCCGGAAAATCTACAAAGGATTATCGCGCCGTAATGAAGTCATATTGTCTCCTTGATATAACCGAAAGACAGCTAACTGAAATACGCTGTAAATAAGCCGTAAAATGGGTTATTCTTTACGTAGCTAAGTAGCATTAAAACTGTAATTAACGGGGCGCTAATGAAAGTATACGGAAAACGGTATTACGTGAGCGGGAGCGGCCACTTTTCACCGGCGGCGGCGGAAAGGGGGGTGTAACAAGGAAATTAGTTTATTTCTTTAAATTCTGTACACAATTTAATTTCAGTTAAACGACTGCTAAAATATTTTTCGTACGTCCGGGACTCAAGTAATAACTTCACTCCCTTATGACAGGGACTGCAGTGTAACTCTCTGTCCTTCCGGGAATAAATATTGACGAAAATCCCGGAAGGATTAAATTACAAACAAAAGAATGTAACAGGTGTTTTATTGATTTACTATTTACCTAAATTAATGCTGTGACAGTTCGTCATATTGACCAGTCTTTCTTGGGTGAATGCAGCAGATATTGACAATGACAAAGCCTAGTAATGACAATGTCTCCAAATTAATCTTATCATAACACAACATTACTACGGTAACGCAACATTACTATGGTAACTTGTCAATCAGTGACTCATTATTTGCCTAGCTTTATGCTTAATAATTATTATCTGTGCTTCTATGTGCTTTTTTATCACATGTATACGTTTCAATTTCGGAAGTACGAAAAATATTGTATATACCTTGCGACTGAAGTACTTTTAATCCTTGAGGTAAATTATGGCATAAACTTTACCTTCGGGATTAAAAGTACTATTTCAGTCCAGCGGTATATAATATACTATTAATTCTCTGGAGGATAGAAATAATGTAAAATTAAAATACAATACAAATCACCGTCTATCACTGCCAGAGTGACTCTCTGAGTATCTCTTCAAATTAGTTAATTTTTTTATGAGCGTTAGATATCTGAAATAATTAGGTTTTTTAACTCGTAAGCTGCAAAGTTCAAAAATAACGTAAACACTGTCTCTGTAACCACTGGTAAGGTAGCAAAATAAACAAGATGGCGGAGCACTGGGGACCAGTTGCTAGGTTCCGATTCGTGACTTCACACGAGCAATACTAGCACACCTCCGTCGGAGGTAATCGGAACTTCATCCCGCTAAAGTTATTCGAGTGACGTCTAAAATATTGCAAGTTCGAAAAAAATGATAAACTTTGAAAGGCTTAATCTCGAAAACTATTGGGTCTACAGAGACAATTCTAGTATCATATTCTAGCAAATTTAGTCTTTTAACTTTTTCAAAAATTAGTCCTTTAGGGTTATAATCGCTAAAATTGAAAAAATAACGATTTTTTTTCGGTTCGGCGCTCGAGGTCACAAACTTGGATTATTCATTAGGCCAACATCATAAACAAGTCTGCAAAAAATCAGCACTACCGGATTTGACCAATAACTCCAGTGATGTGTTGCAGTGCGACGCTTCTCTGCCTATATGTTGTACTGTATTTAGATTGTAAACAAATTAGAATGTAAACAAAATAAAGTAGCTTTCTCATTAGTCAATTATAAAATCAAATTGGCCGCAAAAAGTCATTAAGAAGCAAGCAACTAACAACTCTCGTGTCAATTGTAATTTGGCAACCATGTTAACGATGTTTTGTTTTGGGTTTTAGTATAGGACGCCGCCACGCGCCAATAAAAACACCTCTAGTCTAGAGGGGATTTTGTTATTACACGCGCGCTTGCCTAGTTCCTAATCGATTCTTGATCTTTTTAACGGTTTATTTATTGCGGTATTATATCATAATGCCCCAAAAGTGTTTTGTTCCCGGTTGTACAGGAAATTACGATACCAGTAGAAAAGTTCGGGTGTTTCGTTTTCCCAGAGACGAAGAGTATGGCAGAAAATGGCTCTCTGCAATTCCACGTGAAAGTTTTGTGCCGAGTGATAATTCCCGAGTGTGTGAGTGCCAGTTTGAAAAGTAAGATTTTATTTACAAAATTTCCCAACAGGATACAAAAACTGGTGAGATCGTTTCAGTTATTTTAGCTTTACCCCTATTAAAAGAAACTAGCGTACCAGGTAAATTTCCGAACTGTCCCAAACACTTGTCAAACAAACTATCGTATCGAAAAAGCAAACACGAAAAACTTATAGAATTACATGAAATACATTTTCAGACATACATACAGACAAGTCAAAGCTTAACCATGTTTTGAACTTTATGTCCAATGTGCTTAAAAACTTAAAAATAGAGGACGAAAATGTTTCACAAGGAATTGAATTTATTTCTGATCAACTTAAATTGCAAACATTATCAAAAGACCGTTATAGATATTCCACTACCACTATGGTTTTTTTTTCAATTTTATATACAATTAGTCCTCATGCATATAGATATTTACGAAATCGTGGACCTATAATTTTGCCCCATCAAGAAACAATCAAAGGAGTCTGTAATGGTTTTCTAACTGATCCTCATATTGATGAGAAGAAAACTTTTTTAACATATGCACAAAAAATCTTTAAATATTTAAAAAACCAAGACAAATATGTTAGTTTACTAATGGATGAAATTCAAATTGATCCATATTTAGATTATAAAGGTGGTAATGTTGTATGAGCTGCAATAAATAATAACGATTCGTTAGCGACATCTGCGTATACATTTATGATTACTAGCATTTGTTCAAATTTTAAAGAAGTTGTTCATATTGCTCCTGTGTCTAAAATTAATCACGAATTGCTTTTCAGTTTTCTTAAAACAATTAACCATCTAGACTCTAACAATTAGACACATGTAATTTTGACTGTATTTCGAAACAGGTTAACAGTTAACCATTTAAATTATTCTTTACCTGTGTTTTTCATAGACTCCGATAGATTTATGCCGTAATATCTTTGTTTAGTTTGATCTTTTTATTGATCTCCAAAACTACATTAAAACGATTTCAGACATACCTATCTAAATAACTACATAAAGCCTGTAATAACATAAGTATCTCGTAGGCCTCCGGATGGTGACGTCACGAGGCAGCACTTTGTCCTTGTATTAGAGGTGTTGTTGATTTGACGCATACTACCCCATACTTTAGGCGACAAAGTTACTGGATTACTAGCCTCAGACAAAAATTAAATTAAATGGTTTTTGTTTTAGTTTTTCTTTGAGTTCCTTTGATGATTTTGATTTAGTTTCTGTTAGCCAATATTACGCCACCGTGCATGCTGTAATCCGGGCTTGAGGTTAAGTAGAAGAGCAGGAGTGTAAGTTGCGAATAAAACTCTTAAGTTATCCAACGCAATCCATATAATATTTTATTTTGTTTAGATTTAATAATTATGTATTGGTTATGGACAGGTCCTTGGAATATACTTATTAAAATATATTTTGAAATGGAGCAATGATGATAACGGAAACAGAAATGGAAGAATATATAAACACGTAAGAACTCTAAGAGGGTTATGATGTGTTTGGAAATACCATGAAATGTTTACACTTTTCAGTCCTTTCAGGGGCGCGCCCATTAAAGTGTCTGCCGTTTTGCAGGGGATTATCTGCTGAGGTGTTGTGATAAAGGGAATTGTCGCCATCTTTAATGCCGCTTTTCTCATATTTATTGAGCTAAGCATCAGGCCTGATCATATTTCCGGTCGTTATGGATTATGGCGGATACACGGATCATTTGTCACAGAGGTTGATTTTTTTTATATTTCAGAATGGGGCAATATATATTTAAAGACAAAATTAGAATTACCGCAATTACATTGATTAAAATATTTACCATTTTAACCAAAACTGATGTGGTTCATACACACGTGGGTATATACCACTCGACATACTAAAGAAGAGAACTATTTTATTCACAATAAGGTAGTCCATTGTATTGTTAGCATAATGCAATTTATTGATATTTTAAAATTTTGGAAATATGTAGGTAATAAATCGAATAATAAATAACAAAATTATAGATATTGAATTATAGTTAGTTATGTATGTAACTATCATTACAGATATTCAAAACATTTGAAATTAAAAATGTAAATTTTATTTTATCACATTATCATAGAAACTCCAAGGGGACATTTGCAGACGCGTATCAACATCTTCCTCACTACAGCTTTTTCTCTGAAAGTTTCAAAACTAAAATAAAAATTTCACAAATGTCAACATTCAGGTACTTAAATACTTTTCCTCGCACATGAAAATTCGAAATTAATTAGGATAATTAGCCTAGTAAAATTAGACAAATCAGTGGAAAAAATTCCTAGAGAGTTGCAAATTATGTTAAACGCTTCCTTTACACTTGGATAGACATATATCAAGAGTCTCCGAGGGTGGGGGTGAGCTCGAGGAGGAGCAGGGCTGACTTTACTACAAAAATGGTTAAATCAATTTTTGTCGTAGTACTAACTGTAAGCGAGCTATAGGACTGACAAAAGAAACATTATTTTAAAAATTCATCATCATTCAAATAATTTTAAAACAGAATTAGTCTTGTGGTATGAATTTTTTTTTCATACCACAAGACTAAATTTGTTAGATCCAACACTTTATTAGAGGAGGGGGTCCATGAAATCTTCCTAGTCGTCCTCGACGTTTTCGTCTTCAACCTAAACGTTGAAAACCAAATTACCGTCTTGATTGAATACAATATTAATAGATAGTAAGATAACTGATTTAATGTAGATGATTCGAATAAAACTTACAGTAAATGGAATGTATTGGGTCCAACAGTTCATTACATGGTGTCGTCTGGGGTCTATCAAGTCTTCCGGGCGATACTCATATGCTGAATTCTTCATCTTGAATGTGTGATCAACCAATCGCGCCATTAGTGCACAAGGTCACCACCACAGCTGTCAGTGGACAGTGGGGTGTTTCAGTTTCAGTGTCAATGGAGAAGGGGAAGGTTCCTATGAACTTTAAAAGTAAGGATGTTAAATGGGCGCCGGCAAATTTTTAACAACGGCCAATCACACCCAATTCTAGTGCGTCAATTTCAACAAAACTTGTCAAAATATAGATCGATAATTCCTACTTAATGATAGACCAACAATACAACTAATATGAATTTATTTCAATTTTTCGTTCATGGGATTTAAAAAGTACATGGGATTTCAAAAAAATTAAATAAACGTAATATAATATAATACAGATAAATATATGATAAAGTAGAGAGGGCAGGCAACTTCTTTAAGATCTAGCGCAAGATAAAGAAAAAAGCGTGCGACGCTTGAGCTCAGACGAGACCGTTAGCAGACGAAATATAATCTTAAAAGTTAATACATTAATTTTGTGCCGAGGTAGGTAGCTTATGTAAAAAAAGTTGCCCAACTTCACAAGCATAAAAAAATCATTTAAAAAATAAGCAGCTAAATCAAGCACATAGCAAGTAATTATATATATAAAAAATCTATATACACGTGTAAGTACGTTAAACAATATTGGTGCGTTGACACTAGCAAAAAGTACCTAACAAAAAAAAATACGTTAGCGTGCAATTATTTTTAACAACAAAAAAAATTAAATAAGTATCTGATAGAACTTAAACGGCATTCGAAAAAAAAAGTTTATATACAAGTGTTTATAAAGGGCAGAATCAAACAATTTAATAAAATAAACAATATAAGCGACAACAAGTCAATAGAAAAGCATAAACTTGCGTGCATCCGAAACGTCGAACTAGAAACGGCGAAGCATCCGATGTGTACGTCAAGCACTCTCAAAACGACTCACTTGAACTTTTTGGCTCATGGCTCGTGATAAGAACCCTGTTATATAAATAAACGAAGTTAGGCTCTAACATTATCCGCAATAAGGAAATAAATATATGCTTTATCACATGACCAAAAAAAAACACATAATAATCTACCATAAATTAAACATGATTTACACATCAAACCCAAAAATACATAAAAATATGAACAATTTAAAATCATAGCTAAATGGAGCTGTGATTTTCAGACCCAGCGTATCTGAATAACGGAATAATGGATTTTTAACGTGGCAACGTCGCATTTGCTCAAATGACATAAACTGGGAAATTGTATTCAGTAGACTGTCAGGAGCGGGTGGAAGCAGAGTTTTAACTGACTTCAAAATTTGATCCTGCAATGTCCATCGCTAGTCTAGAGGGTTAAGCTCGTTGCCAGGCCATATACACGATATAAATGTGGCCAGGCAGTAGTAGATGTTTGCGGAAGAGAAAATAATTCTATAGGTTTCTAAATAATTTTATAGGTCATTGCATGTAAAAATAAAATATGATCTTTACACGTAGGATACAAGCTCAAGCTTTGTGAAGAGTAAACTACTGTTGGTATTTTTGTCTTTTCAGATTTTAAAAAATAAATGATTTTATTTTATTCATGATTAATTTATTAAATACCTACTAAAACTAAATACGAATATAAGTTTATTTATTATGTATATAATTTATTTGTCTTAGAAAAACACACTACACGTGATGTCTGACATAACAACAAAAACCGACGATGACAAGAAACTGAGCCCGGAGCCCGGCACCGAATATTCTTTCCTTTTACAATTTATCCCGTGTAAAATTTTATGGACTACGTTTATCTCGATCGCTCACACACGATTCTGGAATATCTATTTCATTTCATCGGTGCCAGTCCATAAATAGCACAACGAACTTGCGTGCGCAGATTAAACAAGAAACCGGCTAACCGTTTGCGTGCGTCGCATCGACAAGGTAGTCGGGGAGTGCGCTATTGCCAGACTTTCTATAACTCTTGAAGAATGGGGAGAAATGCACTAGATAGAAAATATGTTTAAATGAAATATACAGTTAATATTTATGTATTTTTACGAATAAATATGGTGGTGCCATGGCTCTGTGGCACTACCTCACCAGCCGCCACTGTCTGATCAGCTACATGAAAAATATTGAAAAAGTATGTATTTGTTACATAAGTTTCCACTGTAAATAAATTCACTATGTTATCTATTGCAATGGATTCATTTCCATATATTAAAATGAGACTATCTATAACTCTTGAAGAATGGGGAGAAATGCACTAGATAGAAAATATGTTTAAATGAAAGATACAGTTAATATTTATATATTTTTACGAATAAATAAGGTGGTGCCATGGCTCTGTGGCACTACCTCACCAGCCGCCACTGTCTGATCAGCTACATGAAAAATATTGAAAAAGTATGTATTTGTTACATAAGTTTCCACTGTAAATAAATTCACTATGTTATCTATTGCAATGGATTCATTTCCATATATTAAAATCAGACTATATAAAGAGATTTACGTTCAGCAAGACTCTTAGCAAAATATACATGGATTTACATTCGGTATCAAACGATGCGGGATTTGTTCAGAAAGGATAAAAATGTACTCGGAATTTTTGTGTTGAAAAACAATATTTGTTTAAAAAATGGGTCAATAGGTTGCCTGGTTGATACTAAACCAGAAATCCAGAAAAAATGCAAATAGAAGACTCGCGAATTTCATTTAAATTTCATCGGACATTCAGGGTAAAATATTCACGGGTTCCCATTTGTGTGCATTCCTCTCGAAACCCCGCTATTACGCAGCGCACGTGCCGTCATTAAATGTGACATGTTGTCACATAGACTCACGGAAATTATGACAAACCCAACCGCTTTACCGATGGCGCTCCAGAAGGTACCTGACCCGCATCTGCGTCTGTAGTAAAAAAGCGGGCGATGAGGTCTGGTCAGCTTGTCAACTCAATGCGATCAAAGCTTTGACTCTGTTTCGGATTTAAGAAGCTAAACCTTTATTTGTTTTGCTATTTGCAAGGAACGTTTTATTACGCATTATGTTGCCTATTGTAAAATAGGCGTTTTCTTCGAATTGTTCAGATATAGACAATATTAATTACGAAATAGTTTTTGACCTGTAAATGTATTTGTAGAAAAACGTAGGTAAATATAGAAGCACTATTCTTGTTCTTCCACTCGACTTACGTAGTGACGATATTTTATTTTAATATTTATACATATATTGTAATCAGTGGTGACTTGTGGTTTGATAACTAGGCGGCTATTTTGGTTTTGTATTCTAATATTCAAATATATAGTATATTAAGTATCAAGAACGGTAAGGGTAATTTACCGTTCGAAGAAAATTATCGCTTCGCTCAGTCTCCAGTTTTGTCTGAGAACGGTATAACCCTTAACGTTCGCGATGCTTAGACTATTTTTTTGCCCGATCGCAATAAATGAAAACGAATTTGTACATTTCTTTAATTTTTTATGTAATGTAATAAAATGACGTCAAATAGAAATATAACTGAAACCGAATAATAATGTCAATTTTGACAATTTAATTTACTTACCGTTCTTGAGCGGTAGGTGTTACGGTAAACTGGGGGAACTTCAACACCTAATATAATTTTGTTGTAATTTTGTTTTTTTTAATTATATATTTTGTTTTCAGTTGACGGGTTTCTCTTTGTTTCAGATTTATTTTGATTAACAAATTAAAGTAGTCATAAGATGCCACGCACGTATGTAAAGAAAGTGGGGGGAAGGAGTTACCAAAATTATCCTCCGGAAAACATGGCCAAAGCTGTGGAAGCTGTGAAGCAAGGGATGTCCCAGTTAGCTGCCAGTAAGAAGTTCAAGGTCCCAAGGACAACTTTGTTGGAAAAAATCCACCAAAAACATCTCGGAAAACCAGGTCGTCCTACTGTACTGACCCAGGAGGAAGAAGAGTTAATAGCAAAATCTCTTCGAACAGTGAGCGACTGGGGTTGCCCAATGACGCCAGTAGATGTTCGCCAGGTTATTTCAAAATTTGTGACTAAACAGGGCAGAAATATCCCAGAATGGAAGAATAATCAACCTGGAGAGAAGACTTGATATATTGCTTTGCAGCAAGGAACAACTTAAGCACTCGCTTAGCAACTAATATTAAACTCCAGCGATCTGCGGTTGGTGCACCACAAGTAACCGATTTTTTTAATAACATTAAAGATCAGTTACAAAATGCTCTACCGCAAAATATCTACAACTATGATGAGACAAATATTACCGACGATCCCGGCGCCAAGAAAGTTTTAGTTCCTAGGGGAACTAATCGAGTAGAAAGGGTTCGGGAACACTCGAGAACTTCGGTGTGTGATGGTTTGCGGTGTGATGAGTTGCTACCGATGGTCGTCTATAAGGCACAACGTCTTTACGAAAACTGGACGATTGGGGGGCCTAGAGGGACAGTGTATGAGTCAACATTAAGTGGGTGGTTTGATATGGTGACCTTCGAAAAGTGGTTATTTGAAATATTGCTTCCTTATACCAAACAAAATAGCACTCCAGAGGAAATAAAAATTGTAATTGTAATTGTAATTGTATTGGCGACAACCTAGCATCACACTTTTCACCTCGCGTTTTAGAAGCTGCCTTAGACAATAACATCTACATGACGCCCCTCCCGGCAAACTCTACCCACTTAATGCAACCGCTGGATGTCAGTTTTTTTGCTCCAATGAAGCGAAAGTGGAGGGAGGTGTTGGATGGCTGGAGAAAGGAATCGCGTCGAAAAGGGTCCATACCGAAGGAGCAATTCCCATCGCTGTTAAACCGGTTATGGGTATACATAAAAGAAAGTGCAGCAAAAAACCTGCAGTCCGGATTTCGATCAACAGGCATAAGTCCTTTTAGCCCTGAAACCGTTTTAGCCAAACTTCCATCGACACAGTCAAATTCGGAAAGGTCATTGGACGAAAGTTTATTGGAGTTTCTGAAGGAATCTCGTGGTTACAACGAAGAACCAGCAGTTCGTAAAAGGGGAAAGAAAGTTTCCACAAGACCAGGTGAACAAATGAAACCAGCTACAGTGGCCCCCCATCCTGAAGATGCCGAAGAACTAGACGTTTTAACACTAAAGGCCCCAAAAAATACTGTTGCCAATAAAGTCAATTCAAAAAAGAAAATATCAAAGACAACCTGCCTTAACTCTAAAGTGAAAACTAAGGAGCCAGTAGCCTAAACGTCACGTGGTCTAACACGCAGAAATGTTGACAGCTCGGTTGACAGCAATGCTGACTCTTATTGCTCATTATGCAATGGCAGTTATAAAAATTACACTGGCAAAAATGACTGGATCTGTTGTGTCTCCTGCTTGCAGTGGGTCTGTGGCACTTGTAACCTTGGTTCCAATGACCCCCAATATGAATGTCCTACCTGTGCCTCATGCTCAATTTGCTTGATAGATTATTCTGGGTACACTAATCGAAAGGCTTGGATTAAGTGCGTAACGTGCAACAAATGGGTTTGGGGACATTGTAATAATGTCCTGTTTGCGAGGATGATGACTAAAGACTGACTGTTACCTACCAATATTATTATAATTATTTGTTTGTTTACTGTTTTTTGAGAATGTTGCTTTTATTTTTTACTTTTTTTGTTACTTAGTTTTACTTTCTACAAAATGTGATTTGTTTTTATAAGCCAAATGTGCCTTAAAACCAAAGGTTTTTATTTTAATACAATCGTTTTATAACATATGACCTTTTATTGTACTCTTAGTTGATACTTTTGACCCTTTAAATATGGTTAAACTATGTAAAATTAACCGAATTTTATTTTTTTTGATGTCGAACTTACCCATGAGATTTCCTAATTCGACAATCTACTAATACATAGGGTGTCGAAGTTACCCTATAACCCTGGGTAACTTCGACACCAAAAGAAGACAAAAAAAGGGGGTTGAGGGACAAAACTGACTTTTTCGTGATTGAAAGCCAAGACATCAAGTGTGACAATGGCATAATAGTCAATGATTTCCAGTTGACACATTTTCATGGGCGAAGTTAAATATGTCAAATACCTGTCGAAGTAGCCCCGGTTTACAGTACCGTTTGAGAAACAAACACGATAAGTGAACAAAAAAGCTTGATCGTGCAAAAATTTATATATACTATATATGTATAATACAGGCAAATGGTAGTTTCACATTGCACAAAATCCAGTAGTCGGTTCTGTTATCGCTCCCTATGTTTTTGGTATGCTGAATCCGAATCTGGAGTTATCCAACAAAATTTGCTGATGGGTTTTGAGATATTGGAAAAAAAACTACGAAATGTTTGGACTTTTTTTGGGTTTTCGCTTATATTTTCAAAAGTCTGCGTGGTAGCGACAAAATCACTCTCAACATTTTTTAAGGTAGACTGAGTTTATCGCAGCTTGGGCCTAACTGTGTAGACAGCTGTGTAGGTCCAACAGTTTCCAAGATAAGTTAAGTTTTGGGTCAAGCTTTTTAGCTTTCGAGCCGATTCTTGGAGAAAATACTGATCCTACGAGGAAAATCTATGATAGGAGTAACATTTTAGCAAATCTATTGAGCTTTAATTCAAGCATGATTGATGTCTGTAGAGTGAGTAGTATATCATATAAACGGACAGACAGACGAACGTTTAATATTTGATAACGAACATAAAAAAGTGTTTCATTTTTAAATGCAATATACTCTTCGGGTTTCGCAGCGAAGTATAATAATCGACTATTTGGGGACAATGCAAAATAGCCGCTGATATCATGTGTTGATTGGTAGTTTCATATCTTAGCCGAGGATGTGTACAAATTGCCTCAAATGTCAAAAATAATTTGACATTTAAGGGAAACTATGAAATTAAGAAATTACACTTTACACTCGTTTAACTAATCCTTTGTCTGAAAGCCACTTACATCATCAAGGCCACTTTACTTGATCAAGGTCATCACGTGTATCTTATACATGTAGAAATACATGCAAATTATGATGGCGTATAGTCATATTACGGCGGAAAGACAGAACGATTTTTGGCTGCGGTAGCCTACTTTATACAACGAACTTTTTTTAACACGGAACGTGCCCATCTTATTATTAGATTACATGCTTATTGTTAACGTTTTATATCTACTTGTGGCATCAAGCTGTACTTAAAAAAATAAGAAATTATCAATTGGATTACCAGTAACCGCGATTTATAATAACAAAGTATTATTATACGCTTCGTTTACTCCTGTTGTAATAAATCGACGACAGCCAACTTTTTATACAACATTCTTAGAGGAAGGTTAACTAGCGTGATCAAACTGTAAAATAAAAAGGATAGTTTTTATTTCCGACTTTCGTGACTGCCTGCGAGACGAATTTGACAGCCATTTCTCCATTATTATTTTTCCTTGTATTAAACTCTTTTTTGCATTTACGTGAGGTAAACATACATGTATTTTTTAAGTATGTGGAGCAGTTGAAATTTTATTTACTCCGTGTAATAGTGGCTTTACATTTTTGAAGTAATGTGTAGACAGATGCCTGTTAATTCATTAATTTGATATGTTAAAAGTGGCTTCCTGTCAAATTTATTTCCATTTCTTAATTTTAATCCGTGGCGAAGTTTACAGATACGGAAAAGACACGCATCGTAAATTATTTTAATGCCGGGTGGTCTTTAAGTGCTATTGCCCACCTTTTCCAAGTTAGCAAAAGTTGCATATTTAAATTGAATAGAAAATGGTTGCAAGGTGAGGATTTAGCATACCATCACGAGGGAGGAGCTTCAAGAAGAAGTAATTTGATTTAAGATGAAGAACTGGACGAACAGGTTAAGAAGAAATTTTTTAATACGGCTGCAACAACTTGTTATGCTACGCAGTTGCCTGCTTCCTCATGGACAGCTAGACACCGAATTATACAGAACTATATAAGTAATTATGCAGCTGCTAAAAAGCCTTAGTTATGGCCAAGGCTGCTCTTTGCCAACAATTATGTTGACAGAGTCCAAAATTTCTGGTCTAATGTCATTTTCTTCGTAGAAAAAATGTTTTTCTGGTAATACGTGGAGTTTGCTGGCATATGGAAGGAAGGTAAAATGGGAACATTATAGACATTTGCTGCAAAACCTTATGTTACCCTCGGTGCAGCAATTATATCTACCTACCTACAGGACAATTATATCTACCTACCTGCGGGACTGGTTCTTTGACAACAACATTCAAGTTTTGCCTTGGCCTAATTGCCATTCAGAAATCCAGATCTCAATCCAATTGAAAACATTTGGGGACTATTTGTCAAGGAAACTCATGTCCGAAATTTTCGGCCGCAAAACAGGGAAGAACTTTTGCTGGCCGTTGAAGGCTTTGGAAAATGTGGATGTAGATTACTGTCGAACGTTGGCTCATTATATACTGACAGTTGGAAGCAGTAAGTAATTGCTAACAATGGAGCGCGAATGAATAATTGATTTAATTCATTTGTTTATTTTAAGTTTTAGCTATATTTTAAAAATAAGAATTGCACCGTTATGGCTTTAATCGAATATTTTTTTCTAACACCAAATTATAATCTAGACATCGAAACAATATTTATAAGAGTCCTTTACTTTCACTGCTCGCGAGTGTAAGTTTTGTGAATGCATTGCTCATTGAATGTAAAACCTGTTTTGTTAACTTTTGGCTTAATTATATTACGAAATCGGAACTGGTTTCATTAACTTGCAATTAGTTAGAAAAACTATTAGCCCGACAAAAAGAAACTAGAACAGGCATTTTTTTACATTGTATTATATAATATTTCATCGAAAACCAGTACATACCTAGATGGTTTTTAATTCACAAATTAATTTAACTTCGCTAGATTGATTGCACGTAAATTGGTGCAGCTCGGAAATATGCAGGTATGTAAAAAGTAAAGCTAATTTGTTTTTGTTGGTATATGAAAAGTATTAGAGAGTTTACTGACAATTAAGTTAAAATCTTATGCCAATAAAATCCAAATAATATGTTAATATATAATTTATATGGAAAAGACTAAATTAATTGTTCTGGTAATATCAAATTTTATTAAATATGCTGATTTCTGTCATTGATATATGACGATGCATTCAATTATAATTTTATATTACAATGGAATTTACCGGGAACTACTGGGGATATTTGGCCAACAGATAAAGTTTGAAAGGCTTCTCTTATATGGGCAACTTATAATAGTGTTCTTTGGAATAAATTGGCGTCAAGTACACTTTCTTTTTTATTGCACCCCAGATATTAAAATCTGGTGGTGACAGATCTGGAGATCTGGAGAGGTGGAGCAGCGTCTAGCTGATATCAGCAGCTTCTTAGTTGATCTAGGGGTAGATCCGATCCTCTAAGAAATCTGTTACAACAGTTCTCAGAATATGGATGTATCGTTTGCAACATCGAAATATGAGATATAAAAACCCGAGCAAAAAACTCTCATTATATCGATCTCTTCACATCTTCTACCGCATTTTAACAGCGTTGTCAAGTATACCCGATTTCCAGGAATTTAAGGGAAAACAAATGATTTTATATACCCGCCCATCACATTATGACATCATCATGTAGTATAACAAAATATTGATCACACTATATACCTTTCGCCATATCATAAAACAGTTGGATGGTGAATGTGATGCAGAATAAGAATGTTTCCGATTCAAATATTACGGATTCATTTTACACGTTCCTGGGCCGTGTCACATCGGAATCATTGGCGTTCATTTAGATGCCTAAATTGTCTAATAACATCGAACGTTTTGTGGTAAAGTGGGGTCAACAATAATTCTTGAAATAGAAGTAATACAGTTATTCTTTAATTTATTTTGGTGGGTTTTGTGTTAAAATTGATTAGTTATTAGTATTCTATCGAAACATAATAACTTGAATGTCAATTTAAAAAAAAAAATTAAATATTCAAAAACGGTTAACTTTAAGAATAGGCAACCTTTATGAAAGTTCACCTAAAAATTAATGTAGAACCAAAAAAACCGTAAACGTCCTAAGATACCAATTACTGTGAGACACCCTACATATTCTAAATTATATATATTCTAAATTATGTGTGTTCAGACTATATTATAGTTGATTGGGGAAGGTATAAGGTATATCGATTTTGAGGGCGATCACGCATTCATCAATAAAACAGTCTTTTTTATTGCGCTAGCACCATTCTCGGCATCATTTGAAAATAAGTTCCGCAAGTTTTACCTGAAGTTTTCTCCTAGCGACTATTTCAATTGGGCATAATCAATGCTTAATTTTCAGCATATGATCATCCTAAACTTCTACGATTCGTCACCACAAACCGACAAAAATTGTTATTTTGACACATAAGAACTATGTAACTAATAAAGTGCTATAAGTTCCTTGAAATTATTAGTTTTATAAGTTCCTTAAAATTATTATATATGTGTAAAATCATTTTGCAGATCGAACGAAAGTTGACTTTATTTTAGGGGTAATCCAGATTAGAGTCAGTTTTAATGAAACCCTGTATATTGAATTTTATTTCTTTTGATTTTTGTTTTAACTTTCAGCTCCTTTTAAGCTTCAGTTTTAACGAGCCCTAAATTTCGAGAATCGGTTCACGAGTGAAAAAGTTATCACTGCAAGACCATAAGGGGGAATTTTTAAAAATCATCCTGTACATAAAGGAAATGAGCCTGTACATAATAAAAACAGTTTCGATATATCAGCTCTATTTTTATGACATAAGTGTTGAATCCAGGAAGATCTTTAGAAGGTAAAGTATCTCCAAAGTTAGTTTACAACTTTTTATTTGTATTTTCTGTCGGCCACGGTACCTAATCAATTTGTTGTAACGCGAGGTGAAGAGCATTTATTTTCCCGGCGCATCCGCCAAATGCACCTAGCAAATTAATTAATTTCGTGTGCAAGGTGCATCGCTTCATTTCGTTCCCGGTTTCCCTTAAACCTGACGGACAGCTACCATTAGTCAAAACCAAAGTGAACGCAGATAACAAGGGCCGAGGATTCTGATTTTGTCAGTATGTAAGGCCGGTCTCGTGAATTTACCAGATAAAGTTCGGGTTTTTTGCCAGTGCAAATTGGATTTAGTTTCCCAGTCAGGAAATAAGGCCTGGCTAATGATTTGCCTTGTAATCTGCCCGCACCAGTGGTATTATTTATATGCATGGTCATTAGTTTCCTGTTCATTTGTATTGCTTTTGCTGTTCTGCATTTTGCTGTTCTGCAAAGGCAATATAAATGAAAGGTAGTTATTTTTTAACAGTCTTAAATGCGTAATTAGCAACCAAACAAAAGAAAAGACTATTCTTAGCTTTTAGTGAATAAAGGAAAAGTAGAGGACTATTATTTAGCTGTCTGCATTAGCGCCCAGAAAATATGTCCAGATATGTGTCTCACTAATTTCAACTCATTTATAACAAATTATTGTACCGATATATTTAAATATAGTCTCGATATATTTAATTATAGTCAAACAATAACGTCGCTCAATCTTTAATAGAGGCGTATACTTGGCGCTGTACCCAACTAATATGGCTGCATAATTCTTTAAGGAAGATGAAATACCTATCGGATGAAAACTAACGCATTTGAAAGAGACATGTATGTCTAACCTGTTCCAAAAATTCCAATTAAATGTAGCGACTATTTCCCTCGTCTTAATTTCCACCAATCACATACGCGCAATTTTGAATTACAAATGGTTTCTAGAGGGAAAAACTGTATGACAGCACCTGTCAGCAGTTTTTTAGAGTTTACTCGCTGCAAAACTTGTTGTCACCAAAAATTACAATACCTTTGATAACAAGTAATTATGGTCTCTTAGGACACCAGATAACGACGCTAAACATTTTTTCTGATTTTATTGTCAATAAATTTTGTAATATTGTTTTTAAACAGTGCTAGTCAGTTTATGTAGTGAAAATGAGTCGCTTTGGAAGTGATTCTATGACTAATATTGATCTGGCGATTGAGAAAAGTGTACCGTACATCACAGTTAAAACCCATACGTCAAAATGGAAACAGTTTACGGAATTCTGCAAGGCAAAGAAATACGAGCTTTTGGAAACTTTGCTTCTTGTTAAAATATTACCTAGCAACATGTTTTTTCGATTTTCGGAAAAATTAGATGGCCTTATGATATTACTTACGATCTAATCTATCTAATAAAACGCGAATTACTTATATTATATTTTTTAGGCGTAATCTACGACAAATTAGAAACAAGCGCGAGTCAGACTCGCGCACGAAGGATTCCGTACCATTATCTATAAAACCACACAACTTTTAATTACTTTCGCCCGACTGGCGACTCCGGCATTTATTAGCATATAGCATTCATTTGTTATATGCGAGCCCCCTTATTTATTTTATTGAGTTTTTAGTATTTGTTGTTATAGCGGCAACATAAATACATCATCTGTGAAAATTTAAATTGTCTAACTATCACGGTTCATGAGATACAGCCTGGTGACAGACGGACAGCGGTGTCTTAGTAATAGGGTCCCGTTTTACACTTTGGTACGGAACCCTAAAAAGGACAACTTTGCCGGATTTCTGATATCTTCTAAGTTTTTAGAGATACACTTTTGATCCAGTATGTAGGCAGTTTTGCCATGCAAAAGGGGGACTAGGGACAATTTCCAAGAATATTATTCAGGTCTGGGCCTTGAAAAAGAAAGCGTTTTCGACCTTCGGGGGGGCTATGGCCGCCATCCCGAATAAAAGGTACAAAAAAATAGGTTTTTATAACACCGATCTTTCGAGATCTTATGTGATCTAACGCCGATATATTATTTTCTGTGGGACGTGTAAAGTCGCTGGCTTACGCCAATAAATCATAGACGACAGACTACTTGGAAGCCAACATTGGCCATTGCTGCCGATATTCGGTCCCAGGTGCTGAAAAAATTAGTTGGAAATTGGACTTGCAGTTTATTCGGGCCCGTCTCGGCGCCCATATGCCCGAAATAAAATATAAATAATAATGGCATAAGATTATAGTTACAATAAAGCCAATAGCATATCCATTACCACAATGTTTGTAAAAATCACGCGTTACATGTGGGTTAAAATTAAAATCGTTACGCTAGTAGCAGATAAACTCCCATTATGCGCCGTGAACCCCAGCCAACTGAAGTAGATTCTTTAAAAGTAATATTCATTTGTCATACCCTAAATCACCGTTATTATGTAGTCTAGTTGAAACGCTTCAAAAGCCGACGCCCTAGACATTTTTCAGTGGAATATACGCACATGTTTAAGGACCTATTGGGTGTTCAGCTCAAATATATATGTGCGCTCTACTGGCTTTTCACCGGTTTGAGAAGTGATTTTGGAGCTTCGCTATTATGCCCTATTTTAGGCCCTTTTTGTTGTCGTCGAAAGCTGAATTTAATGTCGGAGTAAATCTAGAGAGAAGAGTATTATATGCGTACCTACTACATCATCATCAATCAATATTGCCATGGTAAAATTAGGTAATAAACACTTTTGGAACTGACTACCACATGAGGGAGTGACCGTCGAAATAAATTTTTGTTTCCTGTAATTTATTGTCACTCTTCAGTGATTGTATTTGTTTGTAATTACATAATATTGTAATATTTCCATTATTGTTATATTTCCAAGCCCGTCCAGTAAGAAAATAGTCCCCAACCCTCGAAATAGTTTCCACAATCACCAAAACACTTTTACTTCGCTCGACGCGCGTTTCGCCAACCAGGTTGGCATCATCCTGAGACGATTAAAACTAATCTTGATCTAAAAATTCTACCCTATTTATACTATTTTCATGGTGATACTATGTATACTATTTATACTATTTTCATGGTCACTAATGATATCACCGTGAAATTACTAATCACGCTTCAGTGATCGGTTGCTAAGCAACGCGTAAAGCGGGCTGTACGGTATAGGTCCCTTGTCGCTATTCATACTATTTTTACATTTCATAATTTCTATGCTCTCAAATGCATCCAACTGTCTCTTCTTGGTCACATTTCTACTAATTAATCTTAAATTACTAATATCTATTCTATGATCGTTGTCAAAAGCATGTTGTGCAACACTAGACTTATCTGTTCTTCCGTATTTTAGATGAGCCATATGCTCCTTAAGCCTGGTGTTAATTGATCGTCTCGTTTGTCCAATATATTTTCCATCACAATCATTACAACTAATTTCGTAAATCCCCGACCCGAGTGTTATCATTACATCAAAGATTCCAGCCCTATCCAGTTATAATAGTCCCCGTTTATGAGGTATGTATAGGTGGAGAGGGGGGTTGGTATACAGGGTTTTCAAATTTAAGTCGGAACTATTGCTAACTTCGTTTATTATTGGAGCTACAAGGATAGTTCAATAAGCAAACTAGTAACTAGTAGTATTTTTCTCGCTGAGTATGATGGAAATGAAGGATTTGGGTGGAAACAGAAAAAATCGAACGTCGTGTTTGCAAGTTATATCAAAAAGTTCTATTTTTTAATGGGACACCCAATGTGCAATATTCTGAATCAATAAGAAATTGACTTCTGAACAAAAATTGTCCTTTGACATTTTAGCCCAAAAAAATGACAAGGCAATTGACGTTTCTTTTTAATTTCATCATGCGGAGGCTGTACGGTTGGGTTATGGTTGGGTATGGTTGGAATATCCATGATGTGAAATACTAGCGTTTATCATTTATTTGAAATTATTCTATAAACTTAATAAACACAACAAAATTTAAATATCTAATTTAAACATCACCCTCTTGCTCCAAGCATTTTTGAACGTGTTGTAGACGCTCCTAGTGGCCCTGGCAATGATTCTACCATCGATGTTATTGAGCATGAACGATGCTCAAGAGTATCATACCGCCTTTTATACACCACAATCTTCAAATATGCCAGGAAGCAAAAATCAATGGGCGTTATGTCTGGTGATCGAGGAGGCATACGAGTAGGGCCTTTAGTTGAGTATCTGCCATCAAAATAGTCTTTTAATATGATATCAATCTGGCGAACATTATGGGGAGGAGCTCCATCTTGTAAATTAGATCTGTTGTCTCTCCACTAAATTCACGTCATCCAATTGTGTCGTGTCGGTTAACCTTTCGGCGTACCACTCACCAGTTAATGCACCTTGATATAGCGTACAATTAATTCTTGAGCCGATCAAACCATACCAAACTTTAATACTAAAGCATCTCTGCGGGTTACAAGGACGGGAGAGCATCCGATTTTCTCGATCCTAATAGTGGCTGTTGTTCCTGTTAAACATGCCTCTATATTGGAAAAATTTGATTCGTCACTCCAAAGAAGTAAGCGCCAAAAATGATCGTTCAAGTTTCATTTTATTAAGGAACCACAAGTGTGTAGTTCTGTACCTACACGGCACGAAAAAAGCATCATTTATATGAATTGTTTATTATGAATTGTTTCTTGTTTCACATTTTCATTCGATCTAAACTTACGATACAAAAGAAAAAAGTACCTTCGATCTGGCAAGTTACGCAGAGGATACAAAACACTATACGTTCACGAGCTCGGTGGCTATTTTTTTGACAAACTATATAACATCATTACACATTTTTTGAATGCATGAAAATAATTCTTTTCCTCAAAATACACAAATTTTTACTAGCGAAACTTCAATTTGACATTTTAATCTTGGTGGCATTTATAAAACAAACGAATGTTGTTTATGAAATAACAGCATCCATGATGAAATTAAAAAGAAACTTCAATTGCTTTGTCATTTTTGACTCTGACAAAATGTCATAGGACATTAATTTTTGTTCAGAATTCAATTTCCTATCGATTGAGAATATTCATCCTTAACTTATACCAACATAACTAAATTGTTTTAAAAAATTGAACTTTTTGACATAACTCGCAAACACGATGTTCGATTTTTTTGCTGTTCTCACCATCACACGAGTTCCTAACAATAACTACATGTGCAATCGTTTTGACTACAATACAAAAGTTGCAGAGAATTGAACAACATACAAAATGAGCTCTACCTGCATGTTTATCTCTAGCTGCATGTTTAGCTGAGAAAAACGAGAAAACCCGCGAAAAAGAAGCGTTTTAATGAAAATTCGTAACTTTTACAATTTTTAAGTTACGGCGTCCTTGGTGCAGTGTAACTTTAAACATGTAAATTATTTGTGCAAAACCTGGATCCCTATCGGTCCGATAGGGATAGTTTTACCACAATTGCCAATTACATGTTTTTTGGCTCTTTATGCTGGTAATCAACCTTGCTCGTACGGTGGTCGGATCGTAATTTTTACAGCGGTTTTGTAAACTTTAAAACATTACCTAAAATTTGTATATTCTCCTTGTACGTTAAAATGATGTTAAAATGGTTTAAAACGCGTCCGAACATTTCCTAATGTTTCGGGGTAAGACCCCCGTTTCAGTCGTCGGCGTACAGTTTGAACGCATATGCGTGGACCACCTGCGTCTTGAAGTTGTGCTCTTAAATGTGTTGCAGTTATAAATCGTTGTCTTACAGCATTTACTCTTAAAAAGCGATCCTGGATAGCAAAGGTAACACGAGATCTACCGTGACCAGCCCGTTTGGAATGTTCTCCTGTTTCCGCGTACCTTTGAATTGCTCTCGCTATAGTTGTGTGAGACACTCCCAACCTTCCAGCTATGCGGTTGTAACTCCACCCTTCACCATGTAATGTAGCTGCCTCAACACATTCATCACGAGTTAAATTTCTGGTTTGAAGTTCCATTATTCACTAATTATTGCTGGACTGTCAACAAAAAACTAATGACACAGTTGTCAGTTTATGACGTGTAATCTTCGATTTCCATAGCTTGCTAGCTGTTTGAATTGTCCGATAAATGCATTTCATGTGAATAAAAGCATATGGTGTTTCAAAACGGTGTATTTCATGAAGTAACAGAGATAAACAAATGAATAAAAAAAGAAAATGTAGAAAAAACATGAGGCTTTAAATTGGCTATAATTGCAATAACTTGCAATACCTTGTATAGCCCACAGGACGTTTTGAAATTTCGGAAAAAACAACATTTTTATAGCACCTGGTATAATATCAAAATCACTCTTTTTACCAAAACAACTAAGACAGTGATATTCCTAAGAGAAAAACCTACAATTTGAAAAAAAAATCGACCAAAACGAACAAAAATTGTCGAAAATACATAACGTCAAATTTGAGTTAAACCTTTTGGTTGTGCGTTAAATAAGTTGCGCAGTGTAGTTTATCGTTTTATGTATAATAATTATTATGAGGTAGTTATTTGTCTTTTTAATGACACTCAAATATAGGTACCTTCAGGCTAACGACACTAGAGTAAAATATGCGCGGGACCTGTAACAAATTCCGTCGAGTGCCGGTCGCGACATCGCTCCCCATCAATATTTTCGACGGGTATTAATAGCCGGAACACAGGTCTGATAAGTGGTCACGAAGTAGAGATTATTAATTAGTATCGGAGGGATATTCCTTTGTCTAGCGGGGTTGAGATCAACTTACAGCAGGGGAACAATACGAAGATAAATTGGGAACACGGAAATATACTTTTTTGTATATGATATACGAGCAAGCATCCAAGGCTAATGGGATTTGACGGTTTTTGTTCGTCGTCGGATTTTTTAAATTAATTTTGATGGCATTTATCACGCGTCCAAGTGATTTCGGGGACGACTGTCATTTTTGATAAGGATGCCGCAAGACTTTAATGATTCTTTTCAGCGAAATATTTAGGTACTATTAAATTAATTTGTTAAAGAGATGGATTTTGTTTATTGAAGTAGGGACCTGGGAAAACTAATGAAAAATATAGATATATCATGAGAATTGGGTTTCGCTAATGGGTTTTGTATATATTTTATTTTATATTAAGAAGAAATTAGATTTTGAACGGTTTAACATATTTTGACATATTAAACATATGTTGTTATAATACACGAAGTATAACATAAAATTTATTATATAATAATGTATAAAATTAGGAATTGTTAAGATGATAACTAAAATATCTGTAAATAATTATGTAAGAAAATAGTTGAAATATAATTGAGTTATAGTTATATTATAAATCATATAGAATAGAGATTTATTATTAAAGTACTGTGCAAGAAAAGTTAGAGTAGTTATCAAAGGAGATATTAGTGAAAATAGTATATACGAAGTAGTAAATAGAAATGTAAAATATAGGTATAAAGTCTAGTAGATAGTAAATGTGTAAGAATGCTAAACATCAAAAGACTCAATAACTAAAGTGGTGTAAATGGCATAGTACATAATATAGGACATGAGTGAATTGTTTATTATTGAAAAATGAGATTCAAGAGAGTGGAAGAAAAACAAAAAGGGAAAAACCAAGGAAAAGAAATAATATGAGATATAAATAGATGATATAGGTTTATTAGCAGTTTGCAGATAATCGAGAGAGAATAGCAGAATAGGATTTGCAGAGTTGTATATGAAAGTCATAGAAATGGGATAAGATGATATGTAAGCAAAATTAGAAGGACCCTAGAAAAAGGATGAACCTGAATACATACGTATAGAAGAAGTATTAAAGAAAGTAAGGTACCTTATCACATATTGAAATTAGGTCATGACCAAAGAAGGACATCTAAAATTTTGAACAGTTTTAAATTTAATTGATCAATTACTAATATTAGAGCTCTTATATATAAACTTTTAGTGAAACATTTCGGACTTATGAAATATTAAGAATACCCCTACGTTGGTTGTAATTGATAGTTGTATTGATATTATATAAATATGTGAATGCTATATTACGTTGTTTTAGATAAAGTTGTATAAAATGAGATGTTGTAAAAGTAATAGTATGATGAAGAAATATTTGGTCTGCTTATTCTAGTTATAAGAATAGCTTATTCTAGTCTGCTTATTCTTAGTTCTATAAACACTTATTTCTATTTTACTAGAAGGATCACTTAAGACATAAGCAATCATAATCAATAAATAATCAAAATGTAGTATTTTTCAAAGAACGCGTTAAAATCATATTGAAAAATGGATGAATAATATTTAGCTGCATTTTATTTTTAAATATATCCATGTACCTACATATTAAATGAATATATTATTTCCTAATATGTATTAATAATGTAATCTAACTAATAATTTTCAACCTAACGTGACAAATATACATGAATCAAAATATACATGTATTTATTAGTGTTTCCAAGTTCTTCCTCATGGATGTTGGCAAATGTTTCTTTATAAACAACTTGCTTTTCAAAGAAGTGTTCGTTTCGCTAACATTTAAAAACATCGTACATGGTAGTTTAGTGCAAAAACACTTTTGAAAAAGTGCCAGTCTGTTACGACCAGGGCCGTTATAAAACGTGAATTTATTATAGAAAGCATGGAAAAAGTTAAGATGAATTTGCGTTTCATTGGAAACATTTTGGCAGATAATGGGGTGGCGAGAAACATAAATCAAGCGACACAAGCAAGCGCGCCGAATCGATAACTCGGAACGGTTAAGTAAATTATTTATTTTATAAGCAACGGTGTCGCTTGCGTTTCCAGCTGTTTTCATTTAGCTTCATTAATTTTCAGTGTACAGATATTCGGCCCATGTTTAATTGGTGTGAAGTGCCTACAGGGTATTGTAAACGCCGAGATTGAATTATATATATACCTATAATTAATCCTCTGAATTTATGCAATTATAACATGAACCTATCTAGTGTAATGTAACCAACCCGGGTCAGTTAAACATAATAATCAGAGAAACGCATGGCCGGGGGACAATCACGTAAATCGCCAAAAAGAAAATTATCTACCCTACGTTGTATTTAATTTAAATTAACCCTGTCCGAGATGCACTGGTTACTCACGAAAAGCGGGAGTTTTGAGATGATATGAGACTAAGCATTTTAATACACCTACTTATTTATTTACACAGGTAATCAATTAATGAACAATATAAAATAAGTACATGCCGTACTCACCCTTGAATTCACGAGGGGAAAGAGCATGGCAGAGAAACCCTCGATCTCTATTCAATATAAGAATTTCAATAATGCTGTTGGACATTTAGGTGAAAGTAAAATGAAAACTTACAAGTGTTCCCATACTTGTGTTTTAACCTACAATCATTATTATCATTATTATCATTTTTAAGATACAAAACTGAAGAGTTTGTTGTTAGTTAGCCGACTTTCGTTAGAAGGGAGTTCCCGTACGGTAGGCAAATGAGCTAGAATTTGTAAGGTTTTGGTGCCAAAACGAAGGTCCCATACGGGAGGCAACTACCGTGTTTTCCCAGGCACGGGGGAAAAGTGTTAATAAATTCAACAAGGCACGAACATTTATCATCTCATACAATAAGCGGCAATTAAGTCACTGTTATAAGCAAAACACACAAGTACGAAAAACCTACTCGTAGCCATGAATGGAACAAAAAGGTCAACAACATTACTTAGATCTAACTGATTAAAAAAACAAAATTATCTTAAAACAGAATGAGCTGAAAACACTAAATAAACAAGTAAAATGTTCATAGTTTATGCATAAGGTATCACAATAAATAACCCCATTAGTATTTGGGTTATACGTGTGTAACTGGTGCCATTATTACTTAATAAGTGTTTAAAGTAAATAGCATAACATATATGATTAGGCATTCTGATGATTGCTTTGCAAGTGTGAAGACGTGTATCATTTTAATTATTTACATATCAAATAATTTCTGTTTGTTGGTTTTGGGTTAATTGAAACAAATCTTTTATCTTCATTTTTACAATACATATCGTTTAATGCCAATGACGGAATGACTGCCTCTTATCTGTCTTCCTAATGTATGTTTCGCAATCGGCGCCAACCACAACCAATGTTACATAGTCAGCACATCCTAAAGTTATTTTAACACCACCATTACTTGAATATGCCCTGCTTTAAAATTTACCAAACCGAATCATTTAATCAGCAATCTCGGACGCTAGTCAATTTTGAGGGCGAGCACACGTGCAACAATGATTGCTTTGTCTTGGTTATTGTGTGAGAACCATTCTCGACATGTCCTTTTGAAAATAAGTTTTGCCTGAGGTTTTCTCCTAGCGGATATTTCAATTGGGCATAAAAATGCTTCATTTTCAGCATATGATCATCCTAAACTTCTACCAGCCCTCACAAACCGATGAAAATTGTTATTTTGACACATAAGAACTGTGCAACTGATCAAGTACTGTACTACAGTAAACAAAAATTTGTGTTTGGTACTTTCAATATGCCTAAAACAGTTGCGGAGGATGCTACGATTTCCAAATCGTCAATTTTCTGTTCTAAAAACGATGATCCTTGAGAAAAAACAGGGTCTTTTAGTTAGATGTAATAGGACAGTTCATGGAACCGACCTGCGCAATCACAATATGGCTCCTGTAGGACATAAACAAAGAGATTACCCACCGGTTTCTGAATAGCCACTTGATGGCTTTGTGTTTTGTGAATAGCAAGCTATTGATTCTCATCTGTTCTTGCTATACAGGGTGTCCTGAAATTAGACGTCAATATTTTTAACCACGTATTCTATACACCCTAAAATAAAGATAAAAGTTTATTTAAACTAGGGTCCGCAAACACAATACCTACATAGTTTATGTTATACAACAACTAAAATCAGCTGATTTGACTTTGAAGTGCCAGGTTTCTTAAATGCCCTATTAGTGGTGTACTGACTAGTAAATTAATCTTAAAACAACCGCCAGACCAAACATGACACTTATAACATGACATTTATAAGTAAATTCCAATCAATTCTTAGAAAGTTAATGGAAACAGGTATAGATTTCATTGAAGAATACCAGAGTTCTTCCTAATACATATGTATTTGAGACAAAAACATAGAAGATTCACTGGATCCAACTCTTTCTGGTATTGTATTAAGTAAATTTCAATTAATTCTTTAAAAAGTTAATGTAACCCGTTTACATTAACATAGGTTTCAATGAAAAATACCAGATTTCTTCCTAATACGTATTTGAGACAAAAATATAGAAGATTGACTAAACCCAACCCTTTCTCGTACTGTATAGGTACAATGGAAACTACAATAGGTTATTTTTGATGAAACATGGCGTCTTAAACCACGTTACCTATCTGGAATTCTGGAATTTGTCCGGAGTGCGGATCCGCTGCACATAGGCCCCTTGTGCTACCACGTTACCTAGATAAGAAAATAATTACTGGGTTCAGACGCCATGTTTAATGAAATAAAAAAATAGGACATTTACAAAATATTGCTTCTATACTTTTTATCTATATATACATGAATTTTACTTAAAACAAGTTTTTTGTATAAATGATTTTGATGGGGGCCAGCTGAGTGTCGCCTGCCATTTCTCTTGATGTTTATTTAGGCTTAAAAAAAGAGGTGTGTGTGCGTGTGTGTGTGTGTGTGTGTATGCACTTACCTTCGAATATTGCTTTTAAATGCACCAGTTTATTTGCACTAAGGAATTCATCCATCATTATTCCGCTTGAAGTCACAGTTTTCACAATTTTACTCCGTACTTCCTTAATAATAATAATCACTATTATTTAAAAGGGACAACTAATAATTAATTATTATGGAGGGACCCGCATGGACGCATGTGATGTTGGGACAACGTTGAACACACGAAAACTAAACGCTCTGGCCGGCGCACGCGTCGCGGTTACCTAGTAGGTATATAAGAATCGCACGCCGAGTACGGGGAAGCTTGTAACTTGGAACAAATATATTTATTATTGGATTAGCCTTGAAAACGATTGGGCCAAATATTTTAAATAGTTCTTTAAACTATAAAGATTGCACAAATTTCTACAATTCAGCTAATCATCGACGCATTTAGGCCAACTTATCATAAATTGATTAATAATAATTATTCCATTTAAGTAACTCGAATTTTTGATTCAAACAGCATTGTACAACAATGTGATAGATGGATATCAGATATGCAAATTTCGTTAATTCAAGTCATTCGTGATTGATTTAATTGAATAGGTACTTAGGTCAATTAAACATAGCTCAACTACACGATATATTTGTCTTCGCATGATGTAACTTTTTCTGTGTTCTCTGGGACAGGGTTGCCGAGAACTAGTATACCGGTCGTGGACCAAACATATGAACCCCGGACTTGAGGTCCGGAGAGAGATAGGGATATATGGAAGATGATAAACGGATAAGTGAATGAAGGAGACAGTGGGACATTTTGAAAGACAGGGAGTTTTGAGGGGATGGTGGAATAGTTGGGAGAGTCGGTGGGGATGAAAATATATCTGAAAGAGTGATATAATCCCATCGGCTCTCAAAAAGACTGTGAAACTAATGGAATGATGGAAGATATTAAATGGAACGAGCGGGAAGCCAGGAGACGTCCCAGCTTTTTCGCTTTTAAAATTTGACTACTGATTGACAAGGATACAGGGTTTTAAATTAATATGGAATTGAAAAGGGAGAATAGGGTATAAAATTGACCAAATGATGAGAGCTCGAATGCCCCTAAGAGCATCAGATTTTGTAAAATTAAGGGAAAGAAAATAATTATGACAATAACACAGCGAATGAAAAGAAAGAAGACGAATAAAGACAAAGAAGGAAAATAGGGAAAGTGAAAGTGACAAGACAAGGGTTGACAAATGACAGATACATAAAAAGTTAAAAGGCATAGTGAAACAGTGTGGGAAAGGACTAAAATGAAAGAAAGGAAAAGGTATGGGAGTTGTGACAGAACTTAGGGAGTGACAGGGATTATGGGATTGACAGGGATTAAGGCAAAAGATAAAAAGAACTGATGGTAAAAAGATCTGATAGGTAAGCTAATTTTTGGAGTGCGGAGTTGGTGAGGGGTTTCCTTGACAGAGTTTTGTTAGATGATGATGGGAATCTGTTCGAACTAGACTAAAGTCGGAAGATGGGTGGGCCGGAGCTTACTCCAAAATCCTGAATGGTGTACCAGTGTACCTTCCTATATAGTTAAATGTATATAAATTAAATTTCCGTCAACTGAAATATCTATATTGCCATATTTAAATAATGCGCGGCGGAGCATTATTATTGCCGGATTTCCGGTATCCGCTATTTAAAAAGTTGATATTCCTTTTAGATATCCAGATAGAGCTCTCAACAATAATTTACAGACATGGTTCCAGAATATTTATATTGTTAAGAACTGCAACAGTGAAACCCGAATCGGAGTATCCAGATCCAGTGTCCTTCCTGCGAGTATTTTTGTTGTAGCTATTAGGCATAAGAATGGTCGTTTTGTGTGGGTAATGCAGATGGAAAAAACAGATGATACAAAGGCACAAGTTTCCCTTTATTGGTTGTAACAGATTGAACTTGAACACTGTTGTCGATAGAATCACTTTGTTTCACCGGTCACTCCATCAAAGCTGCGGTTTCAATCAATGGGATTGTCGCTGGCTATAGCTACTTTGTACGATTTACACTTGATCTCACATCGCCGTGCCGCCCCCGGGTGGTCTACAATAGGGGAGCACTGCGGTTTAGCAGCTTATACTAGCAGCAACAGTAACTATTTGGTTAAATTTGGTATAGTGGTGATAGACGTTTAGACAAAATAGACAAGATAGACGTTTACTTTCTATTAATATTAAATGTATTTTGAAAACAAATTTTAGGCGTGTTTGTAAGTATATATCTATAAACTGGATTTAGTACGCACAAGTTAGGAAAAATAGAAAAAAAAATATAACCAAATTATGTTTTCATGATCGATTGTTCATGAGAGTAATATTAAATATCCAAAGAGTTCCCCCCACCCAGGGGTGTGTTTGTAGGTGTTCAGATTATAAGTTGTCTCACATTTGTCAATAGATTTAGTTTATTTAGCATAATCGTCGAGGTAAAAGGTTATACTTTCAGGCTTGTTAATTGTTAATTTTAGGCTCTATGTCAATGATTTCCATAGTATATTTGTTCATACTTCCATTCTGCATTCTCCAGTGTAATAGTAAGATCCTAAAACATAAATAAACTATTAAAATACTAATATTTACATTCGTAAGCAAACGAGCTTACACGTATATTATTTTATTTGGCTGTCGTAGATTCCAATGTATATTGTACAAGATACTTACCGATTACTTAGGTCGCTATGAGGTCCGTAGATACCTATACCGTCCGTAGGGCGGTATAGGTATCTACGGACCTATAGGTATCTACGGCGCTATCTACGGCGGTATCTACGGCGCTATAGGTATCTACGGAATTTAAATTCGCTCCACAAAATCTGTAAAAAAAAATGAAAACCAATATTATAACGATTCAATATTACAGATAAGTGGTCCAGATATGCGCAAAAAAATTACCGCCAAATGCACAACTTTAATCTCAGCATTGACGCAAAAAAAATATATTTCGCGCTAAAATTAATCAACAAATATCTCATGTCAAAACTATCAGAACGATTCTGATCGGGTTTTGATATTTCGTTTTGTAGTTTTAAGTCCACATTTACGTTGGAATTTGACATTTACTTACCTGTGAGTTAGCGCTTTAAAATTTTCATCACATTTTTCGATTTTCATCCCATTTTTTCAGCAACGCATTGCTATATAGCAACGAAAATATAACATGTGCGAGTTTTAGGCTAATGATACTTGTAGAGAATTTTATGTTGAACAAATTCATAGGTAATGTGTTTTTTCCTAAATTGTATATTTCCGACTTAGCAATTTTTTCCCTTCTCAATTTTTTCTGAGATTGGCACACCTTTTTGAGCTGGAGTATCTATGTATTTTCATAATACGTCATGTGTGAGCGAATCCCACAAAAATGAAATACTACCCTCCAAAACCATATCTGCCAGGTTTCGGGCTAAATTCTCCTGGCCTATATCCCATGATAGTCGCCGAAAAATATTAAAATTTCAGTAGAATTCCATAATAATTACCTTTCCTCTAAATTTTTACAAGCTTTTATTTAACTTGCTATGTATGTATCTATCTGTGTTTGTTCGGGTCAAATCTTGCAACTGAATTTTAAAGTAGTTATCCTCAACCGATTGAGCTGAAATTATTTTGCACGCACGTTTAGTTTGGATGACAATGCATGGTTATATAAATGGCGTCATTACTAGCTTTTATGTAACTTGCTATGTATGTATGTATGTAGGTATGTTTGTTCGGGTAAAATCTTGCAAATGAATTTTAAAGTAGTTATCTTCAACCGACCGAGCTGAAATTTTGCATGCACGTATAGTTTGGATGACAATGCATGGCTAGCTCAGTGACGTCATTTTAAATCCAATATGGCGGACTGTTCAAGATGGCGGACTAGTCATTTTTTATGCACTTATATGATATGAATATTAAATGAAAGGGTTTACTGAGAAGAATACAAAAATAAAATTACGTCACTATAAATCTAGTATGGCGGATTCCAAAAGATGGTGGTCTAGTTATTTTTTATGAAGTTCCATGATATGTATTTCAAATGAAAGGGTTGGCATAAGAAAAAGAATAGGAAAATAAAATGACGTCACCCTAAATCCAATATGGCAGGCGCTCGTTCCGCAGAAATCTGCTCCTTATACAACATAGTACTTTTCCCAACTGGTTATATAAAAAGCTATTAAAGTTTATTATCTTCTTTTCAGAGCATATAAATAAAAGCTTGTTTTAAAAAATGTTTTTTACTACCAATTTATTTGTATTATATTTAGGAATGGCTTGAGGTCATGCTTTTTGCGTGGCCCTTTCGTTGAGTTGATTCGTCGTTGTTGCTTGTCAAGGGAACATTTGTTTGTATATATATATATATATATATATATATATATATATATATATATATATATATATATATATATATATATATATATATATATATATATATATATATATATATATATATATATATATATATATATATATATATATATATATATATATATATATATATATATATATATGCCGGAGTTTTGATCCCGCATGAAAAACTTTAACTTTGACCCTCCTGGTTATCGATCCTTTTTGTGTCTGTAAAGGGCGAGGGTTAACAGCAACCAAGAGGAACAATGGGCGATTATATCGCGCTAATCTGCTCCAACAGGCTCCTTTGACTATTTTTATTACGGGGATAGCGTAATGTTTAGCTTTCGCGTTAAAGAAAATGCAAACTTCGCGGAATTTATCCCGGATGATTCGCAAGAAATAAACTCTCCGGCCACCTAAGTTTATAGGCGACTTGCTTTCGACTCTGGAAGTATTATTAAATTTAGATTAGCCGCTCTTTGGGAAGGTTGGAATACATTTGTTGTGTCTATTAAGATCAAAATTTCATGGTATATACTTATATACACAACCTACTTACTATCAATATAGGTATTTTATACATCTAATTATACCGTTCTGATAAGTGGAAACCTCAGGTTGATGATTACATGCTACAGAAAAGGACGAAATTACATAATAATTGTAACCACTGGGGTTTTTACCAGATTGACCGATGTTGAAATGAAAGGGAGCGTCGGGGTTTGCAAAAATATGTATACATAGATAAATATATACACACAAGATCTCATAGTCCTGGGTTCGTCGCGTATGCTTTAAAGTTAGAAGGGGAAATCTTACTATTGATACATGGAGATTTAGCTTACCTCATATGCTCTCATGATGTCGATGTTAATCCTGTATGGCTAAAGCCTCACATCATCACTAAGATTCACGAACTAACTTTGTCGGATAATATTGAATTTCGTTGGTCAAGAGATTAATTCAAATAACTTCAAACCAAGATATATATTTAATATTTAACAGAATAAATTACGCTGACAATAAAACATTTACACTAAACAAACTATAAATTTGGACACAACCCGATGCGTCGCGCAAATAATGAACCCTATCCATATGAAAACAAAGCTAATCGCTAGGGTTAAGTAGACCTGACTCTAATAGAACAATTTTGAGTGCTTTTCCGCTTATTAAACTATTTGACTTTAAACCCGAATTTACTATCTGAAAAACCTCCGAAAAACTGCATAATTTTGGCTAAGATTGTTGCTTCAGTCCTCGCTGGGCGGGACCAAAGTCGATCTTTCATCCCCTTTAAGTAATACCACTTACTGGGGGTGAAATCTCCACCAATCCTACGGGACCTACTTTACCCCTTACATGATCTCAGGAAACTATTCCCGTACGCTAACATCTGGTTGCAACATAGAAACTAAACATTTTACATGACCTTTCTGAGATTACTCTTTCTGCATTAATTAGTTAGCTGTTTGGCCATTTTTCCCATACCCGGAAACCATAAATTAAGTGACGCTTCTAACGGACAACTATTATTTATGGTCGAATCTTTTCGTGTCCCTTTTATGGATAGACCCTGTTAATTTTACAATTGATTTGAGATATTTTACTTTTTGGTAGTTACACATCTGTTTACGATTACGAAGCTATGAAATTTTGCTAAGACCGTACTTAAAGAAAACACACTATACAAGATGAATTACTCATTTAATGTGGACCTTCTTAGAATTCTCTAAATAATAAACAAAGGACTTCTTGGGTCGCTATTCCCTTTCCGAACAGAATTATGACCTGCACTTTACCATTTTGTTACATAATCTACTGGAAAGAATACAATATATTGGCAATATATGACACGTTCAAAAGGCTTCCGTAATTAGATACCTTCATCCCTCCCTATTTCTATTATTTCAGTGGCGTCCCTCCTAAAAGATAATGGCTTACTGAAGATTAAAGCTTCATTGTTTTAGACCGACTTGTGGACTTGCGGCTAAATGTTCAGGGGGATATCTTTTCCCCCTGAAATGAAAGTGGATAAAAACAAAGCAATCTTGAAAAAAATATTCTTTTTCAAAACATATATCTATCTAATATTAACTGTTTACAATAATTTTTCCTATTCGAAATTTAAAAAGCACATACGTATTAATGCCGATGTAGAGCTTATTACCGCCCATAAATTACCGTTACGAGTCGCCACTGACCTAGATGAATCTCTAAGAGTACAATTTGAAAAAATATGAGTTCATCGTATCTCCAGATGTCAATGCTAATAAAATCATAAGTCGTGTGTTGATGTGCGAATGTATATTTCGTTATCGAAATGGCACTTCGACAAGCTGTTCGTGAACGAATAGTTTCTTTTGAATATTTCAACAGTAGAAGTTCAAAGTAGTTATAGAATATTCATATACGATATATTTTTAGATTGACAATCTCAGTCGTCGTCATCTTCGTCATCGAGGTCGTCGTCGATGCGATGGTGTCCACTTTTGCAGTACACTCGAAACTGCCGTTTTGTTCCTACACACAAATAGTGGTAAAAAATAAAATGGGAACAAAAGTTAAACAAAAAACAAGTATAGTTTCTATGCTCGCCATGCAAACCTCCATACTCGACAAAATCTAACATGAGTTCATCAAATATCTACTTACTAAAAATTACTAATTAGAAATTACTGATTTTTTTTAGAAATCCAATTTTTTTTAAACCCATGAGTACGCAATAATTCTGTATGGTAATTTCGTACGCCCGGTTGGCTGCATCGGATTTATTTTTAACGTATTCGTACGTGCTCCACCGACTAATTTCCACCGATTTACCTAACATTTTTAAGTCGTCCCCAGGCTCAATAAAATAATTTCCCTTCATGTCGCTTCATAAAACCGTGTTAGCTTGTGAAGCATTTAGAGAATTTGTACGTGAATGCATTACCGTGAAAATCCAAATAAATGAAAAAAATATATTTCGCGCAGTTTTTATGTGGAAAAACTGAACCGAGATAATTCGTTTCGGCTGGCTGCGGCGATCAATCTGTGAGTACGCGATCTTATAGCGCACTTTTTGTCGTTTAACACCCCATTCTGGGACTTTAACGGTTCGTTCAGTGATAGGTTTGTTTTAATGGACATTATAGAGAACGACGAGGTGGATGTAGGTATTTACTAGGGGATAAATGAAAGGACCTTTCCTGCTAGTAGAATTAAATTGTAAGGATGTGCGAAGTCTTCAAACACAACGTGTATCTATGCGGGCCTGTGATATACCGACCCATACATAATATACAACTACAAGTATAACGAAGACATATTAGTCCAGTAATTATGAAAATTTCCATCGCACTAAATGTAATCTGAGATATTTCTTCAGTAACTGTTAGTGGAATGATTATACATCATTAAACCACAGAAATCAGTTCTGGAAGTGACGCGGAACCAACCCAAGAAACCACCCCAAGAAACCACCCCTTCGGTGAGAGAAACATTATTTCGCCAATAACTCGTTAACCGTTGGGGATATCAAAAAATGCTTTTTATAAAAAAGAAGACTTGACTGATTTTGTAAAAAAAGTTCTCTTATTTTTTTGTATACATATATCTACCATATTTATCGAGATAATCAATATTGAAGAAAGTGAAAAATTTTTTAATGATCGAATTTTCGCTTATTTGATATTCTTGGCGCGCGGCCTATGGAGAAGATTGAATTACTCCAAAACTAAGCAAGCTAGGAAGAAAGGCCAAAATGGATTTTCAAGGGGATAGAAAATACTTTAATTTCGATAGAAATAGAAGAAGAGATAGATAGAGATAGAAAATACTTTTCATTCACGTCGAAAAACTAGTAGCGATTGTTCACAGTTGTGCAAGGCCTGCAAGGTCAATAGATTAAAAGATTAAGTAGACATACGTTGCTTAATCAAGTTGCGGCGCGCGGCGACACGTTAAATGTTTACTAAATAATTCATGCCCCATAAAAGTAACAGACTCGTTAAAAGTAACTAGATTTGCCGACGTCTGTGAAAATGCGATGGCTCTGAAACGGGCTTTTGAGACATTGGCATCAAAATGATATAAAATCTTATTATATAATATGAGTACCGGGTAATAGACACTTCACGGGCGATTTCTTCTTCTTAGAAGAGCCATTCACAAGTTACATTAAAAAACATTCCTTCAAATTCATTACTTCGTTACATTACTTCAAATAAAAAAATTTCCTTAATTCATAAGCTACAAATGTCTCGCTGATAGTACTAGGTTAATTTCAAAAATCAAAAAGTTTCCTCTTGACTGATCCTCCTCATCCTCGATCCACACTTTTTGGATGCAAATCAGATAAAAGTGTCAACCCTTCCAATAATATGTATTTATTATTCAGTCATATCATAACACATATTATGTTTGCTTGCACAGTTGGAAAGCTAGAGGTTCGAATATTGTAATACTAAAATATAAAATTTTTACTACAAAAATATTTCATAATATCTCAATACAGCATTTAATTGGAGTTTAAGTGTCTTTAAATTCTCCATATGTCAAATCTCCAGCCTGCAGATTTTGCTCTGCTAACTTTAAATAAATTGGAAATAATACATGTAAACCAAAATGTATTCGTAATAATATTTCCCTTGAGAGATGAGCTATATATATTACCTAACCGGCATAGCATTCAAAGTTCCACCTTCAGCGTCAATGGGGCATCGTAATGTTGCATAATTGAATTACGACAGTGCGACTCTAATAAGGTTATCGGAAATCCGGCCTGACGCGGGTGGGTATAAATTCGTGTCTGTTAGACGATATAATTTAGGAGCAGCCACCGGGCATTACGCCCGCCCTGGTAAGTCATAAAACAAACCGATACCGCAGCTGCCTCAGAAACGATCTAGACACCAGCAGAGGAGCTAGACAATAAAATTACAAACTAGCTACTACAATCATATGAAATGTAGCTATAATAGCCACTATGCTGTGTAAAAGGGGGTGTAGATAGATGGAAGGAACACACTTTTTGACTTTGGAACTTTGTTTGGACTATAGTTAGGAGGTAAACTTACTCAAATTACTCACTCATAGGAGGTGAGCGGGGTACCCTGTACCCCGTAAGTAAGTAAAAGTAGGTACATCATTGATTTGTTTACGACTAGATGCTAGAAATGGGCGGAGGAGCTGGTCTCAATCTGGTACCTACTAATCTTAAGACCCGCTCCTCCGCCAATTTATACGGAGAAAAGTAAAGCTGCATTTTCACACATTCAGGATTCACTAGTCAGTCTATTTAGCGCAGCAGGAATGTAATAGGATCCACGGTCGAAAGACCTAGATTGAAAACCTGCCGCTAAAATTTTACTGTTCTACATTTATGATAATTTTTTTTAAATATCCATTTCATCTCTTATTTTCTTCACTATAATATCGAAATAATTCCTATTCCGAGGCGAGTTCGCCTGTATAGTTGCTACAAACAAGGTAGTGATGTATGTCGAAAATGGCGGATGAATATGGTCGATCCGAATCGACTTAAAGTCGATCTATCTGAAATTTTGGGGTTGCAAAGCACCAATTTTTTGTCGAAATAAATGAGGAATATTTGAATGAATGAATGACGAAAAAAATGACGAATATTTTTGCCATATGATCCAAGTCGACACAAAATGTGTATCTCGGGGTTTTTGGGTAGCAGATCACAATTTTTTCTCAGAACAAATACTCAAGATAGCGGAGGATTTTAAATACAACTTTCTACCATTATTATTTTCCCCAGTTATCGTACTGGCATTGCGTGCCGGTTCTGATTTCCCCTTCCTCGCAGACCGCCCGTGAAAGACCAGGGCGCCAGCCCATACACAGTGTGCCAGATTCTCACTGGGAACAGTTAGTGGTGATTTGTACGGAGTGGAGCAGAAACGCGAAGCGAGATTAAATTGTATTAACATGCCTACGGTATATTGTTCAGTAGATGGTTGCACAGCAAAGCGTGGAAGCGGATTATCATTTTTCCGGTGTCCAAAAGATGAAGCTAATTCAGTTTACATTTGTTTTTATTATATTTTACGACAAACTTAATCAATATTACTTCCTTGTTTTTTAGAATATGCTATAATTCGCGGAAGACAATTTTATTTTCTTAAAGATTTATTTAGGTATTGCGCCAATTTTAGGCAACTAATTTAAATATTTATCTTGAAATCTGTATACTCGCGTGCAAATATGCGTTTAAAAAAATGCCGTCTATTAACCGGAATAAAAACAAAATTTGTTATAACTCATAAAATTTCCCTTTATTGTGCGCATTCGGAACAACTCTTGTATTGTAACCGAAGGTCATGCCTGGTGGAGCGTTGAGATTTGACCCGTAAATGTCACTAAATGTTCGCGTTATGATTTGAGTCGGCCTGGCTTAGACTTGCGAACTTCAAAGGGACTAGCTAATACGTATTAATACATTCGTAAATTATAACTTTATCTTAAATAACATTATTTATCGTTATCCCAAACTAATCCGAATTCGGAACCTAAGTTATATTTACAAGTTCCGTCTGCTATTACTACTTAGTTTTAATTTGGTATAATTTGGTATAATTTAATATTTCACTCGGCGCGGCGCGGCGTTCAAAGTTAAAATGGTTATCTATGGAATTACAAAATATCATATTCGGTAATATTTAAACAGCTACAAAATTTGTTTCATTTTTGCCACTTTCAAGTTCTGTAATGAATTAATTCATCGTAATGTTTCTCTGACAGACTCCTGCTTTTTAACGATGCCTTTGAATTTCTCATATCTCGTGATGAAATGTTTTACTTGTTTATATAAAGGGTCTAGTGGGCGGCTTTCCGACATTTGTGGTAATGAAATTACAAATGTACACAACTTCATTTGGATTTTAATTCCGCTGCCGTTAATTATATATGAGTTATATAATAGTACACTACGGTTAATTTATGAAATTACGACCCCTATTAATTATTGTACATTATTGACCGGATTATTGTTTCATCGTCTTATGTGAGCTAACAAAGCTATATTTCTTGCTCCCACGTTTTACGGAGAAATAAACTGTTTTAAATGAAGACAGACAATATCCCCGTATCTTTTGCGCGACGGGCCCTACTGGGCACGACGAGATTTCATTTAAAATTACACCGCCTGTAATGCTGAATGATGACGAACATTCCTTAATATTAGTACAAAATTGTAATGTTATAAGTAAAAGTTGAAATATATCAAATTTTATGAAATCTTTTGAAATTTGTCTTCAGGATCTCTTACGATTAAGCGTTGCGCTGTGCAGCGTATAATCGCTGAGGACAGGTGATTTTCTAAATACAAATAACACTCGGAGTAGTTCCCACAAACACCAAAACACTTTCACTTCGCTCGACGCGCGTTTCGCCAACCAAGTTGGCATCATCCGGAGACGATTAAAAACTAATCTTAAACTAAAAATCTACCCTATTTATACTATTTATGGTGAAATCATTAGGTCGCTTCAATGATTAGTTGCTAAGCAACGCGTAAAGCGGTCTATACGGTATAGGCCCCTTGTCGCTATTCATACTACTTTTACATTTTACAATTTCTATCCTCTCAAATGCATCCAACTGTCTATTATTGGTCACATTTCTAACTAATCTTAAATTACTAATATCTATTCTATGATTGTTGTCAAAAGCATGTTGTGCAACACTAGACTTATCTGTTCTTCCATATTTTAGATGAGCCATATGCTCTTTAAATCTGGTGTTAATTGATCGTTTCGTTTGTCCAACATATTTTCGATCACGATCATTACACTAATTCCGTAAATCCCAGACCTTTCATTTGGAACAATTTTATCCTTTGGATTGTCTAAAAGTTATTGTAATTTATTACTCGACGAATGAATCGCTGTTATACCCACGTTTTTGAAGACCTTACTCAAACCACGAGTAAACCGGGGTTCGTACGGGATGGATACATATTTTGGAGTCTCTATATTCTTTTGAAAGGTCGTAGAATTACGAAGTATGTCCTTAAATTTACGCTTCCTAATTAGTTTTTCAACTATATCTCTAGGATAACCATTACTCACAGCTATATCTTTAATTAATACTTTTTCTTTTTCAAACATCTCATTACTGAGAGGGAAACTTAGTAAACGATGGACCAGAAAATTAAAACTTGCCATTTTATGTTGACAGCAGTGGTGAGAGTCATTAGGGATATATCTGATCGTACTGGTTGGTATCTTTTCTATATATATCAAATTCTAACCTATGTCACTAATTTTAATTACTAATACATCTAAAAATGGAAGTTTTCCATTATTTCCTAGTTCATATGTAAACTTTACAGAAGTGAAACGACTATTTAATTTGGAAATGAAGTTTTCTACATCCGCAATCTTAGTGTCAAACACGGAAAAAATGTCATCCACATACCTCAGCCAAATCCTAGGAAAATACTTGAATTCTTCCTTTTTCTTCAGTTTCAAATCGACTCATGAAGACATCAGCAATGAAAGGGATAAACAGTTCCCCATTGCGGTTCCTTCATGTTGTTCATAGAACTTGTCATTAAAACGGAAGCAATTTTGTTTCATACAAAGTTTTGTAAGGTTTATATATTCTTCTATTACTTCTTTTCTATAGTTGTTTAATTTGAGTAAATCCTCAAGATAGTCCAAGGTCTGTGGAATTGGTACACTCGGAAATAATGAACAAACATCAAAGGCAATCAAAATTTCACCCTCTTGCAATTGAATATTCTTGACCTTATCAATGAAATAATTCGAATTTTTAACTGAAAAACTAGGCTCTGCAATGAGCAAAGTTTCAAATTCCTTAGTCAACCATTTTGATGGTAAGTGGTAAGTCGGAGTTCCAATAGACGATACTATTGGACGCACCGACTTCCCTGGCTTATGGATTTTTGATAGATAATACAATCTAGGTTTGATGCACGTAACTTATTCTTGACAGATGGAGTAATAAGGTTGTTACATGATTTGACGACATTTTTTATTTCAGTGGTCATTCTTGGTAAAGGGTTTCTAGGTAAGTTCTTTATAAGGACCATTACTAATTAGGTTGTTTACCCATTCATAATAGTCCTCTTTATCTAAAATAACAACCTTATTACCTTTATCTGTTTTTAAATGAAAACAGTCTTTCTCGTTCAATCTTTTCATAATCTTTCATGGATTCTTTGAGAATGACTTTCTATTATCTACGTTATTCATTATATTATTAGAAATTAGGTTCCTGCAAGCCACCCTTGGATGAATCAGGCAGATATTGAATTGAACTTTCAATCCCTGCCACGACATCATCCAAAATCTCATCAGAAGGGGCTACAGCAAAGTTTAAACCCTTGTTTAGAAGGTCAAGTTCTTCTTTATCAAAAGAGTGTGACGAGTGATTTTCCACAATGTTAACGACCTTCCGAGGAACATTTTTTGGTACATTAGTAGTCAATTTTTTAAATTTGTTATTCTGTGAAGACATTTTTTTGCTAAATTTCGCGTTGATTGATAAATACAAATAGACAAACTGCGGTACGAAAATATTTTTTTTGGAGGGAAATATATTGAATATTTTGTATATATTGAATGCTTCAACCAGCGCAGTTATTACAATGAGGATTTTTACATTTAGATACACTAGTTACATTTTGTACATATATTTGGGTTGACGTAGATTTTACTGTGAGGTTATATCCTATTATATAGGTTAATTTTCTTTGAAATTGTATGTTGAACTCTAGCTTACTTAGGCTGTTTTCTCATTGTTCAGGGATGCTTGTATATTTCTAATTTGCCACTTGTTCCTTGTTCAATGCAAGTAGGGATCTCTGCCCCCTGAGTAGTTGTTTTCTACAAATCAAACAGTTGTAGTTTACCCCACTAGGTCTAGGAGGCGCTCTTAGTGCGTGCATGACAGGACGCTATCTGTCAAGAGGCATATCTAATGGCCACGAGAGGAAGGTCTGGAGTGTCATAGTTTGCCCACTAGGGCTTGGACGAGGGTTAAATAGCTGTGGATTTCTGGAGTACACCCGTGTGGATTTTAGTAGATGTCTGTGGATTTCTGTGGATGTCAGTGGATGTCCGTTTTTTTGGATGTCTATGGATTTCCATCATTGTGTATGAAATTGTGTGGGAAATGCGCATGCGTAAATTTTGCTGGCTGTTAGAAGAAACAACGAAACAACACAGAGAGTGAGTACTGATAGGTTGCGAAGATTTTTTATAACATAACCAAAAAGCTGTAGTCACGATGGTAAACTGAAAACAAAGATTTCGCCGAAGACTAAGAAGATCGCGAAGAAAAGACTGTCTATCTATTCTAAGCACATCTATTCGTAAAAAAATAATCCAAAAATTAACATCCATTTCCGAATCCTCAGATGACGATGAATTAAGTGTTAAATACGACAACAGCATAGATACAGAGACCAGATACAATTACAGATAGATACAGATACAACTGCCTCGGAGACTGGTGCTGAAAATATAGATTGTTTTGAGGATTATTCCTTAAATCATCCTAATACTCATCATACTTTAGATATAACTTCCTCGACTGCTGGAACATCCACTTTTAAACAGAATGTTGACATTAAACATTCTCTTCAGATAGAATGTGGAAAATATTACGCGATCTATTACGAGCAACACTGTGACATTTTTTAGGAAACGAAAAAGTGAAATACAATTCTTGTGGTCAAAACCAGATACTTGCACCGTTTCGGGAGAGTTTATTTTTTACGGGCCTTTAGAGGCTTATAAAGAAACTAGCGTTTCCATTGCGTTTAAGTTCCATTGCAACTAACCGATCTACAGTTAAAACAAATTAATGATATATACCGACTAATGAAAAAACTAGGCCTACTACCATACAAGTCAAATAAATTATCTGTTTAATAATATGTATGTATTTGAGATTGTATAAGAAAACTATTCTAATTAATATTCGAATAATCCTTTTATTTCAACAACTGCCTTAAAAATAACATCTGCACGATTTCTGTCCCGATTTCTGATATGAAAAAATTAGCAGTTTCCAACTTACTTTTTCTTCTTTAGAATAGAGTAAACAGTTTTCGACGAAAACATGTTAATGAAAATCTACTTATACCGCATAATAATCCATATATTTCATTAGAGGACACTAATTGCTGAAGAATTGTGTGTATAGTTTCTCAGAGGCAAAAAAAAATAACGAGAGATGATTACACATATCAAATTTAAACTCAATTTTTTTTTGCTGCATTGTGAGCATATTCGAGATGCAAATAATGCTCCGAGTAATTTCAAAGCCAGTACCTCTCCCATTTCTTAAATAATTTTAACACGCTGATACGCTGCTCTAAATTTAAATTTTAGATATACAGCAATACAGCAGACGTCCAGGTTCGGGTAGTTACAGGATTATGCAAAATATTGACGATCGATTTATTGGTCTGCAAATATCGAGGAATCCCTATCAAACAGCTGTGATCACAAACCGAAATTTAAGAAACGCACGAGGAACAGTTGTGTCAGATTGAATAATTTGTCGGAGATTCAGGAGTCTCGGTTTCATCGCAAGAAGACCTGCTATTGGAATGTGATTACTTCGACGACATCGAGTGGCTCGTTTGGATTTTGCTCGAATTCATCTTGTTTGGAATGAGTTGCAATGGTCTCAAGTTTTATTCACTGACGAATCAAGATTCATGTTGAGATCAGTAGACGGGCGTCGGAGGGTTTGGAGAAAGCGTGGGGAAAGATACGAGGATGGTATGTTCAGTGAAGGTGAGAGTTTTGGCGGTCGTTCAGTAATGGTATGGAGTGGAATTACCAGCGATGCCCGCACAGAATTATTTGTGTTTCCACCACGGCAATCTTTAAATGCAGTTACATACATAGAGATCTTGAATGAACATGTTGTCCCATTTGCACCTTACATTGGCGAAGAATTCCTCTTAATGCAAGATAATGCACGACCGCATACAGCAGTGATGATAACACAATTTTTAATCGATGTCGGAATTAATCGTATGCCGTGTCCCGCTAAAAGCCCTGATATGAATCCCATTGAGCATTTATGGGATGAATTGGGACAACGTGTTAGTAGACGCAACCCAGAGAATCTGAATGAATTAGGGATTGCTCTTACAGAAGAATGGGACAATAGCCCTCAAATCACTATCACAAATTTGATTGAAAGCATGCCTAGGCGTATGGAAGCTGTTATAGCAGCCAGAGGAGGAAATACTCGTTATTAGTTAGTTTGTTGTTCAGTTATTTTTTAAGTTTATTGTTTTAATCATTAATAATTACAGTCGTTTTTACTAAAATGTCGAATAATTCTTTGTTTGTTATTTCTTTTTGATGTTGTTTGTGTTTGTACTTGTAAGTAATAATTATTTCAGCGTCCGTAATCGAAAACGCTGAACATTTCTTAAACGATGAACTTTTTAGACATTTTCAGCTCCACGGTCTCCTTGTTGAATATCAAACTTAATAACACCGTTTCATCTAAAATGTCGCATCTTCGTTGCTGAAGGGGCTAGAGAGGTGATTCAAAAAAGAGAATTTTGAAAAAAGAATGGTAAACCAACCGCGACCAACCTAAGAATTCAATACAAATAAAATTTCACTCCATAGCGACAATCAAATTTCGTGTCAAAATCATAATCGGTTTTTAAAGGCTGTACATATTAAAAAATACATTTTTTATGGAAAGCCAATTACAAAATAGCCAAACAAAAAAAAATTTATCAAAATCGATAGGCTGGTTTCCAAGTTATTGAACATCAAATTTGGGACAAAATCTAGGTGCGCCACTTTTTATGTCCGTCAGTGTATAATATCCATGACTTCCTATGATAGGAACATTTTAATGACACTTCAATTTAGTTATCACACTAGCACGAATTAATCTTCTTTTTAATCTGCAGATGGTCAACCAAATGTCGCATAGTATTTGATAAAACCCATTTTCACTTAAATTCGATAAAAATCCATTGTCATTTAAATATTGACAGATACGCTAAGAAAATACATACCCAACAATAACACCCAATAATAATAAATACTATAAACAGTCCCTATTTCAGTACACTTAATATTAATTCTTCAATTATTTAAGAAATGGGGGCGGTACTGGTTTTAAAATTACTCAGAGCATTATTTCGTCGTTGGGACGGTAATAGCTGCTATGTGAATTTTTTTCACTTTTTGGTTTAACACGGTTCTGTAATCGCTGCAATGTGTTCTATAAACTGAAATAAATGCTATGTTGAAAGAATAAACAGAAATTTATAAAATTTGATTTGTAATATCTGGCATGTATTTATATGGCAGAGAAATATCTGCTATGTGCGAGTTATACACATGGCAGTTATTGCATGTTAATATTAATATACTCCCCCCCCCACACTGAACCACAGTGAATCCAGTGTTGTGATAATAATAATAAATTATATTATTAATAATAATGTGCTCTCGTGGTGGAAAATTAATGGTGCAACTGGTTCACATGACTGAAAACAAGTGTGGTATGTATGGTATCCATCACCAGATAAAATGGGACTAGTTATATAGAGAATGGAAATAGCTATATAGAGACTGAAAAAGAAAGAGAAAAAGACGATGAAGGTAGCATTCGGGAAGAGTATAATGGTGTGTTATTGGAAATACGTGGAAATGAGACTGTTAACGCAGAAAATGGAGGAGACAACTTAAAAGAAACTACAAGAAACTTAAGCGAATTTAGTGAGAATGAATTAAATCGAATTAAATGGAAAAAAAAGACCGAAAAATTTTAGGGAAATATTAAAGTTGAAAAGGCCTCGAGGAAAACAATACACCGGATATACACGATAATCTACTGGTAAAGTGAAACAAAACCAGATTCGGAAAAAAAGGGCAGTAAAAAGCAGATGCCATCACATCTAATCAAGTAACGAGTAGAACATTTATGTGTTCTTCTGTGACAGAACAAAACCGTGAAAGGTTGTTTAAATTCTTCTGGGATTTGTCTAATTGGGATGCTAGAAAGGCTTATATCAAAGGACTGGTTACTTCAAGAAAACCCCAACGAAGAAGAAAAACTACTGGTGAAGTATTAGCAAAAAAGAAAGACATTCATGATTGTCATTAGAAAATGGAGAAGAACGGGTATATAAAACAATGCTCCTAAATACACTGGATCTTTGCAGGGATACCTTCTTACGTTGGTGTAAAAATGCATTGACGGATAACACTAACTTAAGTGAAAAAGAAAATGACGACGTAACAGATCGATTGCGTACAGATAAATTTAGGAATAATATGAAAAATAAAGATGGTGCACGAGAATGGCTGGAGCAGTTACTCAAAGTTACCAGTCACTACTGTCGCAGTTCCTCGAAAAAAGTCTATGTGGAATCTGTGTTTAGATCAACATTGCACATGTACCTACCATGTTTATGAAAGATATTGCGAAGATCAGAATTTGAGTTACATTATTTAGAAAAATTTTAGGAGAAGGAAACATTGCAATACATAAGCCTAGAAAAGACCAGTGTGATACCTGTTGCGGATGGAAATCTGGTAATGTTTCAGAACAGTTATATTCTGAACACGTTGAAAAAAAAGGAAGCTGCTAAAGAGAAAATTGAAGTAAAGGAATCGGCAGGTGAGGAAAAACTGGTGGTTACTATGGATTTGCAGAGTGTTTTGTTGGCCCCTAAACTAGAGGCCTATCAATCTACTACAAACAAAAGCTGCAAATCCCCAATTTCACTGTTTATTCTCTTAATTGCGGAAATGTGGATTTGTACGTTTGGCATGAGAGTAACGGCGGTATGACTTTAAATGAGTTTACAAGTTGTATTGTAGATTATATCAGAGCAACTACTCAAGACAGAAATTATGCACATGTAGTACTAATTTTTGATGGCTGTGGTTATCAGAATCGTAACAAAGTATTGTCTAGTGCCTTGTTAAATCTCGCTCAGCAGTTGCAAATTATAATAGAACAGTTGATATTGGAACGTGGTCATACTATGATGGAGGCGGATTCAGTCCATTCCTCATTAGAGGCACATTTTAAGCCACCAATGTTTGCCCCCAGTGACTACATTGTCAGAATGAGGCAAGCTAGACTTCAGCACCCTTATAACGTCCACAATATTGACTTTACATTATGGCAAGTATTAGGCCAAATCGAATAAATAATACCCCTTCGGGGTATACTATATTTGCCGTCAGAAAATTGCAGTATAAGATCCGTCATACAGATGAATGGACTGATTTTACTGAAGGGCGTACTAGCCATAAAGGTAGAAGAGACAACCTAGATAGCATTCCAAAGCCTCTATATACACGACCGATAAAAATTAAAAAACAAAAATACAGCACCTGCAAGAATTAAAAGCCGTAATGGAAAGAGATTATCACCCTTTTTATGATGGACTGCCACACTAGGCCCCATATTTAACTAACTTTGGTATATCTTTTATTGTAGGTATTTCTATTTCTATGCTGAATTTATAAGAAAAACCTTGTGTTGATCCTGGTGTTAGAAAATAAACAGTTTTAAACATTTCATATATATTTTTATTACTTTTTATTTCATATTTATATTTATTACTGCACTTGAATTTCTAAATTTATGCAAGTGCATACAAAATTAAGGTAATAATAATAATTAATAAAGTACACAATTAGTAACCAAAGCATTTTTTATATACGTAATATCTGTTAACTGAAAATAAAAAACAGCAATATCTGCCATGTGCACTACCAATCGAAAAAATTAAATAATTATAAATATTGAACATTGTTGAATTCTCAAGTAACAACTAACTTATATATTCAAATATATCATAATTTAATAACTAATTAGTTTTGAGTTGATCGCAATTTTCTAATTATAATGAAGTTTTAGGCTTATTGTGAAAATTTTATAATTTTTACATAGCAGCTATTACCGTGCCAACGACGATTTGCATCTTGAACTTGTACGTACTGTGCAATATGCCTTGTTTCTTCTTTAGCGTCATACGGAACGAGTGTTCCATTATTCTTGAGACGTATTTTACGAAACTGCTTTTAATTTATACTTTTATCGTCCTTTATAATTTACCGCCTACGGCACTTGAAACTCCGTACGTTTCGCGTTGTCGAGTTCCTTTCCTATTATTTATGACTTATTACTGGGGCACAAAGGGTGATGAATACAAAAGGCTTCGTGAATCTCTATAATGCTGTTTACATCGTTTAGCGAACGGGCGGCTCTCGTTTTTAATACAAAAACAATCAGATTTGAAGGTTTATCTTTAAAAAATACAAATTCCTTTCAAAATATATTGGATAATATATGTCTAAATTGCAAGTTATAGGTTCAATTTTACCGCTTAAGCCTTGCGGTATCAGATTCTGGTAAATAATTTATTGCCTTAGATAAGTAGCGCCGATGGGATACGGTTGTTTTCCTCGAGTTAAGGCCCCGCCAACGCCATAGCTGTCAGCTACAACTGTCCCACGCAGCAGGAAATATCACGGAAAATTCTTAACAATGGAGCAGAACAACCGGAGCAGTAGACTCCCAAAATAATTGCAACGTTTGTTATGTCGCGGATTTAGGTAATTTGGCATTTATTGAATTGCTATTGTTGGAATACAATGTATTGTAAATATAGCGGGAAGTTTATTAATGGAGGCAATAACATATAAGAGGCAATTGCCGGCCTGAAAAGAGATCACCATAATCTCGTAAAAGTAAAGTTAATCTTGGAATTGAAAGGACAAAAATCCTTAAGTGCTGGATTAAGCATGCCTTTTTCTAAGTACGTCATTATTTATCAGGGGATTTTTAGATTTCTTCAATTTAGAACGTTAGCAGTCTATAGGGCGGAAATTAATTTACGACTCGCACGAGCCGAGTGCAGAGAAAATCCTCGAAGTAGATCCTGCCGACACTGCGGTGAATGCGGCCTCTCTTTTCATTTTTATCGTTTTTTAACGCTGTCATATATACCTATAGTACATGTACTAAGTCCTAGTACATGGTAGGATTGGATTGCTGGAAGCTTAATGATCCGTACAGTAGATTAAGCAATAAATAAAATTTAGGAACCTCACAGTTTATTGCAAAAACTTCTTTATTCTACTGCGGATGCCATGTTATTATATTTATATCCATTATGCACGATGACGTTATAATATGATCATTATAACCAAATTTCTTTGACGTAAACATCCTTTTGTAGCCTACGGACGTTATTATGACCCAGAGGGCTATAATGAAACGTCAGAAATTAAAAACAATAGGCACTGTTACGTTCACATTTCATTATTTAACATATTTTAAATTTTTGACAGTACTGGGCTTTCATTTAGTCCCGATACCCACGTTATCAATTTATTTATGTTTACTAGTGAATCAAATTTCTCTAAGTTGGTATTTAGGAAGTTGCCATGTAATAACTAAATAAAAGTACCTATGCCAATTCATTGATTTCATGGTTAATTCACAGAGGGGCCTGAGGTTTCTTCAACGTAATTAATTCCGATTTTTTAGCGAATTTTACTCTAGTGTTTTATCAGAATTGTTATAATCTGCGAATTAATCTTCTTGTATTAAAAGTTGCACTTACAAATTTAGGATTATGTAACATAACCCTAATTTTAATTAATAAACATACAAAATTTACAAACATAACTTATGTTTATTTATTTGTTAAATAAAAAAATATATACCCATATATCTACTCCACTGGTGTCATTCTGAGATCATTAAACTTTCTGGGGATAATTTCAGAATGGTAGCAATCGAAGTATTGCCGGTTGCCTAACCATCACGTCACGTGGGTTTCGGGATTAAATAAAAACCTGTATATTGTAAGTATGTACGTTCTCTGAATAGGTATATTGTGAAAAGCGACTACACAATACCTCTAACATTCGTGATTAGGACTCAGCATTATCTATTTGATTTATATTTTGATATCTGTCATAGACCATTGATGAGCGTTCTTAGCGCATATTATTTGTGCTACTTTTGTTATTTGATCTTTCTTTTCTATTGTTCTCTGTGGTCGCGCATAGGCGACGTCGGTAGTTCTGTGATTAATACTAGGTACGAGGCTTTCTTGTTTCTGCTTTCGCCCTGTCGAAAAGTTGCTATATTCTTTTTACTTGGTTAGGGTGAACGGGTAACGAGGGTTTCCTTACTAAATAACGTACTGTGTTACGCTCCGATAGTGAGATTTTTATTATGTTTTTTTGTGATTTTGTATAAATCGGCACATACAACTCTTCTGCGGATTAAATAACTTTGAAATGGAGGTAAGCCCCATCCTTTTTTTGATACCATGTGCCCATGTTCCACCTTTGCCTTCTTCTTTGTTTTCTAGAACTTGCCTTGCATTAGTCTCTAGTGTCGATTGAGAAGCATGTCGCCTATGCCATCTTCGAGAAGCCTCTTAACGTTATATGAGTGAGTTTTATATAAGTAATTATATTCACTTAATCCCTTAATTTTTACTTGCAAGTACGTAAACTAATTAGTCATGTCTTGAAGGATTTCCTTTCTTGTCTTTTTCTTGCGTGATGTCAGGTCTACATTTCGCAGTTTTTCACCTGTACCCTGTTAATTTAGTCGCAGTAAACGTGAAAAGGGGGTGGACGCTGCATTAAATCAAGCATTCTTGCTATTTTTGGCATGTTATTTATGACGAAAGAAAAATGTTAAAAAATCCAAGTTTTCGACCTCGGTAGACGACCATTGTCAAAAATCAGGAAAATCTTGAAATTATATTTATAATATATATACTTAAATCGCAAAAAAGTTTAAAAAAATGCAACTGAGAATTTCCTATTATAAATTTTTATTTTTTTGACTTTCCCCTTCTTTTCGTTCTCCCTCGTCCCTATTTTACCATGTCTCTTTTAGTTGTTCTTTTTCTATAATCCTATAAATATCCTATAATATCCTATAAAAATTCTCTAAATATTTTATAAATATAATTCTATAAATATCATATAAATATTTACTTTTTTCTATATTACGAAATATTAATATTATTTTATTAATTATATTTTTATTAACTAAAACTATGTTTACCTTATAATAGTTATCCCATCACCCCCAGATTGTAGGGAAACATTTTTTAAAATTATGTATAGATTACCTTAAATAAAAGTGTGATAGGTATTTTATATAATGTAAAAGTTTCGGGAATTATGAGCTAGCTCTATGTAATCTATGCTAATTTTAGATTTTAATTTATATGCGACTTTTTACAGCGCATATCACCTAGCCCGTGGGGATGGAGTGTAATGCCGCATTTAATTACTTTTCCGTAGATCTCGTTATTTAACTTGTTTCGTATGTATTTAATGGATTACAGAGGATATTGTTGCTATACATCATTTGGTTGGTAGTGGTTTATATTATACCGTGCTTATAAGCACTGTTTTAAAAGCTAAGCTTCTCTGTTTTTATTTTCTAATATCGTATAAATATTTTCAGTAATCAATTTCGAATTTCTATACCGTACACCTCGGATGTATCTATAAGAAATTTTAAAATACCGCCTTTAACTTTCCACCATAAATGTCGACTTAAAAGCTGTAATTTTTGTTTCATATTTCGCCTATCAATTATTTCAGTAGGTTTTAGTTTATACACCTATTATCTATATGTATGCATATACCGTGTTAGCAATTTCAGGCAATTAAACTGGTAGATAATTTTCTAATTTTATACTTTATGTTTATTGACACTAGGACTATGGATTTTAGATATCTTACTTTTTGGTCGTTACACATCTGTTTAGTCTTTAAGTTTTGAAATTTAGTTGTGATCGTACTTAAGAGAAAACACAATACAAGATGAATAACACATGTAAGGTGGACGTTCTTAGAATTCCTTGAACAATAAGCAAAGGACAAACGAATTTTTGGGTCGCTATTATTTCCCCATCCGAATTATGGCCTGGACTTTACCATTTTGTTACAGATCATGTAACAGGTAATTAAAAGTGTTCAGTAGTGATTTATCATTGCAAACAGTTGTGGCTTGTTGTGTTTATAAGTAAGTAACAAAGGAATTTTTGGGTCGCTATTATTTCCCCAACCGAATTATGGCCTGGACTTTACCATTTTGTTACAGATCATGTAACAGGTAATTAAAAGTGTTCAGTAGTGATTTATCATTGCAAACAGTTGTGGCTTGTTGTGTTTATAAGTAAGTAAAGTGTATTAGGATTCTGGACAGGGGTATTATACGGACCCAGTGGCGTAACAATACATATATTGATTTAAAATAATATTAATTTAGTCAAAGTAATGCACTAGTTTCTCCTAAAAATATTTAGTGCTTTCCTAAATCGAATATTGTTTAGTAGGCATTTATTTTGATATTTATATTACTTACACATTATTAAAATATTAATACATTTTTATTGTAAATAAAATGTTTCATGGAATTAAGATTTTCTCCATTAAATTACTGTTAGTTTATATAGTTTTTATATAACAATAATGATAAATATTTAATATATTGAGTAACACATATTGCATATATTTATCACTGAATATATTAAATACTTATCATTCTTGTTTTCTTACATATCACCACAAACTAACAAACTATATAAACTAGCAGTAATTAAGTTAAATACTTTGTGCTTTTTTGACATAGTTTTGTTAAATACATGTCAGATATAAATAAAGTGTATTTATTCACCGTAAGAATTTTGGTCGTATAATGTAAGGAAACCGTCGGCAGCTCTATTCCTATTATTTATATGTTGTTTGTAACCTATTCTGTAACGTAAGTTTTCATGTTTGTGGTCTACTTAAAACCAACGTGCGGTATTTCTATTGTTCGACAGCAAACTAATTTTCGTAACATGTGTTGTCGCCGAATGCTTCGGAACACATCAGCTCGAGGAAAATCGTATCAAAATGCCTCATTTGCAAACAAAAAATGTTAACTAACTTTAATACGTGAAGAACTGAAATTGGGATGATTCTGGAATATATCATGTATTATCATCAGAATATGAATATGATTATATCCTCTTAAAGGCATACTGGGTAAAATCATGTCCGAAAATCTATCACCAAATGAAATATGTTTATGATCAGCCACACCATGTCATAACCAAAGCATTTTTTATTCAATATCTTGAAATTTCAAAAAAATCGGAAACAAATTTAACTGTATACGGGAAGGCTATATAATGCACGTCTAAAGTGCATTTCGTGGAAGATACACTAGATAAAGAGGATTACTTGAAGGATTATATCCAAGAGCTAATAATTATAAAATGTAGGAAACGGTATAATACGCGCGATCCAGGACAAACCTGATGTATGGACCGAGAGAATGCACAAGAGTCTAGTACTTTCAATAATCGATTATGGTGGTGGCTCAGCGCGACCATCTCGCCTAGAGATTTTATATTATAATCACGCTCTACGTCTGAGAGTAGTGACTGTATATTCTCGTTCTAGCCCTCTGAAATCCCTGAACTGTGAAGCAGGGTAGTTACCCTCTCAAGTTCAGAATAATGCAACTAATATTACGGGACGGCAATAGCAGCATAACCTAACCACCCCAATTACAAGAACTATTACGGAACAGAGAATAGATATATTTATGAACGAATATCACCAATAACAAGGCCATCTGTATTTAGATTCAGGAAAAATAAAGGGTTTGCAAACTCCCTGGTTTGATCGCACATTGCTCGAAAGCAATAATTACGCCACTCGTTAATGGAAATAACTACTTGTATAAAATTTCATTAGAAATATATTTAATAGGAATGAAATTTTCCGTGGGGGCAGCCGCTTCTCAGTAAAATGGCAAAAACCCCCGCAACGTGCGTTGGAGGTGAAGCGTCCACTTGCGCCATTGAAACTCAACCCCTGGCGCGTGTTATCCCCAAGTGGCAACAGTTTGTTTTTTCCTTCTACAAATCCTTTTTTAGTCTAAAATAAATGTACTATAAATAAACAATAGAAGTATATAATATTAGTTATTATATACTTCTATTCTCTTATATTAGTTAAATCATCCAACACTTAAAAAAGTTCTCATTAAATCTCATGTTCAAGATTTTCTAAACGTCATTATATATATTTTTTGTTTTATATGTAAGATATTCGGAATTTTAGGAGAACTTTTAATCGTTATCAACCTGAGTGGGCCATTAGGTAGACATGAATATTACTTAATCTTTTTATAATTCAGGTGACAAGATACCCAAATTAATCAAGCAAATTAATTAAGCTATAACTTAACTATAAACAATATCATGGTAATATGCTTCATTGGCAGTTGTTCCCTGAAGTGGATACACCTAAACAGTTATCTAATAGAAGGTGTTTGTAATAGACAACAATTTTAATTGAGGGTTTTCCCATAAACGTTTTACTTAAAGAATGTTAATTTAAGATATTTGTTTAATAACAGACGGAGCTAATAGTCGTATCGTAATCTAATGATTTTTGTTTTAGGTAAGTGGAACTAGTAGATTTCCTCTATCGTCTACGAAGATGGTAAGTCAGTGATAAACCTATAAACTCCAGTTTCAGTATGACATGTTATGAAAATCATTGACAAGATATAAAATATCTCTTCATCGACTTTGACGTGGTATTACTTATTATTTATTTTCTGCAAATTCTCCAGAGATTAATTTCTGTCGAGTAGAAATAATCTTTTAAAATTTAACCTCATCGTACAAATATTTGCCCGCGACTTTTCGCTCGATAATTGTAAATTTCTTGACGAGCCCCTTCGAGAATATTTCGCATAAGGGGAAACAACTAGTGACAAACATCCTGACATTTTTATGTGACATTAGTTTTGATAGGAACTCACATTCATATAAAATAACAACCTAGTCTACTATTCATACTTGTTCTATTTGGACATATTGATATATAAAATAATTAGGCATACATTTATCTAGAAGATTTTATACATTAAGATGCGTGAAATTTTGTAGAATCTATTAAAGCAACTACTTTTCCTAGCGATATGCTAGAAAATATTGAATTACATATATTATAATAGAATTCATAAGCATTTAAAAAGGAAGTAGCAAGTGATACAGAAATTGCTTGTTTGGTTTGCTTGTAATCGATAATGCCGCAAAGAAATCTGTAATTATTGATATCAGAGTCCTAATCACGAAGGATAGAGGACGCGCCTAATGACTTCATCAGAGCAGTGGATAGATAGGGTGCATTCGTTTGAACCAACAAATGCCGGCACGGCGGCCATATTTACTCCATAATACTCCATAATTAACGCCATCCTAAGTTACGGAAATAGGCTCAGATAAATAGTATTTTGGCAATGTCTCAAAGAGAAAGTGATTTTCAATTGGTAAATACTGTAGAGTAATACGCTGAAGCTTTGCGATGGAGTAAAAATCCACATATTGTACAAAAAATAAAAAGACAAGGATACCAAACTGTAAACGTGTGGTGTGGTATCCACAAGGATGTTATTGTAGGTCCTGTATTTATAAATGGGCCCTTAAGTGCACAACGTTATGTGGATATTCTTCAACATCTAGTTGAAAATTATTTAGATAATATTAATTTAGTGGACAACAGATCTGTTATTTGGCAGCAGGATGGAGCACCACCACACTCTGCAAGGAACGTCACCGAATACCTAAACAGAAAATATCCTATTTGGATAGGAAGGCACGGTGTTATACATTGGCCCGCTAAAAGTCCGGACTTAACACCTATGGATTTTTTTCTCTGGGGTACGATAAAACAAGATATATACGAAACTGGGGTTTTTAATAATATGAATGAGTTAAAAGAATGCATACGTGTAAAAATTGAGGAATTAAACCAAAATGGTGATATATTTCAAAGGGTGAGAAGCGATTTTATAAAGCGATGCCAAATGTGTATTCAGAATGGTGGTGGTTACGTGGAAAATATTTAATTACGTTACGTGTAAATAAATAAAATTGTGTTACTGTATGCTGTATTTACTTTTATTTGTTTTTATTAGGCTTATGTTGTTTATTGTTATTACTCGTTACTGTTATTGTCACCTATATATTATTTATTTATTATCTCAATAAATGGCATTGTTTCCAGAGGTATCTTGATATGTTTTTTGTTTTATAATTGACACCCGTAATGTGATAAGTTTTTAGTAATATCTCACGAACAGGTGGAGTGATTATATAATAATTAGATATTTTTTTATTCTGAAAATTAAGGACATTATTTTGGTATAAAAATATACGGGGTGTTCCATTTAAAAAAATCATGTTTTATTTTCCACCCTGTATATCTTACGAGATTTTTAATATCCGTGCTCAGATTATAAAAATTCATCAAAAACCGCGTCCACTCCTTTTTTGAATGAGTTCAATCGGCAAAGGAGAAGTGAGATAAGGGGGGTGTCAATCTTTAGAGACTTACCCTGTACATACCTAAAACACACTCTCGAATATTAAAATTATGTCCACTAGCGAAAAGTGAACGTAACAAAGTTTATTATTTTTTAGATACTACCTACTCGAGGTGTAATTATTTCGTATTGATTTACATTTTCTAATTTTTGTAATTGTCGAATCGCCGCGGTCGTGTCATAATTTTTAATAAAGTAAATTTCCTGGAATTGTTTTAGTGACAGATTTCGGGGATACTTCAGTCGTCTATTGGTCCCTCCACTTCATTATTATTCTGGAATGACAACAAAGCGCAACTTGAAGATATTACATTTTGAACGTAAGGGGTTCAATCCAGCTATAGGCCCAGTTTAATAAAATCAATAGCCGGGGATCCGTATTGTTTTTTATTCGCGAAATTGAACGTATAATTAACGATAATTAATAATAGAGTTGGACATAATATATTAACTTGAAATGGTATAAGAAATATTTTCATAAATATTTACGAGGTTGAGTATGGCGCTATGCGAGAAAATAAATAAAATAGTGGGAAGAAGACTGAGGAACTATAGGGTCCGCCAATAAGCGCGCTCGATCTTTAAAATGAAATAAAGCAAGTTGTGTGAGAGGTATAAATGAAATTTATTTTTTGTTTGAAAGAGTATTCGAAGGCATTATGTATGGAAAATAATATCGGTCAAATGTCCACCTCGGCTTCGCTGGGTGGCGCGCATACGAGAAGTCCAATTTTCAATGACTCTGGCGCACAAATCGGGCTGTATTTCATCGATGGCGTGGCGTATGTTGACTTTGAGGGCATCAGTGTTTTGTGGTTGGTTTGCGTAGACCTGTGATTTAAGAAAACCCCACAAGAAATAGTCTAGTGGGGTTAAATCGCACGATCTCGGTGGCCAGTTGATGTCGCCTCCGCGCGAGATAACCATTCCTCCGAAGCGCTCGTGCAGAAGATCCATTGTGGCGCGCGCTGTGTGGCTCGTAGCGCCGTCCTGCTGAAACCACATATCCTCGACATCCATATTGTCGATTTTATGCCAGAAAAAGTTCGTTATCATGGATCTGTATCGTTCGCCGTTTACCGTGATGGACACACCATCGTCGTTCTCGAAGAAATACGGCCCGATGATGCCTCCGGCCCAAAATCCACACCAAACAGTTACCTTTGCTGGGTGCATTGCGACCTGGTGGACCTCCTGTGGATTGTTCTCGGCCCAATAACGGCAATTCTGCTTGTTGACATTCCCATTTAACCAAAAATGTGCCTCATCGCTGAAGATGATTTTGTGACCAAAATCGGGGTCGACTTCCAACTGCTCTAAAGCCCAATCAGCGAAGATACGGCGCTGTCTATGGTCGTTTATTTTGAGCTCTTGTGTCAGCTGGATCTTGTACGGATGCATGCCCAAATCCAGATGCAAGATTCGGCGAAGTGATGTTTCCGAAAGGCGGAGTTCCTGTGCGCGACGTGAAATTGACTGTCGCGGATTTTCACGCACACTATCGCGCACAGCGGCGACATTCTGGGCAGATCGGACGTTTCGACGACGCGTCGGTGTTGGCTGATTGTTCACCGAACCGGTTGCCTCGAATTTGTTAATCAAACGACGGATAGTCGCCTCAGCAGGACGATCAATTGCACCGTAAAATTGGCGGAGCGCGCGGAACGTTGCTCGAACCGATGAATGATTTTCGTAATAAGTTTTAACGATTTGCACATGTTGCTCGCGGCTGAATTGGTTCATGGTGATTTGTGAAGATACACTGAATAATAACAACTACGTTTGCCAACTCTACCACAAACAACATGGCCGCCATGAGCTGTCAAAGATCGAGCGTCCCTATTGGCGGACCCTTTACAATAGTTATTTGTGTGTTAAGAGCGCAAAGTACTTACTGCATTGCCGCTTGCGAAAGAAATTTAAGGTATTCTTTCAAAAGCGGCAATGGCAGTTTGTGCTCGTAATACATACAACATTTTTTCTACAATCGCTTAATACAGTGTGTTCTTGTATGTATTTGACATATGTTTATATATGAACCGATTTTTATAAGTTTTTTTTGTTTGTTAGCTACATTTCTCATGTGTCATTTTGACTGACAAGCGCCTGCTAAGGAATTTATAATAAAGATGCGAGCGGGAATTGACACTATTGCCGCTTTAAAGCGACAATTATGTCATCATCGGAAATGGCGTATTTTGCGTTGAGATTTGAAAGCGCAAAAGCCTACTATTGAGGCGATTGTAGAAAATGTATTTTATTATGAAAACATGTGTTAGAATTATCCATATATAGGGGATTTGTTTAAAATAGTAAGTATTACACAATACCCGTGAACACGTTTGAAGCGATTACTTTTATTATAATATTGGTATACAAGACAATATGAAAATCCTGAAGAGGGTTGGAACCTTTGATGTGAAACTAACACTGACATGTTTTTCCACGCACATCAAAACACTGAACACTATACTCGACGGGCGCTTCGCCAACGCAGTTGGGATCGTCGGGATACTAATGAAAGGTGAATAATTCAATTTCAATTCATTCTTTTCACAATTACACTGATTGGGAATAGACAGTGGCAAACGCCACTAAAGAGTGCTTGTTTTATGTATTTCTGTTTGTTTCTCAGAAGGTATTTTATCTATCATATATAAATGAAAATGTGAGCTACATTAAATTTTAGTAGGTAAAATTAAATAATATCTAAGAGAATATTATTCAGTAAGAAGAAATTGAATAGTAACAATAATAGTGTAATGAAGAAGTAAGCATCAGGAAGAACAGAAGCAAACTTGTTAACTTGTTGAAAAATTAAAAGCGTGCTATAGCGTTTATTCATTTAAGTTCATGTATTATAAAATACCGCTACGTCTCTAATTTGGCTAATAAAGTTGTAAAATTTAAAAGAACATACCTGTTGCTTCACAATCTATACTAAAAACTTACGGAATGTAGCACAATATGTAAACAAACGCAATTAACGCGTGTGCATAGCAAAGTTTGCATTGCAAAGCAAAGTTTGCATTGCAAAGCAACGTCAACGAGCAAGCGTTCACCACCTCTGATGGAGCTATTGGTTACTAATATAAAACGAATGCGCGCGGGATTCAAAACACCTATTATTAGGGAATGTGTAGTCCTTGCTTGTTCGTGTTTTAAACAAAGTAAAAAAATCGAATTTTGTCGTCGTAAATTGGGTAATTTGCTGTGGCGCCGTATGTTTAAACGCCAATAACTCTGTGAGCGGCGATGGTAAATTGTCCTCGACCAAAAAATGTGTATAACCGGCGTTAGTGTGCAGTTTGTTCCTTGTACCGTATTAACCACTTATTATATAGTAGTGGTTATAAAAAAAATCATGAGATATAAGAACAGTGAAAGTTATAGTACCGCCAGAATGCCAACCTTTATCAAAAATGTATCATCTTAATTATTTCGTTTAAATCTTCATCCTAATGACTACAGTTACTCCCGAGATTTGGAAGGATTGGCGTAACGGGCTTACTTAACTCAAAACTCAAATCAAGCAGTCCTTTGTTTAATATTCGAGTAACCCTATAAGAAGCAAATGCTGAGCGTTCGCAGTGAATTGTGTGTAGGGGAACTAGGATAAGTGCCAGACGGGGACGTCAGTTCATAATTACACGGGGTATACATCCCCAGTATAATTAAAACACGGTGTCATTGTCATCGGGTGTGAAACTCCTTATCATTAGGAGTTTGCAGATGTGGGCGGCTGCAAGAAGTTGCCGCCGGTCATATAGAAATCGCATGTTTTTACGGTCTTTTTTATTTAACGAGTTCAGCTTCGGAGAAGTTTTATTGGTTTTCTATGGTCTGTACTACTTCTACTTGTCACTTATTTTCTAATAAAGTGTCTCACACCTAGTATTATATAAACGACGTATATTACAAAAGAATATTTCGAAAATAATATGTTATTTCTTTTTGTAATAACAGGTACATACTTTTCATGTATCTCATGTATCAACGCGAATTCCGAATGTTCCCAACAGTGAGTGCTTATGCCTATTCTTGAATTTCATAATCTCCGGATATCAGTTGAAATCATATAATCATGGGAAAGCTGGGGTACTCGGGTATTCTGGAAATATCATATGTATTGGCTTATTGGCCGGAAATCAAAACTATCCTTGAATAACATTACTACCTATATATACAAATTTATCCTTTGGCCTGTGTGGCCATACACGAAATTCAACTGTGGGGTTACTGCCAATATTTTCAACACTAACACCCTATAAAGGTTCCCAAACAAGTTATTCCCTACCAGCACCTGGTTAATCAACACGTTGAATCGATGTCTGGCTTCCTTGACCAAGAGGAATGTCATGCTGAATTACTTCGTTGGGGGCGTACTAATGAGCGTCTTATTACGCCCCCAACGAAGTGTTTTCGGCTTTTAAACGTTCATGTATATTTAAAATAATACGTTGACTTTGTACATGTAAATCTTGATTTTTAAACTCAAAGGTTGTTTCGACAATAACCAATAAATAGTGCTCAACTATTTCTGGATTTTCAGGCGTTATATTATTATCTTCTACTTCAAATGGCCTCCAGAACGCCTTGGTAAATTAGAAGATAATTATAATATCTTTTAGTACTAAATATTGGCTTTAAATCGGTATCTACGCCCTGATGCACTGATAAACCGTTTTTCAACTGCGTACGCGGCGCGGCGGTCAACAAAGGGATTTACGATGCAGCAGACCAGTCTGTTTATTCTCTTTACACCAGCACGCAGCCTTAGATAGTTTATAAGGCTGACTTATAAACTATAAGGCCTATTATACCTTATATTAAGGCCTATTATAAAGGGTCCGCCAATAAGCGCGCTCGATCTTTAAAATGAAATAAAGCAAGTTGTGTGAGAGGTATAAATGAAATTTATTTTTTGTTTGAAAGAGTATTCGAAGGCATTATGTATGGAAAATAATATCGGTCAAATGTCCACCTCGGCTTCGCTGGGTGGCGCGCATACGAGAAGTCCAATTTTCAATGACTCTGGCGCACAAATCGGGCTGTATTTCATCGATGGCGTGGCGTATGTTGACTTTGAGGGCATCAGTGTTTTGTGGTTGGTTTGCGTAGACCTGTGATTTAAGAAAACCCCACAAGAAATAGTCTAGTGGGGTTAAATCGCACGATCTCGGTGGCCAGTTGATGTCGCCTCCGCGCGAGATAACCATTCCTCCGAAGCGCTCGTGCAGAAGATCCATTGTGGCGCGCGCTGTGTGGCTCGTAGCGCCCTCCTGCTGAAACCACATATCCTCGACATCCATATTGTCGATTTCATGCCAGAAAAAGTTCGTTATCATGGATCTGTATCGTTCGCCGTTTACCGTGATGGACACACCATCGTCGTTCTCGAAGAAATACGGCCCGATGATGCCTCCGGCCCAAAATCCACACCAAACAGCAATGGTCCACCAGGTCGCAATGCACCTTTGCTGGGTGCATTGCGACCTGGTGGACCTCCTGTGGATTGTTCTCGGCCCAATAACGGCAATTCTGCTTGTTGACATTCCCATTTAACCAAAAATGTGCCTCATCGCTGAAGATGATTTTGCGACCAAAATCGGGGTCGACTTCCAACTGCTCTAAAACCCAATCAGCGAAGATACGGCGCTGTCTATGGTCGTTTATTTTGAGCTCTTGTGTCAGCTGGATCTTGTACGGATGCATGCCCAAATCCAGATACAAGATTCGGCGAAGTGATGTTTCCGAAAGGCGGAGTTCCTGTGCGCGACGTGAAATTGACTGTCGCGGATTTTCACGCACACTATCGCGCACAGCGGCGACATTCTGGGCAGATCGGACGTTTCGACGACGCGTCGGTGTTGGCTGATTGTTCACCGAACCGGTTGCCTCGAATTTGTTAATCAAACGACGGATAGTCGACTCAGCAGGACGATCAATTGCACCGTAAAATTGACGGAGCGCGCGGAACGTTGCTCGAACCGATGAATGATTTTCGTAATAAGTTTTAACGATTTGCACATGTTGCTCGCGGCTGAATTGGTTCATGGTGATTTGTGAAGATACACTGAATAATAACAACTACGTTTGCCAACTCTACCACAAACAACATGGCCGCCATGAGCTGTCAAAGATCAAGCGTCCCTATTGGCGGACCCTATACCTTATAAGGCCTATTATAAGTTCCAGAAACGGACTCCCATGCACGTTTTTAACTACACTTCGAATCTCAATGCCGCTGCTAAATACATAGGACGAAATTTCAAGATAAGTGCGGACGGTCCTGTGCGGTCGCTTAAAATATGAATTGTTTATCAAACACGGCCTTTCAACAGACAGACCAAAGAACAACATTATCTTTAAAAAGCGTGGGAAGGAAAAACCCAGATGTCACCTACTCGGTGAATTCATTCACGCACCAAGCACAGTCGGGAATGGCACTGTTGCTTCACGCCGTCAGTGCTTGTCATACAACCTCAGCACTTTTGGTCAAGGAAGGATGAAATTTCTATCGACACTGGAAAAATGGCGACCCCCTCTCAATGCCACATCTGTGCAGATCGACGAAGCAGGAGACAGCTTCCTCGTTTCACTATGTGGAGGCAACAGTGAATCCCAAAATCTTCACAAGGGCGGCAGCTAAGTCCAACATGAACCTCGCTAGGCTGCCTCCAACCAGGGATGCTGCAAGATTTCATAATCTGCGAACATACCACCAGGTGAAAAGAAGCTTTTTTTCGCCAATATTGATTTCATTTCTGATTCAGACCACTTTATTTATGTCTACCCATACTGTAGCACCCAATGCACCAACCACTGCAGCAGCCAATCTTACGCGAACATACCAGACCTGATGTGTGACGACATTAATGAACCATTCATCGATGACCTTCAGATGACGATATCGACCTGCCTGAGCAGGCGCATGAAGCAGGTACCGAAGCAAGCGGCATCCAGAAGGTGTGCTGTGGATTTCGACCAAATATGTACAAGAATACGAGTAATAACAATTTCCCTCACAGTTCATTATAGGCAGGGTGGGCCATTAGCACAGTTCATTATAGTGTTTCATAATACTAAATACGTTTTAAATATTAATGTTTTAGTACCTACTACAATGTTTTTTTATAAGTTATAATGCTTATTTCGTTAACTACTTCATTTTACAAACCCTTCTAATAAAACAACTTCTAACAGTTGTATCTTAGGAACTATCAGGTCTACATAGACCAGAGCGGTCTCATTTTGTTGCAAATTTAGTGCACTTTAAATACGTATATGATGACAGAATTTAAGACGTATTATTGTCGTAATACATGTTTTTGGTCGAGAATAGTTTTCATGCCAGAATTTAGAGGGAACATCAGGGTGGATCTGTGTATATCTTGTGGGATTGATGTGGCGTACTTCTGCCATAGTTCTGACCATATTTTTCTCAATTTAGATTTAAGAATGGAGAGGGAGAGAGTCGGACAGGCAAATTTTCTCTCTGATGGCATGCCTGAATAGTCATCTATATATGTCTTATTATAGCGATCTTCTATTCATAATAGAGTCATTATATAATTGTGCATATGCATTGAATAGGTATGAATCAGAGTGCAATAATAATATATCCACAGTATAAGCGTTTCCTATAATACACACGTCAGAAATAAATGTGTGTGCGTGTACACTAGTACTGCCTGTACTTGCATACAAATGCTGGTGTAATGAAACGGATACGTGGATGTACATCATAATATATGTATGCGCTTACAAAATGTAAAATGGCCTTGGCGATTCACAACCTAGTGACCAGGTAATGCTGGCGGAGATAGTAAATAAAATATAAGCTTCATCCCTTGCTGTACGCTACATCAGCTGAAATTACATCAGTGGCGTGACTAGTATGAGGTTGAATTTGAATTCAGGCGAATATTGAGTTACTGAACGTATTCCATGATTGGTTTTCCATGTTTTTATTTATACCACGCATATGTGCATGTCATTACAGTATTGTTTAAATTTGATCAATGATAATGATATGTCATTGTTGCAATGGAAAATAGTAAAATAAGGGATTTTGTGGGTCTTTGCGGAAAAACTGCTACTCTGCTGTCTCTTGTCTGCTCTAGTATCTATTGGACAAGTGTTAATCGAATTGGAAGGATCGAAAACAAATTCGCCAAATACCTTATTTTTAAATGAGGTGTAGAACATCGTAGGAAAGATTCAGAGAAAGAGAGAAACTCGTATTCAGAATGACAAATATTTATGGCAAATGAGAGGCAATAGTCTTCCAGCGACAATATTTATGTCAGATAAACGTCAATAAAACTATGAATTTTAATTTTAAGAAACTGTTTTTAACTGATAGTATGATTTATTTTTAAATAACAAAATATATTGGTAAATAAATCTAATTTGATTTAGGGCATCTTTTTGTATTACTTGAAGTGGAATTTGCTACTTCTTCACGATTTGTAATTATTTTCTTGAATGTTAATGGCCAATGTTCAGTGCCTTATAAGCTGTCTGTGTAAAGGCAGCAAATCTGATTAGTGATTACTTGAGTAGTAATCCCGAGAAAAATCAATTTAGAAATTATTTTTTCTTTGTCTGTATTTTAGTTCAAAGTATAATGTAAAATGTTTTAGACAGTACAGTAAAGAAATAATATCAATCTAGATGTAAAAACCATTGATACTCACATTAATATAAGCGTGCGTCCCCGTAGAAACACTACCCGTACAGTCCGCGACGAACGGCCGCGGCCGCTAGCGGCGAGATAACATTCTAGTTAATTCAACATGGCATATTATTTTTTTCTTTTGCACGTAATGTGCCCATACTTCACCAGAAATTATTTTAATCATTACCACATCTCTTAGTTCGTGAAGCGCTACTCTAACTTTAATAATAAAAAAAATCTCGCTTAGTACTTTTTCTTGTCAAATTCTTGTATTTTCGTACATTCCACAATTAATTAGTTTGTAGATATTTTGATTTAATTTCTTATGCGTTGAATAGGGTCGTTGCAAAGCTAAGATTCTACACTTTCTAGCAATGAAAAACTTCAGGCCGATATCTTCATTTTTAGCAACGTTACTGGATGAGATAAAAAAGGCTGTAAATCAGGTAAAATTTTATTAATTTTGCGAAATTCTAAATTTTCAGCAACTTCGCAATTCCGGGTTAAATCGCGAGCTCCAGAAATAGATTCAGCAGAAAATTTCCTACAATACTACACTTTCAAAATTCGTGTGTCCTTGAGTGCAAGGTTCCTCTTTTAGACAACGAGATATGCGGCGTCAGATCCCCAACTACACACATCAAAAGAATCTAGGGGACAACATATTTTGTGAGGATAAATAAATTTTAGATGAAACTAGAAGATAGGAACTAATAAAAATAGTTACTGTTATGGTTTTAAACAGTTTTAGTCAAGAAAAATTTACAAACAACTGCAACTTGAGACAAGGAAAATAAATTTAAAAAAGTTACGAAAAAGAGCAAATAACTTCTTTGCTAAAGATTGACAAAATGAATAGTTAATACAAAGTGTGACCTTCGCGACTAATTATCACCGCTCTGCATGTACGTGGCATGCTAAAAATTAAATTATCTATGTCTTCCTGAGGTATGTCGTTCCACTCCTGTATAATACACTCAGCAACATTATTACGGTTCTGAAACACGTATTTTCATTCTGGCATTCAGCCATTCTGGCGTAAAAGGCGTTTATCTAGCATGTCCCAAACGTGTTCTATAGCATTTAGGTCAGGTGACTGTGCAGGCCATGGCAAAATATTAATGTCCTGGTTTTCAAGATAATCTTGCACTATTCTCGCCGTATGTGGACGGGCATTGTCGTGCATGAGAGTAACATAATTTCCAATTTCTGCCCCATATGGAAGCATAACAGGTGTAGGAATAGTGTCCCGATAATCAATCGCATTTAAGAAGCCATCCAGAGAAACGAGCCGCGTTCTTCCACCTAGGCTAATTCCCCCCCATACCTTCACTGTTCCCCCTTGGTGGCTGGTTACCTCCTGAGCAGTAGCCAACCGTTCTGCATTACCAGATCGTCTCCAGACTCTTAATCTTCTGGTATCCGGTGCCAAACCAAAGCGAGATTCGTCAGAGAGAGAACTGGAGTCCACTCTTGACGTTGCCACATGGCGTGTTCTTGCGCCCATTGTAACCTTTTTGCGCGATTTCCCCTCACAAACATCATCGAATTGTTGATATCTTAGCCACAACCGATTAACAACACTTTTACAGGTGTTAAGAGCTTCAGCTACAGTTCTTTGTGTAGCACCACCCTGAAGCATACCAATTGCACGCCACTGTGGTCCCGCGGTCTAAATGATGTCTCCATGTTTTACAAAGTACGATCTTACTTCTACACCAAGCGTCAGCACGACAATTAACTAAAAGAAACGAGAAGCAACTTATGAGTTTAGGCATTCTGATAAAAGACGCCATTTTCTCGTGAAACATGAGGTTAACTTTATAAACAAATAGCGTCAGATGGTGACAAATCGAATGAAAAACAGTATGTCGTAAACGTGCAATAATTATATTTTTATTCATTGACTACGAAAATGACAAACCCAAAAATAAATCACTTTAAAAAAGAACTAAATATGCAGAACAATCATTAATAGCAATGGAATGCCGTTGCAGAAAACTTACATCTCTGTCTACCTTTCTTCATAGTCCAGATCTTAACACTGTGGAAGACGTATGGGGTAAGAAGTATCTAAAAACGAAATGTGAGACCACGGAATGGCCAAGAATTACCGTAAATAGTAAATAATGCATTTGAAAATATTACTAATGATTATTGTATACGGTTATTTAATTCTATACCAAACAGACTTATGGAAGTTATAAATAGAAATGGTGCTCTAACGAAATATTAATAGTTACTTTCTTGTTAAGTTGGATATCCTTCGTCCTCTGTCCAGTATTTCTGCTAATTGTGCCATGTATTCTCCACTTATTTAAATTATAACACCGAATTTTTGTGAATATTATAACGCAGTGCAATTTGTCTCATTGACCACCCATAATTTGCTATTGCAATAACACCATTGCAATAAGAAATAAAATAATAGTGCTAACTGTTTTATTCCGGCCACTCATTAAATATTCAAATAGACAGATTTACATGAGAAAAGAATAGTTGTCCTATTTTTTTTGCTCGCGACAGTACCTCCCTAATTATTGCTTCCTCTTCTGGAGCCGATGTTAGTCTTCTGTTAGATGATGAAACATGCTAAAAATCTGTAATGGTTCTCGATATTCTCATCATAAAAGTCACGTAGGTACTTCAGAATAGCCGTTCGCTTGGGTTCGGCAAATAAACTTTTAATGGATGTGACGATCGTACTTCCCTTGGTGCAGTAATATTTTGGAAATTATGGCCGCGGCAGATGTTATAAATGTAAGAAGTTTAAAATTTATGAGCGCCTATATATTTATTCATAAAAGTTTTGCTCCCCACAAAAACTACGGAACGCTTAGTTGATATTTCCCAAACACGTGCAAATTAAATGGATAATAATTGTCGTATTTCTCTTCTAATTCATCTAAAAATGTATGTTTAGTTTATTTTTAATATTTTAAATTTTAATATATCTTACATATTTTATGTTTTTGGATGAGGTCCCACAAATATGTATGTTATTGGCTATGTGAAGCCGAAAGCAGTGCCGACATCTGTTTTATTATGTTCGTGAATTTTGTAGAAATCTTCGTATTCAATTAGTTTTATATAGAAACCTGCAATTTTCCGGCAATCCGATCGATATCACTATGTCTGCTATACTTGGTGTAGTAGATTTCTATTGTGCCGATATTCAGCCACGTCGTACTTCGGTAGCTAGCACATAGATGGCGCACGGCGTCCGTTTTTAAATTCCACCTAAGGAGAAGGGAAATCAATATTACTTTGGCTACCCTTGACGCTGTTATTTACTCTGGTCCTCATATAATATCATGTAACACACAGCTCAGATAATAGAGTTACCGAACGCATGAACTTAATCTGCCTTCAAACACACAGGTTAGCACTTGCAAAAACATGTTCCAATTACCCAAAATGCCGGAGGTGGAAGTTATATAAGTAAGATTTTAGTAATACGGTCTTATACATATACGGCCGTATCCTTGATAACTTAATCTGGTGACCCTGTCGGCACAACAACTTCGGGCCAAGTTTTAATAGGGAAATAATTGAGTTAGCTGTAAGTGGAGCATTAATTTCGGACCTTATTGCCCTCGTGTACGTAATATCTTGGGTTACATCAGCGAATAGAATATGTGCATAGATGATCAATATCATTAGTGTCGTGAACAATTTTCTAAAATTACGAAGTATGTCTTATGACTACATTATTTTTGTTACCTTAGTTTAGTATCATGGGTAACTCTCTTGACGTTATAATTTAGACCCGTGTGGTCGAATGTAATGAGTATCTGTTTAATTGAGAGTTTGGCCTTTACTTGATGAAAATTAATGCCAATTCGCAACAAAAAAGCACTCGCAACAAAAAAGCACAACAATGTTTTTCAGTTAAGATTTTCACAATATTTGTATTTTTTTCAATTACAATTAATTGTTTATCTATTATAATAGCTTCTTCAGATGGTGAGGATAAAACTACCTATTCTATAAAATATGTGATTAAAATACAATTATTAATGAAATACTACCATTTAACTTAACGCAGGGAAAGTACTATTAGTCCAGTCGGGTTAGCATATGACCTTGCAAAAATTCCCGTCAGCAATTTTATTGCTCTAACCTTTAAAGGGTGAACGCTGATGTGACTTGCATGTCCATCATATATTAGAACACATTCTTGGATTGGCAGAGACTTCTCTAATCTTTTTGATATGTGCTATAAATCCTTCGCTGAACCATGTAAAAAATTGTGGCTCCTCCATCCATCCGTTTTTAGATGCTGAGTAAGCGGTACCTGGATATGCTTTGTCTGTTGTCCAACGGGCTTGAATTCCAGCACCTTTAAACACTAAAGGGGTGGCAAAAAAGAACTGTCCGCTCCAACACATTCCAAAACGGTTGTTGACTCTCGAACGGATCGTCCGGAAACTCTTACTAATGGTTTGCCTTTTTTCCGATTGCTTTTAAACGACTAGGATCACTCTTGAATACCGATTCATCGGCGTTATAAATAAAGCAGGCCTTATCTTCAGTATCAAGCTGGATTCGTTCTAGAGTATTTTGGAGATCTTCATAAAAACTATAAATGATGTCGGGTCGCTTCGCATCTTTTCTGCAGCACCTGAGCATTTTTGCAAATGCTCAGGTTTTTTTACTGATAACATATTCTGATGGCGCTGTATAAAAGCATAATACCAATCCTTCCCTGGTCGGTCATTAGTAAAAGGAGTTGGTATATGTTGGACTTTAACATATTCTTGGATAAGGCTTAGTAGCTCGTCCATATCACATGGATAACCTGCATTTGCTCGAGCTAATAAACATTCAACTAAACTGATCAACAAAATAAATGTTACACTACCAAATTTGCTCTGATTTTGGAACAGAACAAATCTGGATTGCCGCCGCCTATTTAGTTTCTGTTTGAAGTGTTCGCTAGTACAATGTTTTGTCTGCCGGTCCTTGTTTGTACAAAGGATGTTTCATATAAAGTTTCTACAGGGCGGAAAATAAAACAGTGCTAAATTTCTGAAATTTCGGCATCGTCCCATTTCAACAAAAATTTTTTTTTCTGGATTTCAACTTGAATGTCATAAATTAGAACCTCATATCTCGAAACGGTTTTTGCGAGTTTCGTTGATTTGTCTTATTTACACAGTGACCGCAAAAACATCCATTTTTGGCCTTGCATTGATAACTTTTTTACTCGTGAACCGACTCTCAAAATCCAGGCCTCATGTTGAAGCTAAAACTGCAGTTAAGAGTTCAGTCTGCAAAGCACACAACAGGTGCAGGAGTAAATTCTTTTGAAATGACAGTAGCGGGAGGTGGAGTTTATTATCCGTTCGGTGTGCTGCTGTTGGTCAACGCCACTACGTTGATTTTACTCAGGGTTGAACTGAGCCTCGGGTATAGTAGGTATCTATTAAATTATTTGGAGCGTATTTAGTTATTGTGACTGATTATTTGCGTTTACTAGCGAAAATAGTGAAACAACCATGGACTATAAAAGAAGAAAAAAGCATAGACTGAGAATTAATGTTCCTAGAAAAATTGGTTTTGCCAAGAAGGTAAATATAATATGAGGTATGAATGTAACTTTCATTACAGCTTGAAAAGAATTACATATTTATTTACAAATTAGGCAAATGCCTACTTTACTACTAGCGTTGACTGAAATTTCTTCTACCAACCTTCAATCAACCCTTCTACTAGGGTTGATTGAAGGATTTTCCTTCAATCAACGCTACTAGTCTATTATTTTATAAATAATCAATCAATTGATTATATCGAATCGAATATGTTGAGAAAAGCCGATATAGTTGAAATAAAAAATATAGCTTGAAGAATGCCTTTCTAATTTTTTATCCGACACATACCTATACGTTCGTAAATTAATTACGTTTTATTGATGAATTTGACATGCTGTGCCTGAAATATTTTATTTAATTATTTAATAATTTCTAAATAGTTTATTTATTATTTAAGCTGTGTGGTATATTATATACAACATAATATAGATACATTATTTATTATATGGTAACTACATTTGATAGCAATATGATAATTTATTGATTTAGGTACATCATTGTACCTAAATTATTTTATTTTATTTTTACATTTATTTATTTATTTGTATATTGGCTGTATAATAATAACTTACTATTAGGTTCTGTGTATATTTTATAAGTTCGGGGAGTTCATTCCTGTGAGAATATTTTTAACCTAAATATGAATTTCTACTGCTGGCTGATTTTTTTTTCAACAAAAGGCACTATTTGTATAAACTCGCTATTCAAAGTCACTATTCACTCACTATTCAAAAGTCACTATTTGTATAAACTAGTGGAATTTGTATAAATTCTACTTACCTTTAAACCTAACAAAAATTTAAATCGGAGGATAATACAGGTTGGTCCCCAAACTAATAAAAAATATGAAAATCTGTTCTTCATGCCTTACTTAAAATATTTATAATGCTCATAATGTACCTTGCTGTGTTGTTGCGAAACTATATAATCTAAAATTTGGGAATCGCTGAGACTTTTTTTACAATATATCTAGTTTGTTATATTTTTTCAGTACCTATTGGCGTCACGATTCTACATTGAAAATAGTGTTTACATACCTTCACATATATAGGAAAATAAATAAAACAAAATATTATATTATATTATTTCCATGATTATCATGACTATGAAAGTTCTTCAAGATCAAGATTGTATTGAAACTAACTTTATTTAAAATAATTTATAAAAATAATTAATTGTATTTCAATTTCTAAATAAAATCTGAAATAATACTGATTTTTTATTCCTTTGTCTGTTTCACTGAGTCAAAAATAAAATATATGAACAAATAAAAATAAACTATTTATTTTTATATTAAAGTATTAAATTATTTTTATATATTTATTTAAATAAAGTATTTTCATGACAAAGGTTTGACGTGTTTTTATCAAATACTGCTATATAAACTAGCCTTAATATGAATTACAATAATTCAACCATTTGGTGTTGTATGTAATACCATGTAATATTGTAATACCATGTAATACTGTTATTTAAATGCTGTTCATAATAATACACGTAAAACGGGGCCACAAATCACACTGAATACGCATACAGCGGACTCGCAAATTCATCGCAGATGCCGCCCGCTCCTAGGACGATAAAATCGGTAAAAGAGCCACATAATTAAAAATACTTAGAATTTACATATTTAAACTTTTGTTTTCCATTTTTTTTACTTTGAAATTTCAAAAAATCGTACAAAAAAAACTATTTACATTTTTTAAAAATATCACACGCAGCGACACAGATTGTATTTTTCTCTATATATGTTTAAAATTTCATAACCTAATCTTTTTTAATAACGCTACAGTTATATGGCTACGATTTCATGTTTTTCACAGCCGCAGACAGAACTCTTAATAAAGCACGATAAAGATAATCGACTACAGGCAAAGTTTCAATATACAGGGTTGCATCAAAGTTGAACCAAATCTGCATAACTCGCAAAACCTAGTATTCTGAGAGACTTCAATTAAAGACAACTTGCTTTCGAACAAATTGTATAATCTGAACACTTTAATGTTTATTTTAAATTATGTGCTTTAATGCACATAATTTTATTTTTTTATACTGTGACATTTTTTTAAAGTGGTATTACCACCCCATTACCTTATTTATTTTGGAGGAAAACAAAGTTTTGTATTTTCACATGGAGTGAGTTCGAAAACCGGTACCGGTTGCATTTCAATCAGTTTCATGAGAATTGATGGAAATCCCAGCGCTCACATTTTCAATCGAAACCCTTTGTTCTTAGTTAAATTGATATTGATGGTATTTTAACTAAAACAAAATTCCAACCGAGTTACATTCCTTTCCATTTGATTAGATTCTTCTATCTCCTGTGAAAAGGATTTAATGTCGCCGTGTAATAGTGCACGTGGACGAATAATAGTGCCCGCATTTTCCTTTGTTTTAGCAAGCGGATCTCGCACTTTTTGTTTGGTGTCTAATTGGGATTTAGTGATGGTTTAGTGAATTTAGATTTTATATTTTCTGAAACAGCACACATACATAATACATTGAAATGAAATGCTTTTTGATTTTGTGGAATATAGGCTGCCTCAGAAATCGTCTACGATTTATATGTATTTATTAAATGCAGCTTATATACACTCAAAATTCGATCCATCTAAAATTTACCAAAAATTCATTTGAAAATATTTTCCTAACTATAGGTTCGATTTACATGATTACAATGAAATTGTCGGTTTGTTCGTGCGGAATGCAGACGTGCTACTGAATTTCAGCTCAATTATTTTGACTATATACAAGGTGTACCAATTACATTGGATTTTTGCATAAAGTTTGCAACACTCTGTGGTAAGGGCAAGCAATAAAAATATGAAAATTTTGGTACAGAACTTTAGCGTAGTCTCTTGTTAACAATTAATTTTTTAATTCATGTCAATATCTCTATTAATAGGGAAGATATGATTAATTAAAATAATGACTATGTGTCATGGTAATTTTCAATGCAATTGCCAATGGGTTTTTGCAAAGTTGCTTTAGCATCTTCGTTTGTTTTTTTTGACAAGTGTCGCTAGTGTTTCTAAGTTAATTGTTGCGATTTGGTCTGAATTATAACAAAGTAACGGTAAACAATAAAAAGTAATAATGGTCTTAAGTGCAATGCGGCATAAGTTCTAGGTGTTTCGAGATGTAGTATTCAAAGAGCCGTGGAACGGTTTCGAGAAACTGGAGAATACACCAGAAGAATGGGATCGGGAAGAAAAAGATGTACAACTCAGCAGGACGACCGTTTTTTAGCCCTAAGAATACTACGAAACAGGGACTTTTGTTACAACATGTACGTGGTGTAGATATTAGTGTACGAACTGTGAGAAGAAGGCTAAATGAAGTAGAGAACATCGTAGACAGCGCCCTCTTTTCGCCCGTGAACACCAAAATTGGGGAATTGAGGAATGGGGTAAAATCCTGTTTACTGATGAATCGAGATTTTGTATGTTATCTCCAGATGGCCGTCACAGAGTATGGCGAAGAGGTGGCGAAAGGTTTGCAGAGGGCAATATTGTGCCAAGGCTCAGTTTTGGTGGTGGCTCAATTATTGTGTGGGGAGGAATTAGTCTTGAAGCTCGTACATGTTGTGCCTTTTGTCCCATTTATTGGAAACATTTCCATGCTAATGCATGATAATGCCCGTCCACATGTGGCAAGAATAGTTTCCGAGTATTTGGATCATGTTGATGTTAACCGTATGGTATGGCCTGAAAGAAGCCCAGATCTTAACCCTATCGAACATGTTTGGGACATGGTAGGAAGAATATTGTTACAGTCATTATCGAGAAATTTTGCATGTTGGTAAGTTTTTTAACATGGATTCTAGATCCTTCCGAAACACATTCCTGACAAGTGCTTGGTTGTCGTTTTGTAGATCAAATACTATATCTGGCTATATTATATGATGAATTGATTTCACTAAAATTTATCCGAAAATCACGTGAAATATTATTTCACGTGATTTTCACGTGAAATATTATTTCAGGAATTATCACCGATTCATAGTTTTATTACTTGAAGAAATCTGAGAAATATTCCCTGCCATCCTCATTATAACTGGAACCATTTGTGAGGTCCGCGAAGGCCTTGGAAAATGAGGGACAGGGAGGGGAAGTGGCTAATTTATTTATTTGACCATCGTTAGACAGCCGATTAGTTTCGATTGGTCCCTTTTGTTTTCGAGTATCGACAAAATAAATGTTTGGGGCTAACTACCCGCTGTCCCAAAAATGTTGCAAAATCGGATTATTCATAGCATAATCGTATGACCATCGTTAGACCATGTAAGACCACTAATTGTTTTCGCTTGACCACCCTTAGAAGAAAAGTTAGGTTAGGTTAGGTTAGGTTAGGTTGAGGAAAGGCGATTTTCTGAAAAAAAAATCGTCAAGGGTGAGATTACGTGGCTCTAAAATTAAAGGGGTGAGTATTAAGCAGTTGTTGATATTCCGCATCGTTAGACCAACCCCAGAAGCATCTCTTCCACCCATTGGTTTTGTTAGACCACACCCTGGGAAAATTTAGGGCGCAATTAAATTTTTGAAATTCGGAATTCTTTTTTTCTAAATTTTAAAACTATTTAAATAATTTAAATAGTCCTGCTGGTAATACTGATATAGTGATATATATTACTGATATGTAGAATGTTACAAAATATCTGAGTATTATTTATAATTGGAGTTACATTAAATGCAAAAACATAGAGTTAAATTAAGTGGGGATTCGTTCTTAACATCCCAAAAGAACCCTAAATCCAAAATTTTATAAAGCACGTCGAACAGTGTTTAAAATTTGGAAAAAAAAGTATTCCAAATTTTAATTTTCGCCATTATATGTCCATTAATATCAGTCTTATATGTCCATTAATATCATCTGTGGTACTAACGTAAGTTGTGCGAATCGAAATATTTATTGTTAAGGGATTTTTGGGACACATGTACCTTGTCCATTGTACCTAGGTGGTACTAGAGGTACCACATAGTCTTGATTTTTATTCAATAGGAGAAATCATTGACATTTATTTCAAAATATCAACGTCTAGCAGGACATATAAAAAGTAAGTTTTAGACTGTTTAGTTTATTAATAAGTAACTCAGTAATAGTTTAAGACTGGGTTCTGTATAAACTATGCAAAGAAAACTGTTTCCTAATGACATGCGGTGCCATCTATTTGCCAGATGCTTAAACTGCGAATAATCGAGCACCTTGCAAACGCAAGTCTACAAAACATATAAGTATTTCTTGGACCCTCATGTCGTTAATGAGATAGTGTTCGTAATTGAAACTTTACAGTGTGTTTAAGAAATGATTTAACCAGGATAGGACATATTTGGACGCTTTTTTTTTAAAAAGTTCACATCTGATATAATAAAGAAAAATATCTCAGACATAATTCATTGCTCTGTAGAGTCAACGTTCATAGTAGCGGCATGAGATATTTACCTTGAATTTACCTTGAGTGGGTTTCTTAGTTACTTTGTGTATAATTTAATAAAAGTATACAGCTTTCGTTGTGGAGGGAGGGGCGTTAATGTAGTTTCAACTTTGCAACTTGGATTGTGTTCATGTTCATGACACGAACTACTGAGCTATTATTGGTTAAATATGCCTCACTTGGGGCGTTTCTGTAGCCGAGGCCGATAGGGATTTACTTCGACGCTATTAGTGCATTAAATAAATGTTCCTTCGAACTTTGTGTGAGGAACCGTTGGCAAGACCCTAGGACCCTGAAAAGGTAGTCCATGTAAATCATAGTAGTCCCTAGAGACTCGGTTATGTATTAGAACATACGCCGCCGCCGCATGCTTTTTTAATTTAAAATATTTTACGTTTAGTTTTATTACCTATCAATATCCACGTAATATTATTAATATTACGGCTTCATTAAAAGAAAATGTGGTTTGTCCCAAAAACCATTTTGATGAGCTTTAATGATTTGCTCGTAAGTCACCTCCGTCATGTTCGGAATTTTCTCCGGTGAAACCGTGTTGGAAAAAATGCATGTTGGCGCTTTGAAGTACTGAAGTACAGTACTTGATTAGTTTACACAGTTCTTATGTGTCAAAATAACAATTTTTATCGGTTTGTGGTGACGGCTGGTATAGGAGTTTAAGATGATCATGATAATATGCTGAAAATAAAGCAGGAGAAAACTTCAGGCAAAACTTTGTAAATTTTAATACCTACATGGTATATTAAAGTAATGGTTGTGTTAAAATAACTATTATGTGCTGATTAAGTAATATTGGTTGTAGTTGACGCCGATTTCGAAACGTACATTAAGAAAACAGATGACAGTCAGTAATTTCGTCATTGGCATTGGAGGATATGTGTTGCAAAAATGGAGGTAAAATATTTGTTTCAATTAAACCAAAACTAACAAGAAGAAATTATTTAATCTGTAAATAAATAAAAGGCAGTGGATAGGATCTCGGCAGCCGGGATTTTTGGATTCAACTTAAAATCCCGGCAGTTTACGTCATTATTTGAGGTTAGGTTAGAGTGAGCTGACAGCAAACAAATACGAACATTTTTCAAGACGCGACTTATTGTTCAACAGAGGCTATATATAAAGAATTATGGAGGTTGGTGAGAAATCAGTGATATTTAAAGAGTCCCAGGACCATTTGGAAAGTTATAAACAACAAACGTTATCTGAGTATTGGGTGCGAGATAACAAAACCTTAAATTCTGCTAAAAAGCGCGTGCCTGATATAATAAACCGATCTAATCCCGATTTGAAATATTATTATATAAAATATTGCTGTATATATGGTGGACAAAAATGAAAACAAGTAAGAGAAAAACAAGGTAAGTGTAAGGCTTAAGTAACAAAAATTTCTATTAAGACAATAACAGTATCGAGAGGAAACACAAAAGCTAAGTTATTGTCTATCTCAGGCAACTGATTTTCATGTGCATACATAAAAATCTAATCTGTGTTGTTATAATTTAGTAGTAATAATAAAAAAATTATAGTAGTAATAATAAAAAAATTTATAAAAAAGTTCTGTCTGACAGAGTTCAATTTTTCCTTCAATGTTTTCTTAAATATTTTAGCAACTTTTATGTTAAATGGTTTAGCAACTTTTATTTCACCTTAACTTTCTTCAAACAAGGTTGTGATGCTCATATCTATATGAAGTTAACTGAAGATGGGAAATCTTTGCAAATCAAAAGCCTAAACGAAAACGACCATCATCCGTTAAATACTGGGTTAATTTAGTTTTTATTTAAAATCAATAAAATTGGATTATTTCTAGGAGCAGTTTCAAACATTTGCCTCGAAGAAGGAAACTTGCAATTCAGCATAAAAAAGAAGCAAAAACTTTATTAGCACTGCAGGCTAATAAGAAGTTAGATTCTTATACTAACAGTTTACCACATGAAATTTTCCTAACTGCAGAAGTACTAAGCCGGGATTTTAAGATGAATTCAAACAGTCCCGGCTGCCGGGATTCGATCCACTGCCTAAATAAAATGAAACGGATATTTTCTTAACACTTGGAAAGCACTCATCAGCGTGCCTAATCATATATTTTATGCTATTTAGTTTAAGCACTTATTAAGTATCACCGAACATTCAGTTCGGATCCAATCAGAATCGCGAACGTTTTCTAAAGACGGGTTCCATGTACTAAATTAAGTACATTCTTACGATGTGCCAAGTTTGAAAAATGTTATTTCTTAGAAACTACGGATGTACAGAAAGGGGATATACATAATGCACAATGATTCTATTACACTGGGTATACCGGGTGCATACGTATTAATAATTGTTTAATCAGATGCCTATTGTGATTCTCCTAGCACAGAGATTCCCACCCTTTTCTGGATTGACCGCGCCCTTAACATGAAAACAAATTTCCGGCGCCCCCTCGTAGATGAATATAAAGGGTCCGCCAATAAGCGCGCTCGATCTTTAAAATGAAATAAAGCAAGTTGTGTGAGAGGTATAAATGAAATTTATTTTTTGTTTGAAAGAGTATTCGAAGGCATTATGTATGGAAAATAATATCGGTCAAATGTCCACCTCGGCTTCGCTGGGTGGCGCGCATACGAGAAGTCCAATTTTCAATGACTCTGGCGCACAAATCGGGCTGTATTTCATCGATGGCGTGGCGTATGTTGACTTTGAGGGCATCAGTGTTTTGTGGTTGGTTTGCGTAGACCTGTGATTTAAGAAAACCCCACAAGAAATAGTCTAGTGGGGTTAAATCGCACGATCTCGGTGGCCAGTTGATGTCGCCTCCGCGCGAGATAACCATTCCTCCGAAGCGCTCGTGCAGAAGATCCATTGTGGCGCGCGCTGTGTGGCTCGTAGCGCCGTCCTGCTGAAACCACATATCCTCGACATCCATATTGTCGATTTCATGCCAGAAAAAGTTCGTTATCATGGATCTGTATCGTTCGCCGTTTACCGTGATGGACACACCATCGTCGTTCTCGAAGAAATACGGCCCGATGATGCCTCCGGCCCAAAATCCACACCAAACAGTTACCTTTGCTGGGTGCATTGCGACCTGGTGGACCTCCTGTGGATTGTTCTCGGCCCAATAACGGCAATTCTGCTTGTTGACATTCCCATTTAACCAAAAATGTGCCTCATCGCTGAAGATGATTTTGCGACCAAAATCGGGGTCGACTTCCAACTGCTCTAAAGCCCAATCAGCGAAGATACGGCGCTGTCTATGGTCGTTTATTTTGAGCTCTTGTGTCAGCTGGATCTTGTACGGATGCATGCCCAAATCCAGATGCAAGATTCGGCGAAGTGATGTTTCCGAAAGGCGGAGTTCCTGTGCGCGACGTGAAATTGACTGTCGCGGATTTTCACGCACACTATCGCGCACAGCGGCGACATTCTGGGCAGATCGGACGTTTCGACGACGCGTCGGTGTTGGCTGATTGTTCACTGAACCGGTTGCCTCGAATTTGTTAATCAAACGACGGATAGTCGACTCAGCAGGACGATCAATTGCACCGTAAAATTGGCGGAGCGCGCGGAACGTTGCTCGAACCGATGAATGATTTTCGTAATAAGTTTTAACGATTTGCACATGTTGCTCGCGGCTGAATTGGTTCATGGTGATTTGTGAAGATACACTGAATAATAACAACTACGTTTGCCAACTCTACCACAAAAAACATGGCCGCCATGAGCTGTCAAAGATCGAGCGTCCCTATTGGCGGACCCTTTATTACACTGATTATAAGCAATCTGGATTAGACTGTGATTGTGATGGTGGCTGTGAATTTCAAACGATCTGTTTACCGACCCTTCTTTCGTATTTTGACAACAATACTGCTACAATATTTAAGAGATTATCTCGATAGTTGTTATTTGATTTCGCGCTTTATACTTGAATTTCGTGTTATAAGTCATGAGCGTTATCTATTTGTTTAAATTATATTTTTGGGAGAATGAAGAGATTGGCTAGTCGCCTCTCGTAGGCACCGCTATGTGGTATGAAGGGCGCGCCTATAATGTTTCCGATACATCAATTCCACATTCGGTCTCCATCGAGCTGCTTTATTTGTTTTTTGGGGCTTTTTCTTTGATTGTATATCCTGCATGTGCACGTGCTTTAGCTTTATTTCCGGCAATTTGTTCCAAGACCCGCCTGATTTGTTCTGTGATGTCATAAACAAAATAATCCGATTTAAGTTCTTATTTCTGTATCCAACTCCACGTGTATAGAAATTCTTAAAAATATGTTACCGCTACACATACTCACTAAGCTAAACTGACTATACCAATATACTATACCAATATACAATAATAATTATTATGTTTCAAATAAAGCAATGCAGTGTAGTTCTCTCTGCCAAAGATAATCTTTGCTGCTCAATTTATTACGGATTTTATTTTCCATTTTACCTTGAGAGTATTTCCTCCCTACATATACGCCAGGCCGCAGGGTGGAAAATTGATGAAATAATGACATTTCTAGCAGTTGTTTTTTCTCATAAATTGCGATTAAATTGAAATAATCACATAAATTGAAATATTTTTTCTCATAACTTGCTTTAACAAATCATTTAAGCTACTGCGTAGGCTTAAGGCGTAAGGGTATGAAGAATAGCATTAGGATTTTATACGATAAATAACGAAAAGTCTAGGATTTTTAAATGTGTTTTTTTATTTTGCCGCTAAGAGTTTACATGTGTTTTTTTTAACATTTTCCACCGCAGAAACATAACTCTGTGCAGGGAAGCTTCTTTTTACGGCAGTTGCATCGATTTGAGATGCACTTTGTTTTACATTTGCATCGCTCAAGTTCTAGACATCCTTCGGCAGCTATTTTCTGTCCAAACGGGCTTCCAAGCATTCTTGTCATAGCTTTCAGTGACGTGGGAGCCTCTGCTTTTCCATCGTTGTCTTCAAACATATCGGACCTTATATGATTTTTGCGGCTATTGACAAGACACTGCACACCCGGTCAAAATCTCGAGCTGCCAGAGAACGAACAGCAAAATACACATTATCTTTAAAAGTAATTAGCGTTTTCTTCCCTGTGCTCTCGCACGATTGCAAATAAGAACATACAGAAGTTTTAAATGAGAACAAATAAGAAGTGTTTCTTTTAATCGAGAGTGTAATATGTATATAAATAGTTACGACATCGGCAGGCCGTAGAGTCAGGACATCACTAGTCCCTAAGAAGTGCACTTCCTGCATTCGCTTCCTGTACCCGCTCAGCTCCTAGCAGTGGGGACTTTTAGGATGGTTAAAAAAGTCCTAGCGTCCAAAATTGTGTGCCTTCCATTTACTTCCATACCCACCTTCTGAGTATTCATTTATGGCGCTAGTTTTAAATAAAATAACATAGAGCGAAGTAGTAATTCCTGTGGATTTGTGTTATTTTCTTTTCCATTATACAGTATTCAGAGTAAATATAAATATACCTTTGTTATTTTGCATCGGATAATAATTTCGCTGGGAAAGCAAAGCAAAGCCGTATCAATTAGTTAAATTAGCTGGTAACATTGTTTTCACGGTGGTTGCGAATATGCAAACAAATTAGTATTGTTTTTTACCTCGTTGCATAACAAATTATTCAGAGCCTGTGCTTATGATACTAACCAAAAACTTCTATATTCTAACGGACATATATTACATTTCCATCTGCGTATAAACCTTTGTGAATCGTTGGCGTCATCTCATTTTAACTATATAGTCCAGGACCACAAGACAAATGCAAGGAAATGATGTTTAACAATCTACAATATCATACCATCCGTATTAAAATACTAAAAATCCCAAACTCTCCCATTCCGGGAACCTTGAAAAATCTTAGCCATCCTGGGTCTTTTGAAGATAACTCGTAAACGGTGCATTTTTTGGGAAATATGCACTTTTTCGTAGAGAGTTAAAAGACACACATTTCGTTTTTTATATGTTACGATAGCATAAATAGTAAAACTGTTAGACTGGATAAACTTTAGTTGCAAAGTTCAATTTTTTAGATTTTTGCATTTAAGTCAGTAATACCGCTTTTCCAACACCGAACAAAATATTATTTTACTTTACGATGTTTTTCTGTTTTACCTTATTGTACCAAGACACAAACAAAGAAAGTATCGATAAATATTGGGGCTTTACTGTCCTACCTAACATACTATGTCGTGAGTATATCTAAAAATATTAAGATATTAGCAATATGCCTTTATATTTTTAAACTACATTTTTCTTTATATTTCAAATTACATATCGGTACTTTCTTCCATTTCCTGCATCTATTCCATTTCATACATCGGATTGTTCTTGCAAGAATGTCAATAAAAATTGCCACACTTGGGCGAGCATCTTAAACCTAGGTTTTTACATGAACACCCCTATCTCAGAGTTTTACAATTGCAAAATACCTATCTGTTTTATAATGTCGTTTGGAAAAAAATCCAGAATATGATACAACTTTCTTTTGTCTTTTTTCCATTGGCGGGATCCATATCCCTAACCATTCTTACATGTTTATTTTTTTAATTAATTTTTGAACTCTTTTTTTACCTAAAAGTAAGCTCTTAAAATATACTCCTTAGCTGCTTTTTCGGTAGGTGGTAGTACTGCTAGATTAAAATTTGCACCAAGTTTTTGCCTGCTTGTTACTTTATAAATAATATACCGGTAGTCATTTAATGTCTGCACTTTGTTAGGCCATTTTAAAATACATAGAAATCCAATTTTAAATAATTCTTCGTTTGGTGCATTTTAATTCTGAAATTAGGAAGCCTTATGGCTGTATAGAGTACGCCTACTTCGTCAATCCTACGGGATCTACTTTACCCTGTACATAATTTAAGAAAACTCTACTAGTAAGCTAATGACATTTGGTTGCAAAACAATAAATAATAAAACATTTTACAAGACATTTCTCGTACAACATTTCAACTTTGCAACAAGATGCAACACGCGATAAATATTCGCTCGTATCAAATGTTTAACATGCTGAGGTCAGTACATATTGCGTTATTCAAGAAATCATTGAAATGCAATCAAAATTATAATTCCCTGCCTAACTAAAGACCGGTTTCCTCGAAGATTTAAATACAAATTAGAATCATTGTTATTGGGCGATCAACGATGATATTGTTTGGAAAACGAATTGTATCCATAATCTCGGTTTACCTAGTTTTGGTGTTCATGCACCAAAAATATTATAGGAAGAAACCGTATAGACACTAGACAATATAAGCGTCTAGTGTCTGTCGATTTAGCGTTATTTCATCTATTATGGAATCGTTATAGAATATTCCGTTGAATAGAAGGCGTCTGCACGCATTAAAGTCTCATTAAATTTAAGGAAAAGTTTAATTTATTATGGAGTTAAAGAAAAGCATTAATTAAAGTTTTAGCTGAAACTTTTGAACACTTTTGACCTTATAATCTGTTTTAGTTGGTATTTTAAATCAACTGAACTTTTCATGAGCAGTTCATGAACGTATAAAAAAACTTGATAATTGCTTATAGAAACTATTATTGTTGTATCTACTTCAAAACATAGGCCAGCAGAAAAAGGGTTTGGAGAAAGAAATTATGATCTCAGAAATGTCATAGGAACTTAAAAAAATATTTTATTCTTCTCAATTAAAATATTTTTTACGTTTTTTACAACATTGTTGTACGTACAATTGTTGGTACAAGATGTCGCTTTTGCGCAGTTGCAGAAAACCGCGTGCAAAAAATTCTAACTTGTGTTTTACAACTATTAGTTGCTTTCTCCTAATCAACTTAATAATTTTTTTTCTTTAATTAAGAAGTCATGTGAATTCTATATGAAGTCATAAAACTTGAACAAATTTTCAAATATCCATTTTGAAACTTGTACTGGCAAGCTCAAGCGCGATAAAATTCTTTCATACAGAACTTTATTTTTCTTTCACTCGTAGAAATTTCAAAGATGCTATAAAAATGTTATGAAATGAAAAAATGAATTTAATTACGCACATTTTTTTATATTGCATTTTGCGATACGATTCACAGCCTTCGAGATATATTGATTTTTAGACCAAAATTAGCGAAAATACCATGTTCTAGACACCAAAACCTTCAACATTTTTCAACAATATCGCTGTATATAGACTTCCCAATAACGATGATTTTTAGGGTTCCGTACCAAAGTGTAAAACGGGACCCTATTACTAAGACTCCGCTGTCCGTCTATCCGTCTGTCACCAGGCTGTATCTCATCAACCGTGATAGTCAGACGGTTGAAATTTTCACAGATAATGTATTTCTGTTGCCGCTATAACAACAAATACAGAAAACTGGATAAAATAAATATTTAAGGGGGCTCGCATATAACAAATGGATGCTATGCTAATAAATGCCGGAGTCGCCGGTCGGACGAAATTAATTAAAAGCTTGTGTGATTTTATAGATAATGGTACGGAACCCTTCGTGTGCGAGTCCGACTAGCACTTGTTTTTTTCTACTGGCCTATCACCTAAATACCAGTAATATACATTTTCGTTTATTTTTTTCATAAATATTGAAGTCGTAATTTGGGTTGTTTTGAGGGGTGTTTTCCCTTCGGTGAGTTACGCGGCAGAAATATAAATATGTCTACCCTTGTTGTTTTCCGTGGATAATAATATCACCAGGGAACAAAGCCGTATCAATTAGCTAAATTAGTAGATTGTTTGCTGGTAACAACTAGTTCACGGTGTATGCGAATATGCAAACAAATTAGTTTATTTATTTCGCCTCGCGTGCAGTTCAACACAATACGGGGAACATGTTCGGTGCATTAACTACAAAACTAGCCATTCTCGCTTTCATTTAATTCCATTCTTTAGCCAAATGAGGTAGAAGAGAGAGAAAAATATGAAATTTTATTTGTTCGTTCATCGAAATTTTATTTGTTCGTTTAAAATTCATCTGAAACTTGTGTCTTTATACATGAGTCTTATGAGTGTTCCCTCCGAAAATTGAGTTTATTCGACAAAAGTGTACGAAAAAATGGAGCCATGGAACAATAACACATTTACTATCAATTTACTATCGGAAAATATGAACAAAACTAGCGAATTTCCCGGTTAGAACATGGTGTATGTGATGAACGCGGTAACACTGTATAGCTTCACCAAACTCAACTTAGCCCCGGAATGCGCAGATAAAGAGAGAGAGAGGGAGAGAGTAATTATATTTAAATAGATTGTCTTTTTCTACATGACGATATTTTTAGACCTGCTAACAATTTTTGCAAATCTAACATTGGGTTTTCGTAGATTGGTTGCAAAAATTAGGTGCAATAATATTGCGCTTACTGATAGAGTTTTGGACTTGTTCAGAAGCCAAAATTTGATAGGTATATAGATCTACCATATACCTTTTCTGTAAACAGCTCTGAGAGTGCATTTGCGCGAGACATTATGCAGTCTGGTCGTGACTAAATTGGTCTATTAAATCTCGACGCCGCCGGTTTTCAGCTATTTTGCAACCTTGCCTTTCACGGGAAAACCTAATTATATAATTCAAAGGAAGTAACGAGGCCATTATATCAGATGTTAAGGGCTTGAAACGGCATATAATTAATGCACTCATTTATTATACGTTTCAGTTTACCGCTGTTTATTTCCAAATTTATTTGTTTATTCTCAGAGGTGAATGGTTAATTAAACCAACTCGAGATGTCTTATAATTCAAGGGTAAAATAATCAAGGTGTCCTTTTTTTAATAAAAAAATCCGTCTTGTAATACCCAGGTAATGTTGAGGGCGAAAGTGAGTTAATGTAATTGGTATTTGATTTTTAAAAAGTATGTATATCTTGCATATCGCTCGAGATTTGATTGGATGACATTTATTTGTATTTCGACTAATAGCTGGTACGTAGTAACGTCGCGACGCTCTCAGGATGCTCCTGGACCTCATTTTGCAGCCCCAAGTAATGTCCTGGCTTAGCGGTAGCGGTAGGAATCCGTTATCTAGCATCTCCGAGATATTCATCCCCAAAGTCCAGGACATGACACGAAGTGTACCTATACCCACGGGGTTTCGAGTGAGCCTTTTGCGTTAGTAGGTGCCGACCATAGACATATTAATACGGGGAGACCCAACGGTTCATTCATAAAATGCTGGAAGAGCCGATCTATTATTGTTCTAAGAACTGCAATGAGTGCGAGAGAGAAAATGGAGGCAGGTATCCTTTAGGCAACGGCGCTTCGTGTGATGAAAGCCCATCCAGTGGCGTGTCTACTTATCTTTAATGAATGAGTTAGGGTAGACTGCATAGTTACATAAGAAAAATACTTAATACCCTGTATCTGAACGTTGCAATAAATCAAATGAAAATAGGAAACATTCAGATCATAGTTTAATTCTTGTACCGGGTAAGCTCTTAAGATTGACACCCCCCTTATCTCACTTATCCTTTGCTGATTTAACTCATTCAAAAAAAGAGTATACACGGTTTTTGATGAATTTTTATAATCTGAGAACAGATATTAAAAATCTCGTGAAATATACAGGGTGGAAAATAAAACATGATTTTTTTAAATGGAACACCCCATATATTTTTAGACCAAAATAATGTCCTTAATTTTCTGAATCCAAAAATGTGTAATTGTTATATAATCACTCCACCTGTTCGTGAGATATTACTAAAAACTTATCACATTACGGGTGTCAATTATAAAATAAGAACATCAAGATACCTCTGGAAACAATGCATATTTGCGTAAAATATGCGTAGTGTTCGTAAAGAAGCAAGTTATTTTGAAAATGGTATATTCATTGGAAGAGCGAAAAGAGTTACTTGAAAATTATATTCAGTGCAACAAGAATAAGTCTCTTGCTTGGAGGGAGTATGTTAGGTTATTTCGAGAAAGGCTTACCTCCTTCCAAAAATAGTTTTAAAAACATTTATGCAAAGTTTAGGAATACCGAATCTCTGAGAGACAAGAAAAGGGAAAGGCCAAGAACAAAAACAGGAGAAGACACAGAACTCAACGCGTTATTATATTTTGCTGAAAATCTATCCAAATCATCCTATGCCGCAGCAATAGAATTGGATATATCACAAAGAAGTGTGATAAAAATATTACATCGCCATAATTTTAAACCATATAGTATTTTGCCCGTTCAATATTTAGACGACAACAACCTTCAAGACAGGTTAACCTTCTGCAGAGACATACTTGATAGAATAGAGGAAGATGATGAGTTTCTAAGTCATGTCTTTTGGACTGACGAAAGCAGTTTTTCTACTGCGGGAATTTTTAACAGAAAAAATGCACATTACTGGGCAGCGGAAAATCCACATATTGTAAAAAAAAATAAAAAAACAAGGATACCAAACTGTAAATGTGTGGTGTGGCATCCACAAGAATGCTATTGTAGGTCCTGTATTTATAAATGGGCCCTTAAATGCACAACGTTATGTGGATATTCTTCAACATCCAGTTGAAAATTATTTAGATAATATTAATTTAGTGGACAACAGATCTGTTATTTGGCAGCAGGATGGAGCACCACCACACTCTGCAAGGAATCAAAATCGGATGGCAAAGATACACACTTTTATTTGTACTTAGTACAGTATACATTTCGAACGCCATCCGATTTCAACAATTAATGTGTTTTTTTTAAAATTATTGTTGAAACAATCGAAAAAAGGGTTTTTCAGCGACTTTGAGGGGTTGTTTCTCCGAAACTGCCCATCAGGATCGGATGGCAATTTTTTCCCAATGTATAGTGGTGTCAATAAGTATGCTAGCCAATTTTGAAGCGGTTGCCTCATAACTTTTTTCTTGTTTTTTTTATTCGCAATTGCAATATTTAAGTGCAAAAACGGCCCGTGTGTTTCGGCTGGCAAAAAATTGTTATTATATAATTAGGGTATTACCTTCAATGCTACCGCATTTTTATCCGGTTGCTTTGTCAAAAATTTTTCGATATCGCCGCCCCTGCCCATTTGGGGTCACTTTGGCCGCTACGAGGGGGCTCTGTACTACTCAAAGGCCCAGATTATCACTCGCCATCCGGTTGCCTGTCTAATATCGGCTTGACGTGCCATTTCCTTGAATAATTGACTGCACCTTTAATTGGAATTCGCTGTACTTTCCGTACAGGACGACACGTCGTTCGCCGCCGTATCGGTGACTCAAATTCTAACTACACCAAGAGCTGCATCTACCTCTCCGGACTCTAGGCAAACGGCGCGGCGCCCACTTCAACAAATAGTAGCAAATCTCCGAAGAGGCTAAGCCTGTAAATACGCATGGCAAATGAAAACCTATGTTCTAAATATCTTGTATCCGAATTGGTGAAATAATCGCTCTCTGTGAAAGGGAATAATCCCGAAATTTTTCAACAAAGTTTTGCAAAAAAATTATTGATTTTGAAAATTATATGGAGACTAATTCTCGTAAAAGAATCCCATGTTGTTCAGTGTAATTAATTTTCAAAAAAGTCTGACAAATAATGTTACGATGATAGGTCCGCTAATATATTTTTCCCACATAGATTCTGCGTTTCTTCACTTTACTCTTATGGTATATTGTTATGTTCACGTACTGAATACAGCAATTCTCATTCTCCATGCTTCCCCTTGTCCTATCGCCCGATTAATTCAAATAAAAGCGGAAATGTATGGAATTAAAAGTTAATAATTCATTGGTCGGGTACAAAAGTTGGACACATTAAATTATATGGCAGTATAAACTTTAGTCGTACATCATTTTTAATGAACAGAGAAATAATAAACGACACACGAGGTCGGCCCGGGAGAGTGGCATGGCGACGGCGCCGCCGCACGTTACAGCTTATCCTCCTGATTGCGTTAACGCCGTGTTCGTTATCCGACTTTGGGCAAATTTTCTCCATCTGCGGGTTAATTAAATGCACCAGGTCTTCTCTTAACTTTAATTTAATATCTTGCTGCAGTTGTCTGGGTATGCTGTTTAATTATTGAAGAAGTGACACTGATTTTAACTATCACGTCGACTTGGGCATTCGTTCTATGGGCACCGCAAATTTTGGTGGGTACTACGTTCTTATTCGGCAGTTCATTAAATAATATTCAGGTACATTAAACTCAATTTCAAGCGGTGATTTTTAGTCTTGAAGACACTTATAGGGCCTAGTTCGAGGATTCCACCGTCGAACGGATCTTATATGATACGATGTGGGTGTTTATAATTGTAACACGTCGAATAAACAAACGTCCCAGTATCTGTGACAACTGATTTGTTTAGAGAAGATTTTCCTGGTATATTTACAATGTCTCCTATGTTACGTTTCATATTTTCCATAAATATTATTTGCTTTTATTGTATAAATAAGTTGCATTTACTACTGGATAGGGCTGGAACCTTTGATGTAACTGTAACACTCGGAGTAGTTTCCACAAACACCAAAACACTTTCACTTCGCTCGACGCGCGTTTCGCCAACCAAGTTGGCATCATCCGGAGGCGATTAAAACTAATCTTAAACTACAAAATCTACCATATTTATACTATTTTTCCGGTGACGTCACTAATGATATCACCGTGAAATTTACGCGTGACTAATCATGCTTCAATGATCGGTTGCTAAGCAACGCGTAAAGCGGGCTACGGTATGATATCACCGTGAAATTTACGGGTGACTAATCACGCTTCAATCATCGGTTGCTAAGCAACGCGTAAAGCGGGCTATACGGTATAGGTCCCTTGTCGTTATTCATACTACTATTACATTTTACAATTTCTATGCTCTCAAATGCATCCAACTGTCTATTATTGGTCACATTTCTAACTAATCTTAAATTACTAATATCTATTCTATGATTGTTGTCAAAAGCATGTTGTGCAACACTAGACTTATCTGTTCTTCCATATTTTAGATGAGCCATATGTTCTTTAAATCTGGTGTTAATTGACCGTCTCGTTTGTCCAATATATTTTCGATCACAATCATTACAACTAATTTCGTAAATCCCAGACCTTTCATTTGGAACAATTTTATCCTTTGGATTGTCTAAAAGTTGTTGTAATTTGTTGCTCGACGAATGAATCGCTGTTATACCCACGTTTTTGAAAACCTTACTCAAACCACGAGTAAACCGGGGTTCGTACGGGATGGATACATATTTTGGAGCCTCTATATCCTTTTGAAAGGTCGTAGAATTACGAAGTGTGTCCTTAAATTTACGCTTCCTAATTAGTTTTTCAACTATATCTCTAGGATAACCATTACTCACAGCTATATCTTTAATTAATACTTTTTCTTTTACAAATCTCTCATTACTGAGAGGGAAATTTAGTAAACGATGGACAAGAAAATTGAAACTTGCCATTTTATGTTGATAGCAGTGGTGAGAGTCATTAGGGATATATCTGATCGTACTGGTATCTTTTCTATATATATCAAATTCTAACCTATTATCACTATTTTTAATTACTAATACATCTAAAAATGAAAGTTTTCCATTATTTCCTAGTTCATATGTAAACTTTACAGAAGTGAAACGACTATTTAATTTGGAAATGAAGTTTTCTACATCCGCAATCTTAGTGTCAAACACGGCAAAAAGTTACATTTATTACGTTAAACTTTTAAAAGTTGTGGTAACATGTTTATATATAATATGTCCGCGGATGTGGATTATGTGGTGAAATAGGTAAAAATTTTAAATTGTCGAGAAAATGTTAGTATTTATTAGTTGTATTAAGGTGGCTTGTATTAAGGTGGCTTGTATTAGTAGTATTAAGGTGGCTCGCCACCTTAATCTCTCTGAGAGTTCTAAATTATAGCGCTTATCTTAAAACCCTTACATTATAGGAGCTATAATTGTAACTTCTATTAATTAACTAATTATTTAAATAACATTTAAAAAAATATATGGCGCCACCTGATTCATAAAGTGCTCCTCTTAATATGTTTTTAGATTAAAAAAATAACCGTAGTTATTACAAATGTGACGGTCGATCGCTTTTTTGTGATTAAGTTAATGCGTATTTTTATGTTATTAATATACACCGCGAAGTAGTGTCAGATTTTCAGACGTGGTTTTACCCAGTATGCCTTTTTGTGGGTTTTATGATAGGTATGCATATTCTGATGATAATACATGATAAATTAAAGAATCATCCCGGGTTTTTCATATATTTTCTTCATATATTATCCTATAGCACAATCATATATACATCTTACAGTAGCCTGTTTAGAAACGCGGATAATTTTTTTAGTGCAAGCACACCTAAGCGTCAACAATTTTAGTATTTGCCTTGAACTTTATTTTGGAACACATGGCAGTCCGAGAAAAATCCTATGGAACACTTGATTTAAAAAGTAAATTTAATAAATAAATTTTATTTAAATTCAAATAAATGATCAATGAAACAAATCGTATATCACTCTGAAGACCCTCAATGAAGGTGAAAGAACTTTTACTACTTCTAAGTGATTCGTTTGCGTATATATGTCCAGATATACAACTGGTAAGTGTGTGTTCCTTGATTATTTCTCTATGTAATGAATTGCTACAAACCCAAGATTTCTTTTCACTGTGGCTGTGTTTCTTATTTCCAGATGCCGACTGTCGTGGCTTAATTTCAGAAGCTCAGATTGGTCAAAACGACTCCTTATAAAAACTTTTGTTATTCTTTCTCGTCTGTTTAGTTTGTTAGCGAGTGGCTGCATTGCCAGAGAGTTGTCAATTGAATTTAATTAGCAAGTTCCGTGGCATTGTCGAGGAAACTTTTTAATTTCCCCCAAAATATTCGGTCGTCGGTATAATCGTTTTCGCAGGGATTCAATCAAGGATTAAAATAATTGGCATTATTCGGAGGAAGAAACCGCGATCGGTGCTGCTATGCAGGGTATTAATTTTGAAAGTTTATTGCGTCTTCTCCAGGCTGACAGCCTGCGACGCCTTAACGCCCTGTCGGTTTTCTCAAGACTAGAGGCAAATCCTTCGTCGATGAACTCAATGGCGCGACAGTTAATTATACCACCAGGGGCAATACAGAAGTCAGTATTTTTCAGTTTATAGCACATATTTATTCAAGAGAACCGAGAATTTTTTATAGATTGAGTTGTAGCTAGTTTTGTAAACACGTTTATTTCATATCGTAGAAGTTTCCAACGTCTCATATTGTTTGCTCACAGGCCATGCAAAAGTTGTAATTTCATGTGTTTTATTTAAGGACAATATCCTTGACATTTAATATGAAAAATCAGGGCCGCAGATTACAGCCCTGAAGAACTAGGTATCATTAATTAATAATAATATTTATTTATTCCAACAGGAAAAAAACCCAATTACAGGAATAAAAGCAATACAAGTAATAATTAAAATATTACCATATAAATAGAAGTAAAATAATACAAAACAGCAATCCAATACATAAGACGTAATACCTATTAGCCAAACTAAATATGCATATGCATATATGACAACATAAAACAAACAAACAAAATATAATTTACTACAACAAATCAAATAAATACCTAAAATACTTAAAATACCTAAAGGTAACCGAGCTAACTAGTTACAAATACTCTTCAAATTATCACAGTGAATATCACAATCAGAAGCGATACGATTGAACAGTTCACACATTAGAGATATTGGGGACTTTCTTAAAATATTTGATCTAGGAGCAACACAGCAAAATAAAGTTTGCTGTCTAGAATTTAGGCGAGGTATCAGAAAATTTATTTTATTTAAAAGATCAGGGCAATCAAGCTTGTCATTCAAGATATTAAATAAGAATTTAATTAGCATGATATTGCGTCTAGTTTCTAAAGAGTCAAAATTAAATTTCGCAAGTAAATAATTCGGATCCAGACTTCTAGGAGGTTTAAGAACTTTCTTTGGATCGATTCTAAATGTTGACAATGAACGTGATAAATCGGATACCATATAATCGACCCGTATTCTAGTTTTGACCTCACCAGAGCGTAAAAGAGAGATTTGAAAGTGGTTATATTGGAAAAGTCCAGGCAATTGCGGTAAATGAAGCCATAAGATTTAAAGGCACTAGAAACAATATGGTTTATATGCTGAACAAAAGTGAGTTTGCTGTCAATATAAATACCAAGATCTTTGAATATATCAACTAGACTGATGATGTCATTCCCAATGAAGTAGTTGTGAGTATAAGATGAAGTTTTGCGAGTATAAGTCATTAGTTACATTTGGCTATATTTAATTTAAGATGATTTGTCTCACACCATGAAGACATTCTGTTAATGCAGTCTTGAATATGGATGGAGTCTGTAGAATATTTAATTTCAGAGTAGAGTTTAAAGTCATTGGCAAATAACAAATGCTCACAAGTAATGACTTCAGGAAGATCATTAATAAAGATTAAAAAACAATATGGGGCCCAGATTGGAACCTTGTGGAACTCCCGGAGTTGGAGAAAATGAAATTGAATTGAAACTTTGATATGTGACCATAAAGTGTCTATCGCTTAAGTAGGAGGTGAATCATTTAATCAATGCTTCAGAAAAACCAATACTTTCTAGGTTCAAAAGGAGTATGTTATAGTCAATCTCATCAAATGCTTTTTGGAAGTCCGTATAGACGACATCGACCTGTCCTCTATTATCCAAAACCGCAGAGACATATTGGGTAAACACCGCTAAATTAGATATTGTTGACCTCCTTTGCATGAACCCATGTTGGCGTGACGAAATAAGCTACCTGGTAGAGTAGTAAATTTTACTATACAGTATGGTATCAAAGATTTTAGAGAAATTACACAGTAGTGAAATTCCTCTATAATTTGAAACATAATTTTGATTTCCCTTTTTTTGGTATTGGGCAAATATATGTTTTTTTCCAATAAGACGGGAAGGAAGAATTACGTAGGATGCAATTGAATAAGATCTGTAGTGGCTCGGCAAGAACATACGCACAGTCTCTTAGAACAAAACTGGGAATACCATCTACGCCCATTGTAAAAGTATCCTTAGATCGTTTCAGACTTTGTAAAACATCTTCATATTAGATATTCAGTAAGTCTATGTAAAGTTCTAGATTGTTGTGTAAAGAAAACTCAGAGGGATTAACTGGTTGTGATTGAATGAAGACGCTGTTAAAGTAGTCACCAAACGCATTAACGATATCAGTGGGACTGGGAAGTTCACTGTCGTTATAGAACATTACAGAAGGGAAACGTGAGGAACCTTTCTTAAATGCTGGACGCATCAGTGTTTTTTTTCAGATATTTACCTAACAATAGTATGCAATATTCTCGTTGTATTATAAGCTATTTTATTTTAGAAATCATGTTATAATCCTCCTTATTTTCAATTATTGTGGAAACGGTTTTTTCTGAAGTACGAGTAATTAAGGAACTGTCGGCTATCCTCAAGTATTTTATTCAAACGAATGCATCATAGTTTCATTTGAATATGATGTATTATTCATACATTTTCTTATTTCGCGCATTTCGTAATGGATGCTTAATAACCCGTTCGTCCTTAATTATTATTATTTTCCGGAGTAATTCGAGTGGCGGTCGAAATGGGATAGTAGAAACAGTTCCGTTTGAAAATTTGAATAAAACAATCACTTAAGAGGATTTTAATTACGTTGGATATTATAATGGCCGCCAAAATAAAAGAAAGGACTCTTTGTTTATTGTAATTCCGAGCCTTATAACTTCGTTGGCATATACAGTGCGAATTTGAAATTAATGCGACTATTTAAATATGATAATCTTCATAATTTTAAAAATAATGTCGAAAACAGTTAAATATGTCTACAATAATACCAATTCCTAAAGATTTGGCAAATATTCTGCGCATGGTTTGAATGTCAATCAACTCGTACCAGTTCACTGAGGTAACTGAGCTACCGGAAGTTGGGTTGTTAACGCTGTCTTAACGCGTGTGCGTGCAGCATTCCGCCTCGAAGTTTGCATTTAATAGTTGCCGCGTATTGAATTATTAGTATTAAGTGTATTGAAATGGTGACTATAGTATTTATTGTATAATTGTGTGTTATTGCTATGCTACGTCGATTTTTTGTCCTATGATTGATGTTTTCGGAGATATTTGAAAAACGCTAAAATTTCCCTTTTGAATTTTTTAAACAATATGTTTTGGACCAATTAGAGGGGACATTTTCAATAAATCTCTTTCTAAACATAAAAAGAAGCAATCGAAAGAAAGAAAAGCCTCCTCACGGATTATTCGATCAGATATTCAACCTCTGACGCCTAAGCTATATCTAATATTATGGATGAGCGAAGTGAAGTAGATGATTTGTAAACAGATTAAAACGAAGGTTAATTTTTTAATAAATTCCTGAGTATTTGGCCGTTTAAATTTTTTGGGACAACTTGCCACAAAATGCAATAGAAATAAAGCAATGTGCACGAACAAGAATATTTATTCCAGCAAACCTTGGAATATATTTCTATAATTGAATATCTGTCGACTTTTTTTGGTGTTTTTCTACTTTCCTTTCGCTCTTTTCCTACGTGTATTTATTTTAATGTGAACATGGAAGACTGATTACAGTGCTCAGTTTTTGTTATTGGATTTAGTAACGTTTTTCTACAGTTTTGCAAGTCATTTTCAAGGACGAGTGGCACCTGCTCACTTTAGAAAACAGTATAACTAATTACTGCCGTAGAACCCGGGGCATGAAGTGACACCAGACCGTATTTCTAAGGCGGTTATTCCGACAAAAATTAATTTTTAAACATTACCGGGTCATTCCTTTTACTTATGGCACTCTTAATAGCCCCAAAGGTTTTCTTGTGAAAGAACTCCCTGCTTGTAGAAGACCCTTCCCGCTTGTAGAAGACCCTTCGCATACTTATGAGGCAGAAGCCTACGCAGTTTCTTTTGTTGTCATACAACACCTTATTGGGCGAGTAACTAAAAATTAGCCAACATAAAGGAAAGCTTTGAAACATCAACTCGGGCGTTCTAATAGCTGAAGCTAAAGGAATATAAGTACGCTGAGCCTTTATTTGAAGAGGTATTCCCGTACCTCTTAATTTACACGTATTTCATCAATAACGTCCCTTGATCGAATCTTAATAGTCCGGCGTGTTGCTGTAAGAATTGCACAAGAGGTTAAAAGCGAGTTGTTTTTTTGTCGTGTCAGTAGGGGCCTAAGGACCATAAGTTTTTTCTATATATCGATATTTTTCGAGTTATTCGAGATTGAAAACGTGTTAAAAATGCATGTTTTAGGATTAACTCGAAATATTCGCATTCTCTCAAAAAAGTTAGAATTACCAAAAATTAAACTTATAAGAAAACAAAGAATGTTTTTTGCGAATGCGCTCCAAAATAAACGAACTTATGTCTCGCTGAAGAAAACTTTTTTTTTCAACAACTTGGTTCGAGGTATTCAACGTTTAATAATAGAAAACTGATGCATTTTTCGGGAAAACTTATAGATCATTTTTTGTAGTACTTGGAAAGATATTTAAAATGAGCAGTTACTTTACCATTACAGCATATTACTTTAATATTGCGTTTTAACTAAGCGAGATAAGATGCAAGAACGGTTGGCCGCTCAAACTTTTGAGAAAAAAAATAAGCTCTAAAATCCCAGCTATTCCCACCAGAATGGATATTGACCGTTATCCCTTTCCAAATTACTTTATTTATTATTACTCATGTAATTCAAATTTGGGCCGGGTTAGATTGCGCATTTTTCGAAAAATATACCTACGATTAAAATGAAAAACATATTTTTCACATTTCTTCAAACAATACTTTATTTTCCAAATAATTCTAAAACTAAAAAAGATACGTAAAAATGATGTAGTACAAAAATGTAGGTTTTTTTCTAAACAAAAATTTTGGATTTTCTTCTATTAATGGAAAATTAACGGAGATAACGGAGTAACTAATAGAAGTTCGCATTATAGTGTGCGGACCACCTCTTCCGAGCCTTTTAACGGCGTACCTTTTGAATATGAAGGTTTTAGGCAAATTGAAATGTAAGTATATGATCTTATGGTTCTTGAAATTACCTGTAAAATGGTTGTTGAATGGATGTTGTAGCTTCCAATTTAAGGGAGTTACAATAAAAAAATATCGCATATTTTTTGGATCATAAAAATGTTTCCATTCCACATAATTTTGGAATTTGATAATTGATCTACGTGCGTGTATAGTGTATATACCTACATATATAAATGTAAAAATTTTACAATATTTTTGTTTATTTTTTTTATTAATTTAGGCGAAAATTTGGAATACATCGTAAATCTTGTTTGAGAACACGAAGGAAGCTTTATTCTGCATAATTAAATAAGACTTGAATCAATGAAATGCTTAAACCTGCATTTTTTCTACCTTTTCACGAAGGGGTTTTCACTCCTTAAAAAACAGAAGTCGAACATATATCGCTTTTGTAGTTAAGGGTAAGATGAGCTTCAATTCAAGAAATTCTGTGGTTTGGCTACGAGATGGGTTTTTCCGATTTTATTTTTTTAAGGTATTATGGCTACTATGTATTATGGCTTATGACTATGGGCCACAGGGCTTCGGGACAGATATAATCAGGTTTGTCGTCCCCAAAAACATAGATCTACACCCAAAAATGATCTCTCTACGACATCTGAAACGGAATTAACAGGCCAATGCGCGACTCTACAGAAGTTAAAAGTGACTGATATGATGGGCTCCCGTTCTGAATATGGTCCTTAGGTCCCTGACGTGGAAAAGAGAGATCGTTTTTAAGCGCTTGTGCATAATTCTTATGAAGTTAGGTTCTAATCCGCCGGGTACTACCATATATGACATTTATAGCTTCTAAAGCCAATTGTTTCCATCGGCAGACAATTTATACTTTTGCTGAGGGGGACCTCCTAACGTATGAAACATAAGTTTTTGCGAAAAACTTTGCCGATGAATTTTATTGCAAAACAAAATTTAATCTCTAATTATCACTGGAATAGAGAACAAGCTCGATTGTTGATTATTATTGTGGCATGCCAGATTTGTCAGATATTCTTTTGCAAGGTGTCATACAATATTGAAATCCGAAGATATATCTATAATTCAGTTGGACGAGTGCATAAACGCGAGATTGTTAACATTTTTCGAGACTGAAATATTTCGAGACTGTCAACCATTTACCATATAAGTATAAGTAATGCGTATAAGTATAAGTATAAGGAATGCCAAGAAGGTATATCATGCATGAATTTACCTAAAAGTGGACGACCTCAAGTTTTGGCCCCAAACGAGCCGACAGAGTTGGGACGTCCACTCACAAGTTAGGCCGCCGATTGGCAGGACTTTGTCTAAAAATGGATTCAAATATCGAATTGGACTGCAACTAATCCGAAATATAACCCGAAATTATTATTTTAATTAAAGTAAGACTACCACCGTATATTTTAAGCGATTATGAAAGCTGTTGATATCTTACTTTACCCAGATATCAACGTTGAAAACACGTTAACTCTACCCGTGTATTTTACATTTAAACATAAGGGATACACAGACGTGAAGCAAAACTCTCAAAATAAGACTACAGGTGTCTATTTTACAAGTGTAACGCCTTTATCAGATCTTTACAAGTAAATTTGGTAGTTTATATACGTTAATAATACGTTGATTCAAGATATATTTATCATATACGTATAAAAAATAAACGAAAATTTCGACCAAAATAACGTAAAATTAACGTAACGTGTATTATACGATTTGTCGTTACCTATGATACATAGTCTCGGAGATATTCGAGGGGGAATGTTTGCGAGCAGGACCAAACCTGTATCTGTAGTATCTGTTTTTTTGTAAAAAATGACATTTTACAAAAAAAAACAGATACTTAATACACGTTAATACAAAAAAAATAGAAAAACGGCCAAAAGTTGGTAAACAGTAGAAACATAATATATACAACCGATTGAATGGGCTTCTATTCGACATATAAATGGCAGCTTCTATTTGACATAGAAATACGTGCCAAGGATGTTGTTTGTTATACTGCGCACTGAAAAACTTGTTGATTGCTAATTTAGTAACTGTAGTAGGTATTTCTTACTATAATATTATTATCAGACATAAACTAAATGTATCCAAAACCATATAGGTATCAGCTTTAATGAATTCGATGTATAGGATAATTAACAAGTGATACCTTATAATTAAAATCATATCTCTCGATGTTTGCCCATTGTTAGTGTTGCTCGTCCTTTGTCATTCACCTACAGCTCTGCGGTCTAACCACATCAGAGGAGGCAGAAATTCTGTGTTACAGAACGGAATAACCGATTCAAACGCTAGATATATACAATACCTACGCTTTCCTATTTTATGAAGGCAGCGCGGATACTGGAGCTTGGAATGGGGCCATGGGGAGCGCTCTTATATTTATATTATACCGGCTTCAAAGGTTCCCATGATCTTTGACCGATCGCCTCCTAGGATTCGCACAAAACTAGCATAAAACGCGAAACATCACTTTAAAAATCTAGTATTTTATAAATATTAATGCAGTCGTATGAAAGATAGGTATAACGGAAAGAATTTGAAATTCATTTTGTTTTATTGCATTTGGGCATGCATGCATATTGAAGATATTCATAAATGCGTCAATATTTCGGCCAGAAAAACCTATATTCCTTCGTGAATTCCCGCTTAAATCGTGAAATACATTACACGTATTCTACACGCACTATGATGTCTAGTTCTTCTAGTCTATTTTGAACAAAAATTTCAAAATAGACTAGTAGAACTGCCTCAATGATAACAGTTATTGCCTTTTGACTCAAATCTTCAAATAAGCGATACACTTTTCATATCTATATTTATATTTGGATTTGGTCGGCAATAATGATTGAATCGCGATTTTTGGTGATTCTTGTACTCGTATATCATCATCCATATTATCGTTGCAGGCAAAAGATTATTTTGATTATTTTAAAGGCTCTTTTTCTTAAATCACTGACTAATATTAACGAAAACCTAATAAACAAACTATTAGAAAATCTATATTAAAATTCCCTCAGGATTCTAGATTCACATTTTCGAAATGTTTAGTTATTGGAGCTATTTTCAAAACACTATTAAAAAAACATGTATGCATGTCATAGGAAAAGTGTATTTTCTGCATATGGCTGGCTCCTCGAGCAAAAATCTACGACTGATGCGGAAAAAAGTGACATTTGCTAACATATTGCACAAGTAGCTATTGCAAATCTAACTTGGAATGGGAAAAGGGATAATAAATATACATTATACGTCAAAACACAAACTCAATAACAGTTAATTATGCTCATATTAATTGATTATTCACTTATTTAAATGTTACACTACCTCTTAATTTTTCCCGAGCATTCACCTCTTATCAAGATACTTACTTTAATTAGCTTATATATTCTAGTAGATTATTTGTTAAATGGGCGTTCGTTCACAATATTCACAATATTATATTTTATTATTTATAATGATGTTCGATTTATCTACTTAAAGCCACTTTATATTCCCTTTGATAGGAAGATTTTATAAGAGGTTAGTTTATGACAATGATGTCATAAAAATGTCACAATGTCTCAAGCGTAATTATAACGTCTACCTATTATTGAGCAATTATAGTGTGAATGAATTTCAAGTAGATAAACGTACATCATTTTGAAGTTGAACTCTTCAAAATGATGTATTATCAATATTAATATATTATGTTTGTTTCAGGTAAGTTTTTGTAAAGATGAACAGGCAATCTGTAGACATGCTTTTTGGAGGATGCATGCAGGTAAAATATCTGCCCAATATGTGGCTCATACATTGTTTGTAAGTAATAACACATGTTATAGTATTTTTCTTTATTTGAAACCGATTTTGACGGAGAATATCGCGATTTTAACGAAGCAGGCGGAATTTTGATAAAAAAATTATCTGTTTGTTAATACAATCGCGGTCTTTGCTGTCATTTCATTTGACGTTTTGGGTTTTATATCAGCTTTTTTTTGGATATTTTACCGTGTTTTGGTAGTTTTGTTTGTTTTTACGTTGTTAGTAAGTGTGTCTTGTCTGTGTATTGTGAACATAAATAATGGATATATGATACAGAGTAATAGACCAAAACATTTTGTGATAGTGATATGTCAAATGAAAATAGTTGAACGTCTGACCAACATAAGAGAACCGAAGTTTCTAAAGTGTAAATTTAGTTAGGTTTCCTTGGCTGACCAAGATTATAAGTAAATTTGTACTTTCATACATCTAATTATCTACACTTTGTCCTATATTTGCGACAAATTTTCCATCGTGCATTCAACTCAAACTATTCGTTTTTAGTATATACACATAATACAATTTTTTGTAGAGAATCAAATTTTCTACCGAAATGGCAAGCTCAGAAAACTATTTTTTCAACACAATAAGTCAAAAAGAGCTTTTGAAAAACCAAAAATAATTTATTCATGTTTTGTTAAAACATTTTCGTGTATAATTTCTTCCTGTGTGGATTTAGTTATACAGGGTGAGTCAGTTTTTTGTAGACAAACTTTAACAGGGGATAGAACGCACGTTTTTAAAAAGAAAAGTGCCTATAAAGATATGGCCGATCTAGCTTCCTAAGGAAGATACAGGGTGTTAAAATTTATTTTTTTTTTACATTAATGTGTAATATTTTCTGAACGGAATGATATATTCACTAAATATTTTACACATATCTTAACCTGCATAGGATCAACATGTTGTATTGTTCCTGTCGAAAATACTATAGTGGATGTTACTTTTTTCGGGTACTTCGACTATTCTGCATAATAGAACTTTTTTTTCGTACGCCACTGACATTATCTGATACATATTTCTAAAATAACGGCCCCTTAGTAACAATTTTGATCTCTTGTAATTTTGCTCTAACTATGACAGTTTTCGAGATATTGGCCGTTGTTTCTCTGACAGTGTAATGTCGTTATTATAATTTTTTTTTCTCGAATTTTCTTTATGACTTATAAACGAACGCTTAGATTTTTTCATGTTTGGGGGATAATGCCTATTAATTAAGGCGCATAAAACAAGCGGTAAGAATGTTCAAAAACTTGCACAGTGGCGGGGTGGAAGGGGTGCTCCACCCCTTTCGTAAACAGAACTTCTACGCCAAAGACTATTTAAAAAAAACTGTTATTTTCATTATCTACATACAGTTTAACAAAAATAATGTCCCTTCTTCTGTTTCGAAATTCCTGTGCGTTTCCTAGTTATTTTTATTTTTAGTGTTTGATGTGGTACTAAATTAAGTAATTTATTTATTAGCAATAATAATTATCGGCTAAATATTTAATTCTTTCAACGAAACCTACCTAAATATGGTTTGTTAAGGATTCTAAAAAGCCGAAATCTCTTTATCTCTTTCCAAGTAATTACAATTACAAAAAAAAAACATTACATGAGCATTGATGTTAATGTTTATGGAGATATAAACATTTTTGAATTTATAGCAATATTTAATTAACAATAATAATTGTGGAATAAATAACAATTGTTAGCAATAATGATTTATAAATAACAATTACAAGAATTAATAACAATAACACTAGTACCTACATACATAAAATTAGATACTTTGTTCAAAATGTAAACCGTTCTTCTCAATACACATTTCACTGCGACGTATCATAGAACGTCTTACGTTAACTAAATGATGCACCCTTATTTCATTGCAAGCATCTCTAATGCGATTTTGAAGTTCCTCAAGTATATTAACCGGAGTGGTATACACTATTTCCTTAATGAATCCCCACACAAAAAAGTCAAGTGGTGTTAAATCGGGGGATCTGGGAGGCCACGCCACTGGACCTCCACGACCTATCCACCTCCCTGGATAGTTATTGTTTAGCCAATTTCTTACATTTCTGCCATAATGGGCCGGGCACCCATCAAGTTGAATCCAAGACTGTCTTCTTAAATTCAAAGGAATGACTTCCCATATATTACCATGGTGTTCTTCTAAAAATTGTAGGAAATTTTCTGAATTTACACGTTGTGGCAAGAAATAAGGTCCAAACACGTGGTTGCCGTAAATTCCAATCCAGACATTTGTACTAAATTCATGTTGAAAACTTCGTGGTCGAATGGCATGTGGGTTTTCATGTGCCCATACATGCAGATTGTGACAATTTACTATACCACGACGAGTAAAACAAGATTCATCAGTCCACAGTATATTGGATAAGAAATCCCTATTATTTTGAATGGAGTTAAGAACCCACCTACAATAAGTAAGTCTTCGTTCAGCGTCACCTGGACGTAAACCTTGAACAGGTTGAAAATGATATGGGCGTCTGTGATCCCGTTTTAAAACCCGGGAAATTTTACTTTGGGAAATACCAAGAGCAATAGCAGCACGTCGAGTACTTGTCGTTGGGTTCCTATTAAATTCCCGCAATATACGGTCTCTATCTCGTCCACGGTTGTTCTGTCGGCCCCCGGGTACATTTTGTCAAACCCTGGTTAACAAATCGACGGTGGATACTCACAAAAACGGAATGATGAGGTTGTCGTCTATTTTGAAATCTTCTTCGATACTCCCTAGCTGCGTATCTTGAATTCCCATTTGCGAACCCATAAATAAAATGAATGTCGGCTTGTTCGCTATTTGTAAATGTAAACGGCATGTTACACTAATTAAAATCTGGCAAATCACATAAAATAACTTTTTAATCTTAAAAATAATAATTAATAACAGTGAAAATATTCAAGATGAAGCAAAATTGTTTGTAGATAAACTTGTAATACGTCAAACTGTCGTTTCAAAATATGACATAATGCTTACTTGTTTTCCAAGGAGTATAATATTTTGTTGCAATTGTTACGTACAGTTACAAATACGCTAGTTTTAAATGGAAATTATTTAGCAAACAACAACAAAAATTGAAACAGAAATTGGTACATGCACAAGTTTAATAAAACTTAAAGGAAATTTTTAAGACTTTTGGCAACTGCACAATAATCTATTGTATTGTAAGTACATTTGTAATTTAACAGATTTCAACATATAAAAGTATTGTATTTGAGTAAGGCTTGATATAACAAATATTTATTTTGACTACATTGGAAAAAGATAAAGAATAAGAGATTTCGGCTTTTTAGAATCCTTAACACACCATATTTAGGTAGGTTTCGTTGAAAGAATTAAATATTTAGCCGATAATTATTATTGCTAATAAATAAATTACTTAATTTAGTACCACATCAAACACTAAAAATCAAAATAACTAGGAACCGCACAGGAATTTCGAAACAGAAGAAGGGACATTATTTTTGTTAAACTGTATGTAGATAATGAAAATAACAGTTTTTTTTAAAATAGTATTTGGCGTAGATGTTCTGTTTACGAAAGGGGTGGAGCACCCCTTCCACCCCGCCACTGTGCAAGTTTTTGAACATTCTTACCGCTTGTTTTATGCGCCTTAATTAATAGGCATTATCCCCCAAACATGAAAAAATCTAAGCGTTCGTTTATAAGTCATAAAGAAAATTCTAGAAAAAAAATATAATAACGACATTACACTGTCAGAGAAACAACGGCCAATATCTCTAAAACTGTCGTAGTTAGAGCAAAATTACAAGAGATCAAAATTGTTACTAAGGGGCCGTTATTTTAGAAATATGTATCAGATAATGTCAGTGGCGTACGAAAAAAAAGTTCCATGTTGATCCTATGCAGGTTAATATATGTGTAAAATATTTAGTGAATATATCATTCCGTTCAGAAAATATTACACATTAATGTAAAAAAAAATGAAACTTTAACACCTTGTATCTTCCTTAGGAAGCTAGATCGGCCATATATTTATAGGCACTTTTCTTTTTAAAAACGTGCGTTCCATCCCCTGTTAAAGTTTGTCTACAAAAAACTGACTCACCCTGTATGTGTATACTACACATGCATAGTTTTTGAGTTACAATTAAAAGACTTAAAAGTGGACAAATTTACTCCGTTCTCAAAAATCAGTGTCGTAACTCTGTCAATCAAATTTTTTAGTTGTACCCCTTTATGTAGTGGGGTGGCTTGGTGGTTAAAATATGAAACATAAGCTAATTCGGCAGACCTTTTTTATTTTTATATTTTTTTATAACCATTTCAAATTTTAATCCAATTTTCACCACTTTACGTTACGCACCAAAGCAAACATTTTGCTCTAGGTTTGGTCTAATTTTTTCTAATACCCTTTTTTTTAATTTCGGGTTACCGTGCTCTGACTAGAAGTTTTATCTGCCAGCCTAATTTATTGAGGTATGTAGCATATGTACTAACTACCTATGCGGACAAATATCGGTAATCAAAATATCATTCGTTAAAAAACATTTTCTGATATGCGCCATACCAAAAATTTCAAAAGAGAGATAGTGTGGTACTTATATATGGTGTCTTTGATTTCCGACTGGTAAACTATTTATTAATGTTTATATTGGGTTATATTGGATGTATAGTTCCCATTTGAATTAGATTTTCTTCACAATTTCAAGGATTTTATTTTTTTTGCGAGGAACCCTATTTTTTTTCTAAAATAAAAGTAGCCTAAATTAGTCCTTATAACATCAGCCAGTGCAACTCCCGTCAATCTGCCAGTAAAAGTCCCGTCAAAATCGGTCCATCCGTTTCGACGGAACAGACAAAAATTTTAAAAATTATTTTTTTTGTTATAAGAACCGCATATATACTTTCTTATGCATTACTAAATATATAAGAAATTTGAATATGAAATTGAAGTGTCTGTACAGAGAGACACCTCAATTTTATTTATTTTAATAGATTTCAGAACCAAACCAAGTTGTCCTAAGTGTTGATGTACTCTGTGTAGCTGCGCTATTCGCTACGCTACTGAGTTGTAACTGATTTTCCCGCCGCGAAGTTGAGAGCCTAATGTCATTTATAAAAATCAATTAACAGGGTACCACAATGCAAACAAAACCCTTAATTATAATTCACCGAATTAAATCAGTTGTTTTTGTAGTCCGCCAGAGCCACCGCTTTCTTATATTTGAATTAGGCTAGGAAAAGTTTTAGTAAAACAAGCCAGAAATTTGCAATTCATTGTGGTTTAAGTTATTTAGAGCCGTGTTGAAGTCTGCTCGATACGCACACTTTCCGCATACAAAGTCCGACACGGGCTTCCACAAACTACAGGTTTATCCCAAAAAAATTCACAATCGACTGATGCCTTATATACTATTGATAGCATAGCGGGGTCATCGGATTCGAGCGTGGGCATTTCGCTCGAGACATCATCCGGAAAATTATATTAGGGGTATTTTTCGTCGCGGGTGTGTCCCGAAGGAGACATTTTTACACTGTTCCCGTGTATAGTCTGCATGCTTAGGGAATCATTCTACTGAAATATTGCAAACATTAGTACAGGTTAAAACATACAACGTGCCGTATGGGGACGCTTCTACCATATTATAATATATGGTAAAAGCGTCCCCAGTATATTTACTTATGCCGCTAGCGTCTCTTAACGCTTGCATCGATTGTGTTGAATGATAATTCAAAGCAGTTAGTATAGGAACAAATTACTTGCGTTATTAGATGCAGTACGGCGCATTTAAATGCAAATATTTATTTATGCAAATATGCATTTAATCACCAAACAAATTCAGGTATTGATTTTTGTTGTGCGCCTTTTTTACCCGAAAAATCACGACCTCGTTTTTCCCCAATTTGCCAATTTTCTTTCTTTTTTAGAAACTTCGCAACCATGCTTTGCCAGCTTTGGTTGACACTCGTTCAAGGGCATTCTTCAAATTGTGTCCTCTGATTTTTGTGCTTTGTAATGTGTGGTGTCTGGTGAGTGATGTTTTGATTGTCATTAGGTTATATTCGGAGACTGCGGATTTTCGACAATTACGGCATAATGGAATGAATTATGAGAATAAAAGATTTTTCAAAATTAGTTTTTGTTATCGTAGGTACCTACAGTACCTACGATAACAAAAACTAATTTTGAAAATTTATGTCGGTCTGTCTGTGATTTTATGTTTGTTTCGGCTATTCTCGGAAACAGCTGGAATGATTTTGACTGGACTTTCACTGGCAGATAGCTGATAAGGACTAACTTAGGCCACTTTTATTTTAACATTTATGTCGGTCTGTCTGTTTGTTTCGGCTAATCTGGACCAATTTGGACTGGACTTTCAGTTTGTTCCGGCTAATGAACGGCTGCACCGTTTTTGACGGGATTTTCACGGGCAGAAAGCTGATGTTGGCAGAAAGCTGTAAGGAATAAGTTAGGCTACTTTTATTTTAGAAAAAGAATTAGGATTCTGCGCTAAAAAAATCCAATTGTGAACAAAATTCGACTCAAATAGGGAAGTATATATCCAATATAATCCAAAATAAACACTATAATTAATGATAAATAAATAATTAATGATTAACGTAAATCTCCCGTTCTAAAATAAACTAAAGTAGCAGTGTCCATTACCCCACGCGTCTCGTAAGTGTCTCTTACCGCTTCCTCCTCCCACGACTTGATATCACAAAGGCTGCCTGTCGCGCTAGTTCAGAAGGCGTGTAACAGTTAGGATATATATATATATATATATATATATATATATATATATATATATATATATATATATATATATATATATATATATATATATATATATATATTCAACAGAAATGTAATTATTTAATATTGTATTTAACATGAAATGTTGTTTGAAAATGTTACCTAATGAAGTTTTTAATGAAGTGCATCAATTTGTTAAGAATTTTGAAGATCGATTTTGACTTTGAAAAATAAACAGAGTGAAATGAGAATGGCTTAAGTGGATTTTAGCTTTTTAGGAAAATATTTTTGTAACAGAGGAAGATTGTATTTAATGCAAGTTATACGAAATACGAAATAAATATGAATCCGAATATGATACAATATGATAAATTTCTTCAGAAAAGGCAGAATTGTATTGATTCGCCATATCCTGTATCATATGCTTGCTTGCTGACATGTCTGGAATAGGATCCTGTTCTAAGTAAACCAGAAAATGTAGATGGTGTGGTCACATTCTGTATTTGAAATTATAGTATTTTTTAATTTTTAATGTATGACATTTTCAGTTTTGTCAATTTGAAAAATCTAAATCCTTTGATATCACTTACTATAAACAGAACTGGCCAAATACTTTGTAAAAGTATATAAATACTTTTTGGGATAAAGAAAAGTATTTAGATACTTTGCAGTTATGTAACAATTTTATTAAATATGAAATAATTTTAAGTATATAAGTAGTTTCAGAATAATTTCCACATTTAACTTTGGAAATATTTGTTTTTTTATCGAAGTAAATACATTAATTTTAATTATAAAATACATTCATTTGAAGAGGTGGTATAGAATCGAAAATGAGACTTTTCCTTGAAAATAGATTTTTAAAGAGTAACTTTTTTTTCAATCAAATGTGGAATTTTCAGTTATCAATGCCCATATTTTTTTATGAGATGGGTTATGTTATTATTCGATAGAAACTACCCGTCAAAATTACCCGTCATTTTCAATTTTCTATAACTCTATGACCTCCTAAAAAATAAATATATTAAAAGCTATTTGTATTTAATAACATCAATCGACAATAATTAATAATATCGTAGGATGCAAATACACCTAGGTATATCAATTATGTATGGTTTATATAAGGCAATTCCGTTGATGGAAAAATAACTCAACGGCGAATCCAAATATAGGAAAATATAATAATATACCTACCTAGGTGTTCCATTTGCAAAAAGGGCCCAGCCACTGCCCTCCTATAGTAAAAGATATAAGGAGTAAAGTTTTGATAAATATTAAATGTTCATAAAAATCTGCGTAGAAGTAGCACTTTAAATTCTTAAAATAACTCATTATTTACGGAGATGAAGGGGATATTAAAATAGATAATTCACCCTGTACATGTAAAATAACTTTGTCAATATCTAACAAATCTAACAAAATAACAATATCTTGTTTCTAACAATAACTTTGTCAATATCAGATCTTTTGTTGAATTTTTAGCTATTTTCAGGGTAAAAATAAACTAATACTGTTAAATATCTTAAATTTTTATCTACTAACCTTTAGGAATGAAGTGTATACGAACTATAATACAGTATTTTAAGTATTTATCAATAGTTTTCGTCACCTGTTTTTTCTCAAATATGTGTGCCAAAAGTATACCTCGCAAATAACTATTCCTCAAATAAGAAACGTCTATTGACGCAATGTTTATATTTTATATTACCGCATCTTTTTTGATACTGTTCAGTGTTCAGCACATTTAAACCATCGGCCGTTGCCAACTGAGATTTTCGTTTTTAAGTTTACTAAAAACCTATTTATGCTATAAAAATACTATTTATGCTATTTATGGTGAAATCATTAGTCACGATTCACTTATCAGTTGCTAAGCAACGCGTAAAGCGGGCTATACGGTATTCCTTGTCGCTATTCATACTACCTTTACATTTTACAATTTCTATGCTCTCAAATGCACCAACTGTCTATTATTGGTCACATTTCTAACTAATCGTAAATTACTAATATCTATTCTATGATTGTTATCAAAAGCATGTTGTGCAACACTAGACTTATCTGTTCTTCCATATTTTAGATGAGCCATATGCTCATTAAATCTGGTGTTAATTGATCGTCTTGTTTGTCCAACATAGTTTCGATCACAATCATTACAATTAATTTCGTAAATCCGAGACCTTACATTTGGAACAATTTTCTCATTTGGATTGTCTAAGAGTTGTAAATTATTACTCGACGAATAAATCGCTGTTATACCCACGTTTTTGAAGACCTTACTCAAACCACCAGTAAACCGGGGTTCCTACGGGATGGATACATATTTTGGAGCCTCTATATCCTTCTCTATATTCGTCTCTATATCAGAATAATTGTTGAATTAAATTTGAAAATTCTAATAAAATTCAAATTATTTTTATTATTATGTAACATAATGTTTCCGCCACACCTTCTTCAATTGGAGTTATCTAATAAATCGGTTACTAATGCCTGTGAAACGCGAATAAAGTATGAATACACAGATTTTCCGAATCGATAGTCTGCTGGGATTTAAAAGCTGAAAAGCCTCGGCGAACTGGAATCCCAATATAAAACAATGACTTCTGGTCCGCAGTCTCATTTGTCATGTTGGGCCTGAAAGCAGGTCTTTATTAATCCCCTAGAAAACCATTGATTTAAACTAAGATTAATTATTGCGAGGATGTCCAACCGATTTTCTATAAATGACTGTGCATGTTAAGATTTGGCTAAATTGTGAATGTAATATTAATGAACGACTGCAGAATCTGCCGCACAATCAAGTTTAATCCGTCGACGTCGGATCGGCGTAGTTTTCTATGGAATAACATATCTACCGCATAATTCGCGGCCGGGGACTTCTCGCCGTGCGTTCTTATAGGAGTCGGTAATGTCCTAGGTTTTTATTTATAGCTTGGTGGTTTATGATGAGGAAAGAGATTTAGGTTGGGGTCGGGTGAGTTTTGTTGCGCGTATAACTGTCCACATCAACTGAAGTTGCGTTTTTATATTTCTTCTGCAAGCGAAGGAATAAAGCTCCATTTATTGCCGGGAGTTGTTTTCAAGATTGGAGCCATTTTCATTCGTTACTTTGTCACCGATGTTTTCTTGTATTCTATTTGGTATAGTTTTATTTTGATTAAGTACTCTCCTAAGGGTAATAAAGTTATAAGAAGTAATGACATGTTTTTATATTCGGGAGAGCAAAATTTTTTGTACCATTGTGTACGTCATAAAATTTTAAACAACTTTCAATTTACTGGATAGGGCTGGAACCTTTGATGTAACTGTAACACTCGGAGTAGCCTCGGAGTAACTGTAACACTCATACCGTAGCCCGCTATACGCGTTACTTAGCAACCGATCATTGAAGCGTGATTAGTCACGCGTAAATTTCACGGTGATATCATTAGTGACGTCACCGGAAAAATAGTATAAATATGGTAGATTTTGTAATTTAAGATTAGTTTTAATCGTCTCCGGATGATGCCAACTTGGTTGGCGAAACGCGCGTCGAGCGAAGTGAAAGTGTTTTGGTGTTTGTGGAAACTACTCCGAGTGTTATAATGCAAGTGACTTTTAACAGTGCTCGTTTTAAAGGTCTTTCCAAGCACTACAGAAAATGTTCTAAAGTTATTCCCAATTATTGAATCGAGAAAGTAAGCAATCCTTTTCAGTTTAATACTACCCTTGAGTATTAATGTCAAATTGTCAAGTTTTCGGACGGTGTGCCAAATGTACTGACCCGCCTTATTAAAAATCTGTCGATGTCGGGACTGTTATACATTGACATTGTTATACTGTCTTCTTTTGTCACTGATGACGTCCGCAACGATTTTTGTTTTGTTTTTCACTATTGATGTTTGTCAGGAGGCACAAGCGAGCTATAATACAACATAATACCCAATTATTTTAGTGGTGAGACGTGATTTTAATGTCAGTGCCACTACGTTCGCGTTGTGATACGATTATCCTTTAATAAATTCCGTGTGTTTTTTCTTGTGTGATCTCGGAAAGTTATCGGGCAAACTGTAAACGTTTAATTTTCTCTTTCCGCCTTCTCTTGATATATTGTTGTTTTGTTTTGTTAAGAAATTACGACATTTTGCGTGTTGATATATTAGTATATTACGCTGCTTAGAGTTGTTTTGTTGTTTATCAGGAAAATATTCTGTTTGGCAACTAACATCGAACACCTCCCACCAGACTCGTTCTTAGGATTTACGGATTTGTTCCCTGAAGTTTTCTCTTCTCACGTTATTGGATATGAGTTAATATTTATCTATCTAATAGGTACTTATGGCATACCAACATGGAGCACGGTAGCTGACCGAAGCCTCATTGGTTCACAGTCGTTATCTTGTCATTGTAAAATGAAACATCATTGGAGTCTCAATTTAGTTATATAGTTATACCTTATTGAGTGCAGCAACAAAAAGTCCGCAATAGATATTCCAATAGACAATAGACTTATAAAAATACAGTGGAATTCCCTCAGAGATATATCCATACTACAACTGTGTTGCGGCGCATATATCCTTTTATCACAGCTTTTATGGTCTTGGGGATGATCGACAACGAATGCATCGCATGCAGGTGTGTATAACATATTTCTGCAAGCCATTACGAGAAGATGACCACACCGATATTTTTAGTTTCTTTGCACATGCATACATTATATAAATATAGTGATCAAATAGTACATTACATACCGAGCGGGAAAGTACTCTATTTCAGCCGAGCGGCAAGGTAGTTTACCGAGGTGCGAAGCACCGAGGTAAACTACAGACGCGAGGCTAGAATGAGTTCCCGCGAGGTTTGTATACTATTTTACTCACAATCGGTTAGTAGTTTATGGCTTTCTAATACTCACAATCTACCAATAATAATTTCGTTTCAAATATCTGTATCCATTTTCATTATGTGATAAGATGAATTATTTTAAGTAACCTGTGAGATCGTTGCTAGGTAACAAAACAAGTTTGTTGAATCTGACATTTAGGCGATACACGACGCCATTAATTGTACATATAATCAAATTGTGTTTATTTTACAAAAATGTCTGATAGTCAATTTGAATGTACGCCACCAGAAGTGCGGGTAGCTGCAGAGAGAGCTACTGAAGGAATAATTCCTGAAAAAAGCAGGGAGAGGTATGAAAACACCTATGAACTATACAGTAAATGGTGCGTGGCTTAAGGTGTGCGGCATACCTCTGAGACTGTACTTCTTGCTTATTTTTGTGAAATAAGCAAACAAAGTAAAGCCTCCACATTATGGTCAAGATATTCGATATTGCGAGCAGTATTAAACTTTAGGCATAATGTTGATATTAGTAATTACGCAAAATTGAAGGCATTTTTGAAAAGGAATGTGGGATATCAAGCTAAAAAGTCAAGTGTTTTTTCTGAAGCAGACATCGATACATTTTTAAACAATGCCCCGATAGAATATCTTCCTCAAAAGGTAATTTTAATTTATTTAGTGCATATTAAATATATGTTATATTAAATTTTTTTAGGTTGCTTTAATTATTGGCATTTCCGGATCCTGTAGGTGCGATGAACTTTTAAAAATGAAAATAAGTGACCTGGATATTTTAGAAAATCGAATTATAATAGTGATTCCTGTCACAAAAACCTACTCTTCCCGTACATTTGTAATTACAAAATCGGAATGGATAAATATAATAAAGCAATACTGTGACCTTCGTAATAACATTGACTCTGATAGATTTTTTTTACAAATAAGATTTGGTAAAATTACACGACAGCCTTTTGGGCATAATGCTATAGGAAGTTTTCCCAAAAAAATAGCAACTTATTTAAAGCTGGAAAATGTTAACAGGTTTACAGGACATTGTTTTAGACGTACTTCAGCAACATTATTAGCAAATACTCTCCACCTGTATTCCTACATTTGAAAAAGTTGGGGGGTTGGAAATCCAACACCGTAGCAGAGGGATATGTGGAGAATTCATTACATGGACAAATAAAAATTGCTAATATGTTGTCTCATGTAGAAAATCCAGAAACGTCGGCGTCTTCATATATTTCTGAAACTCATAATTTTGAGCAACACGGTCTTACTTTAACCGTTAATAGTAATCATAATTCCAATGTAACTATTAATATTTATAATTCCAAATAGTTATCTTTTTGTTATTGTTGTTGTTGTTTCTGAATTAAATAAATGTTGAGTGGATTCTATTCTTTCTAAACCATCTTTTAATCAAAAATGACATTGACATTTCCAGGTAAGAAAAGTGACAGATGCTAGCCGGGAAAGTACTTTCCCGGCTAGCTGGGAAAGTAAAGTAAGTAATAAGTCGCTTCCCGATTACTTCAAAGGTTAGAAATCCATAAATTACTAACCGATTGTGAGTAAAATACTATTTAGGGCTTGAGGACTTTCCTTCCCTTCAGAGATACAATCACATATAGTGGGTCTAGTGATACGAGAGGAGGTCGCACTAATTGTTGTGTTGTTCGGTGTAAGAATAAATACGGTAATACCCCACATACCGTAAGTTTTCTTCGTTACGGGGCAGTGATACTTCAAGAGCAAGATGAGAAAAATGCCTTATGGTGATGTAATAAATATAAAAAAATTCAAACTGTTAACATATCTATATTATAGTTTTAAATTAACTAATATAGATTCTACCTACTACCTATATTATTTTAATGTATTGGTATTGGTGGTGTGACCCTCTGTCCCTGTCGTCGGTAATACTTCGAGCGCCAAATCGTGTTTTTCCGTCTAGATACAGTTAACACGCTACCCTAAAGCCGGCACAATGGGGGCCTTAGATAACTTCAAGCTGGAGATCGGAATGTCCAGAGGTCACATGATTTACAGGGAATAGGGTTACTACCTTCTACAGTGAGACATACTATTAGTTTAACAGTTTATAGTAACTATTAAAGCATCAAGGTCAATTCTATTTATATCTATCTACATATCTATATTTACATGCTTCTATGTACAGCTTATGTCGAAGTCCATACCTCAGTTTTTTTATGAATCGGTTTTGTTTTATGGTGAGATATAGTTAAAATGTTTTAAGGCGAGCAAGTGTTAAACGTTTTATAGCAAGCAACACTAACAGCGGTTACAGGTTTCTTTGCGGCATTATATCATGGATATTTTAAAAAACAAATATTGTACTATTCGCTTTATTAAAGTTGCAAGACTGCTAAAAAGGTAATCGGTGTATTTCATACAAGATTTTTTCTATTTTTGGCCAGTTTTATGATATATGAGAAGAAATTTATACGTTTAAAAACAATCCAGTAGGTTGTAACAGTATGACAGCTTGTCAGGTCTAACTAACCTACTATGAAATGGACTTTACAAAACCAGTTGCACAAAATTTTACTTTTCGTAACTGGTTGTGAAAAGTAAGACGTTTTCTAACGTCAAAGGGTTTTGAGAAGTGTCACTTTAAATGTCAAAATTAGAAAAAATATTTTCGGTTACTTTATTTGTATTTTATAAATATTGAGGTTTTTTTAATGGAAAAAAGTGTTGACCATTGGCAAGGTTTTTACATTTTTAGTTGTAGGGGCTCGTTTTTTATATTCCAGAATACAGCCGAATTCTGTAACGTCCAGAACATATTCACATTCACAGATTTTTCAAAAAATCAAGCTCATGTAGGTCGCTAAGATCGTTAACTTGCAAAAAGCTTCCAAACATGAAAATGTGCCCTTTTTTGACATTTTTTAACTTGAAAACAGTTACACCTAGGAGTCTGAAATTATTAATATTGGAGAATGCGTAAATTGACCCAAATACGTGTAAAAGATTTAAGCTTAATTGGTCAAATACCCGAGTAATAAGACATACATTTTTGAAATTGTAAATTTCTTGCAATTTTAGAACTTCTTATAGCGTTTCTGATATATAATATGGCGCCGAGAGATAACACAGCGGTTACTGACATTAATTTCATAATAAGCTTCTACTCCATATTATAGTGCATATACTTGAATTGCTCGTGCAAAGAACACCAGATGTGGCTTTCCCTTGGGAACCCCGGAATTTAATTAATGCAGCCGCATGTAATGAGAAACTGGAAGATTTCGCTAACTACTTATCAAAAAGTTGGGGCACTTGAGCTCTTGGCAAAACTGGAATATTCAGGATTTAACGTGGACTGTTCACCACTATTATATGGTCACAATATTATTTTGTTCTGGGATTTTTAAAATGTATGATTATATATACCGTGATAGCATGGCATTTTTATATCTTTGAGTTGGCAAGAATAAAACGATTGTTTTTTAATATCTTGACGTTTCTGTCCGTATTGGAGCCTATTCAATAGTAGATTCGGAGATTTGGCCACCGCATTTTTCGAACATATATACAGATATTTCATACCAGCGCAGCATTTCGTCAAGCGAATTGACCGTCATCTTCGATATATACAATGACGTTTCTATTAAGTAAGGTGAATCGCAATTATGATCTAAAGGAACGAAGCAATTTGTTATATCAAGTCGTTCAAACAAAATCCCTGCCGACTGCAAATATTTTAATTTTTTTTTAAATCAATTCTGAAACAGAACTGTTACTACCGGTGGATATGAAGACCGTACGTAATTTTTCAGGCTCCAAGATAACAGTTTATCTGAACTGCTGGAGGGATGTAGAATATTCAGCCATATTTGCACGCTGTCTATGGACGGATTGAATAAGTAATTGTAAATAGTACAGATAGTGATGTTTCGTCACTTTTGGCATATACTGTCGAACATAGGTTGTCGACGTGTCTGATTTGAAGGATCGGGTAAAGAAGGAACTCATTTAAATTGTTATGTAGCAACTGAATCACTTTTTGTGATATTTTACCCGCGTTACATGCTCGAACCGGTTGCGACACGACAAGCCGATTTACAATAAACTAAGAAGCAATGTATAAATGCTGCTTCGGAAGTATTCGTTCGGGATGCTCTCTTGACTTTCGCAAATAACCCCGAAACTCGATGCATTTTAATGCCATTTAAGAAGTTTGCACTTATTTATTTGCTAAACAGATCCACAGCATATGAACTACGTTTCTAGTTAATTATCCGCAATATCGGTCACAACTTTAATGTATCCAAAGTTATTTGCACTTCCGATACTTTGTATTTACATTGCTTCCTCAGAGGATAAATTCCTCATAGCCAATATATGAGCATCTGAACTTTCTCCAGTTCGACTATGAAAGGCGATATGGAAAGCTGCATTGGGTTGCAAATGGTAGAACCGCATATGCCAAATTCTTCAATCAGGCCTTGAAAATGTAATACTGATTGCAGAACAATGTCCTGTAATTTTATTGCATTTATTATTTACCTCAACTCATAAAATGATTATTAAACATATCAGTGACATAAATTTATAGTAATTTTTGCCAGAATGTAAACAATCAAAACGACTTTATGTCCGACTTTTGACATACTCATATGTGTCCGGATACAAGTGTCAGTTTTACATGTATCTTTAATGATAATATTGAACTCGTATGATGTTCCTTCACCCTCTTAAGTGCCATTTACATTAACTTCAGTTAACTTAACGTATCAAAAGTAACTGAAAAAATTTGAATCTATAGTAAACTTATAGGAACGTTCACATTCGCTTAAAACATAAGAAAATTGACGTAACTTACGTTAAAATTCAAGCAGCTTCAACTTAAATATACTTTGATATTGGTTTTTAGATACTTACTGTTTACTTTTATTACAGTCCTGAAGAGTCCCCTTTAAATGGACGCCACTTCTTACGAACAATAATTTTGAAATATCTCGGTTTTATATAGATATAGATATGGATAGAAGAACTTATGCCTTTCTTATCATTATCATACTTTAACTTTTAAAAAAATATGTTAGACCATGAAAATCATCACTCATCTCAGAGGAGATTCAAAATAAGCTGAATCGTTTAAATTTGTTTTATTAAAATTTTTATATCTTAATTGAAATATATATATATATATATATATATATATATATATATATATATATATATATATATATATATATATATATATATATATATATATATATATATATATATATATATATATATATATATATATATATATATATATATATATATATATATATATATATATATATATATATATATATATATATATATATATATATATATATATATATATATATATATATATATATATATATATATATATATATATATATATATATATATATATATATATATATATATATATATATATATATATATATATATATACTTCTTAATAACCACCTAGATTGGCTGCAAACTTAGGGATATCTTCCGGGTTTGCTTGCATCGTCGGAGAAAGTTTGATATTTCATCGTTCATTCCTCGTATTTAATCTTGCTTCGCAAATCATTTGTCAGCGCAACGCAAGCATCAGAAGTTTTATCGGAAATTAGACACAGGCAATATCCGACGTTAATTTTGCCTGTTAGAAGGATGGAAGTTGATACTTTGTTGTTCATTAAGTGTAATTAAACCTGACACTCATTATTAGCTAAGGAGTGATCTTTTATTTTTTTAAAGAAATTTAGATATTTTCATTAAACGAGAATAATAAGTTTTTAATTTATTTAATTTATATTAATTTCATAATTATACTTTGCCATTATTCTGTCGTTTAATTCAAAAAATATCGGTAGAACGATAAAAATTTGGACTAAGGTTGTGAAGAAACAAATTTACAATAACTTAAGTCCTTGCCATTTTTGTTGGAAACCCGACTGGGCTAATTCACCTAACAATATAAAAAATAAAAACATTCTAATCAAACAGTTTGGCTGCGAAAATATTAAAGTTCTATATTATTAATTCTTCAGTAGACTAATCTAACTCTAATACAACTCTAATAATCTTATCAATAAATTGAAACCATCATTTTGACTTTGTCAAATATGTTTTTTTAATCTACTTTTGAGTGAGGTCCAGAAGGGATCGAAACGTCAAGATATTTAAAACAATAATTTTATTCCTTTTATGTTGTACATGTAGAAGATTAAATAAATTTCTTGTACTAACTGTACAATGGATTATATTTTACTTGAATGATTTGTCAGGAGGTCTCTGGTGGAGACATAAAAAACGAATTGTTTGTGGCAAGATACATCTCTACATATATGATGTGACAACCCAACTTGCGTATGTATGGTTGTTGCGTGGGTGTACTTGCTAAACAGTTGAGTGCGGTTCGTGAAAATTCCCACTGCGTGTCACATCGATAAATTGACCTAGTTCTCAGCAGCAAACAGCGTAAGGGCGCAAATGTAGACGATACCTTGAACTCCTGTTAATAATACCATGTACCTATGTGTTTCATCAACCAATTTTATGATTATGAAGCATTATTTAGAAGTTTATTAGAAATTTTGTTTCATGATGGCTATTTTTATTAGAAGCACAGATCGGTTCAGCGGTTCAGAAGTCTGCTAGAAACGTAACACTAGCTTACTGGCTGGCTAACTAAGAATGGATACCGGCTGTATCTCAGAAACTACTTATCGTATAATATTGGGGAAAATGCTAATCAGTAAATCGGCCTAAGTAAAATAGTAAGAGAAATCGCTGGAAATTATTCGAAAAATTGCCGATAGATGGCGGAATTGTAATGGCCAATCAGAAAATAATAATAATAAATCGGCAATAATAATCTGCAATCTAAACGTTGGTTGTCTCAATAAATTTTACCGTGTTAGTTAGAGAGCGCTGTGTGACATCGTAACAGTTATTGCGCGTTTGCATAAAAATTGTAAATGGCAGGCTATATCTCTTTTTACGTACGTAAATAGAGCACAAAATTTCCCAAAAGTCAGTGCAAGCCGCAACTTTCTATCTTTTCTCTATTTTGTATTTTCTCTATTGTATTATCTCTCTATTGTAGTAGAAATACATTTCACGCAGCAATTTTGCTTTACTAGTACCTGTATATCATTTCTAATTATAAAGGAGTTTCTTCAGACAAAGGAGGGTAAAAAGAAAATATGAAATTGCATAGGATTGTTCGTTCATGTATTATACACCTACCCACCATTTTTCTCATGTACGTCGTTTGGGAGAAAATCGATCTCAATTGAGTCTTTATACATGAAATCTTATGCGAATTCACTCATAAAATTGAGTTTATTCGACAAAAGTGGAAAAAAATAGGTACATGTACCAAAATTGTATCAGGGATATATTAAATCTTCACGAACAATTAGGGGGGGAAATCAGGCATTTAGTACGTATTTTAGATGAAATAGACAAAAATAGTAAAAAAAATAACAACTTTCTCAGTTTAACTACGTCTAAAAACAAAAAGTAATACTCGTTTTCGATCCTTAGGCATTACTCTTATTCTTCTACAAAATTCTAACCGTCCAGCTATGTATATACCTACCTATGCTTAATACTTTGAAAAAAATGTATGTGCTGCTAATGCTTAATATTTTTATTAGTTTATCAATATGCATTACATTCGTAACGTATGATTAGTATGTCGCTACGCTATTCAGCTCTTTAATATTAACATAATCGTGTTAAGAAATAGTACACGAAAGTTTGAACAAGTGGTTGGCAACTTCCAGTGACTTCATGCAAAGTGATTATATTCTAAGATAATAAGATTGCAAACTTAAAAGTTTGTTACAAGTTCGGTGTCAGTTGTGTAAATTTCAGTCTTATTTCTCGTTAGCTGCTTATATAGTGTAATTATAAGAAGAATCTTGTAGTACGCAAATAGCTATTTATGTAACCAGTTAGGAAATGAATGATGTTGTGTTACGATTGAATATTTCTTGGTAATGAAACGTAATTTCTATAACATGATCTGTGATATTGAAAGTTTTAGCCTAACAAATCTTTCGGTGTTTCATACATACAATTAATTTTTTATAAAAACGCCTTCTAGTTACCGACGCGAAGCATTGAAAATCAGCGTAGCTGTCGAAATTTCAGTTAATTTTGTGTCTCATCACACATGACCACAAATGGAACAACACGATTCAGTCGACGATTTGCTGCTTCTTCTGACTGCGGGTCGTTTCAGTTGATAGGCCATTTTCTTCGCTGGCCATGCACTTTTATGCCATGCGAAGTGTTGTTCATCAGTGTCCGGATCCAACAACCTATATAGGTATAGATAATAATAAATAGATGAAAACGTATATAAATTAAACAACTAATTGTTATTTATAACAAAATGACGTCCGAAAATGTGAAGAAATGAAAAAAATACAATCGTTTTGACTGCAGTGGAGCGGGTAGATCAGCGGAAGTCCGGCGTGAGTGCTTGCGTTTCACTCCAATGTTCGGTGGAAATGGTTCGGTTGAAATGGTTCGGTTGAAATGGTTTAAAAGCCCATTACAACATCATTTCAACGTACAAGTATGAATGTACGAAGTTTAGGCAATGTTCTGAGTTTCCAAAACCGCTGTAAAAATTACTATCAGACCACCGTACGAGCAAGGGTGATAAAGGCCTTAAAAATGGCAACTAGAAAAACTATCCGTCTGACAGATCCAGGTTTTTGCACAAATAATTTACATGTTTTCCCGTTTTCTCGGTTGAAAATGCAGCTAGCGAGTTCCGGTAGAGCTCATTTTGTAGGTTTTAAATTCTCTACAACTTTGTATAGTAGTCAAAACGATTGTACCTGTAGTTATTGCTAGAAACCCAAAAACGATTTTTTTGCATTTTTTGCTGTTTTTTTGTATACCATTGCTATAAACAACAATTTACTGTTTAATTTATATACGGTTTCATTGTATTATACTTTAAAACCCTGCACATTTCGTTACCTGTTATTTTTTAACTCCCTAAAAAGCTCTATACCTATCTGGGCCTATGTTTAATAGTGTAAATTTCCATAAACGTAGAGACGTTGCATTGGCGACTCCGGCAGAATTTTAAATCGATAAAATGTAACTAATATCACTAAGTGCAACCGTTTCCGACATTGCCAATGACACACAAATGTCTTAATAAGCAGTAGTCTACTGATACGTGTAGTTTTGTTATGTATCAAAATGTATTAAAATGTAAATCTGAATTGAAATATTACTTTTACTAAATCTACCCGCCCCGAGCATTGCCAATAGAAAACAAGTATATTAATAGCTTGTAGTGTAGTGGCACATATAATATTGCTATTAAATACATTTCCAGCAGCACATTATTTACTTTTATGGATAAAATTTTGTAAATTAACCAGAACTATACTGGCAAACATTGGCGCCTCCGGCAGAATTTGATATGTTTAATATTTTGGTGGCTTTTATAATTGATGCTTGAAGTGGTATATATGGGGTTCATGGATTTTAATTTTAACGTTACGCTTTAGACTCCATCAGAATATGCACAGAAAAATTGCATCATGCGAAGACAAATGTATCGTGTAGTTGAGCTATGTTTAATTGACCTAAGTATATACGTGTCTTGGAAAATGACCATACCGATAAATTTAATGTTCACTTCGTGGAAACAATTGCCCATAATTTACTAGCTATATCTCCGCAACCAATGGACATAGAGCGCTCGGGTTATTGTAGAAAATTTAGTTTGCTTTACGAAAGTATAAGTGAAGATTTTTTTCGATAACCACCGGAATAGCACAGGATTTCAGGGTTGCAGGCAGGGTTGCCGTTGGTACAAACTACTCTCAAGGGGTACTAATAACAAAAAAAAAATCGCAGACACATGCGCGTTTGCGATGTTTGCCTTTTTTGTGTCGATATTGACTGGCTGGCCTACATTTACCGAAAGAGACACGCAAAAAGATTTATTATTTATCCATCGCAAGTGCGAGTAGTATCCTATTACATTTCTTAATTAAATCGTCATCGGAGCAAATGCCCTATTAGTAGTACTATACTATCTTGGCTACACTGGTATATTTATACTGGTATATTGATAGACAGTTAACAATAGCGATATTAACTTTTTATTTATGTCTCCTCCCCTTACCTTATCTTTCGTCCCATCAAAGGATAAAATATAGACCCCTATCAGGATAATATTAAATTGTCTCTAGAGGTAGGTTCATATTGATGCTGAAAAGTGAAAGCATATTTCTTCTTCCGGATTTTGTAAAAAAATCACGTCGAGAGTGCTTTAAATTTATTGCCATATTTTTGTGTATTTTCTCACGAAAAATTCTTTCAGTATGTATTATTGCGTTTTGTATATCATTAATCTTTATTTAATGTACTCCTATACTCTATTATACTTAATTATTACTATTTTACTTAATTATCGCTGATATATTATCTATGTATAGTGCTGCAACAGAAGTAGTGTAATTAAAAATGACTGAAATGTTCATGAAGGGAATAATATCAATCTATCATTGCTGATGCTAATTAATAGGCATGTTTGATTTGACGTATCTGTATACTCAGTATACTGATATAGCCGGCATGAATGGACGGAGTTGTACATTCACTCCATTATGTATCCGTTGCTAAATTTAGTTTTAGTTTCGGCTTCATTTAATTAATATAGTGCCATATTTATGTACTGGCACAAATCAAGGCATTAGATGAAGTTTAAAACAGATTTAATAACTTAATCTGGGTAAAAAATTGTTAGAATATTCTGTTTGATTGTGGTTTTGTGATATTTATTTACATTCCCGAGGGGGTTATTTTTCGTTAATATGGATCTTCAGCTCATTTTACGGGAGTGGAAATAAGACGTTGGGGAGGATTGCTTTCCTTTAATATCAGTCTGCAGGGGCCAATGATCCAGCAATATATTAGACAGATGGATTTATTTTATTCAAGTCTCGATGTCATATACTCGCAGATATAAATGTCTCTACCGCAGAGGTAAGCGGTATATCTTAGAGTTCAATTAAATTTCTGAGTGGAGTGTATACAATAACATATTATCTTGAAGATAACGAATTTAAGCCAAAGGAAACAAAGGACAAGTTAATTCAATGTATTTGATAGTCTGAGTGTTCGGGGATATTTTACTTAATATATCCTATATTCATTCTTGGAAAAATATAGCAAACACGGCCTTGAAAATTGTATAAATAGCCTCAAATGTTTAAATTTGACAAATTGATTGATGTAATTTTTAAAAAGTAATGTTCAATAAAAGTGTAATGTTTTATAATATGGTAATTTGTATAGTATAATGGATAAGTATATATTTATTTATTTATTGATGTAACACAGGACAAGTTCCCTAAATTTACAGTCACATCACTTAATTTAAACATATCATTCAGAATAGTATTAAATATATAAATAATAAGTATATAATATAATCAAAAGTGCATATTTCGTAGAAAATAGTATCAAAAAAGTGAAATATAGTGGGCATATAAAATCAAATGAAACGCAAAGAAAAGATATAGTATAGGTAAAGATATAGTATAGATAGGATATAGTATAAGTCAATATAAGATGCTAATCTGTCCACGGGGGCTTTTGAGAGTATAGTCTTAAAAGATGCAAAATAAAAATTATACAAATTGAAGACATAACAGGACAAAGGTGTCGTGTCGCAATTTTTAAGTTTTGAGTAAATTAACAAAACGCGTTTTGTATTGGAACTTTTTTATTTTACTTTTGATTTAAATGAGTAATACTCATAAAATAGATAATTTTAGGCTATTTACTTTTGTTAATTACAATATTTAAAAAAAACAACAAGATTTTGTGAAACTACCTTTTTTTGTGTACATAATACCTTTATCCACTAACTTTAAACTCAATCTGTGATATGTTCCGTCATGGATAAAGAAGTCATGTAACTTTTAAATTTATTCTTATATAAAAGCAGTACAAACTCGTACAATGAAGAAAATTTAATATGGTGTTTTGTTGAAACAACCAAGCATTATATTATACAAAAACAGCAATATTCTAATTAGTCCATGCTGTGAACCGGAAAATAAAAAAAAACATGTAGCTTCGAATCGAATTTCGAAAACCAAAATCCCACCCTTTGGGGGGGGGGGGCAAATGGCTGAAAATCCCCTCCCAAATTATTAAAATATAAAAGTATTTTGGAATTTGGAGTGCACCTAGGGGGTTTTTATGGGTCGCTGAACCCGAATATGACATCAGATTTACTTGGACTCCATCATAGGGGTGGTAAAATCCATAAAGTTGGCCAAATTTGCTCCCCCAAAGGGTGGGATTTGGGTTCCCAAGAGGTTTTAAGGTGTATGAATGATCCTGAGGACCCCTGAAGCGAAATTCTCAAAAAATTTTCGCTTCGAAGCTACATGTTTTTTCATTTTGTGCATTTAATAATTTCTCTGTATTTCTATGGGATATAAATGTTTTGAAGTTTTCTGAGCACTTTTTCGATGTGTCCGAAGTTTCTGTCGGAATTAAGAAAGAAGCTGTGTCCAACCACGGGAAACTTATTTCTCGGCTCGACTACTTTAAAAAACTTATTACTTATTAAGTATTAAGCCTTTATCAATAGGCAAAGCATGTAAAAGTTTTTATTTTGTCCTCCACATGAGTCGGACCAAATTATTAAATGGTCAATTTCAGAATCCTCTTCTTTGAGTAATTTGCAAAATCGTAATAGACAACTCTAGCTATTTATACTACCTCTATTGGCAATGTCCTCAGTCCAGTTAAAAAAATATGACAGGGAGTACATTGGAGTACATTCAACAGCTATTTAAAATGGGCAATAAAACGTTTGCCTAAGCTAGCTCAACTCTTAATAAAAATAAAAATAAAATTCCCGTGGACGCCACTGACCATGCGCAACTAAGTCTGTTAGTCTCCAAATTGTCCTGGTTATCGAATACACTCTGGAAAAGAAAAATAATACACACAGTATACTTACTACTAGGTTTACTTTACAATTTGAAATAAAAAAGTTGTGATACATAACAAAAAGAATTCATATAGAAAGCATATATTTACATAAACAGCTTACACAGAAAAACGGTTTAAATGTCAACGTGCTCAATGACATTTTCGGCAATCAATATACATACAAATAGTGAGGCAATGCCTACCCAAATATGTTAATTAACCAGCGAGAGTAACCAGGCGAATACCTACACACACTTGGTCACACGTTTGCTGAGGGCTCGTAATAATTTTGTATTTTTAAGCGTAACCACGTAGCGTAGCAATTTCAAGTCAATCAAACAGGGTGTGTCCCCTTTTAAAATATTATTAAAATTAGCTTATCTGTGATATGCAACAAGTCTTCCAGTAAGGTGGACCTCTCCTGTGACTACACCGATACAGGGGTCGATGAACTTCAGCAAGCTGGTCCTAAAGGTGGTTCCAAAGGTAGTCCAAAAGAAATGTGGTTCGAAAGGTAGTGTAAAACGTGGTGAAAAAGGTGGTCTAAAAGGTGGTGTGACTTACACTCCCCGAAAGACAAAGTAGCCCTGTAACACAGACCGGTAAGTTCGTCTCGTTACAAAAAAAAGTTAGGTTAAGTGACTCTATATCTGGTAGAACTTACTTAATTAGTTGGAACGGCTTCGAAAAGATAGCTTCGCTGTGTCCCTTAATTAACTCTAGGGAGTTGAACGCAACGCAGGCTCTAGAGAACACAAAGTAGGCAAAATAAAATATGAACACGCGGTTTCAAGAAACAAAATGGCTTACCTCAACGATAGAAGTTGTTATATGATCCCACTAATGTGGTATGTGTATATTCATCCAAAATATTAACACATGTAAAATGATTTCCTTGTATTATCTCATTATGTCAGAACGTACATACTACGTATTTAACCAAGAAAATCACAATCAAATGTGTCTCTAAAACTCTTATTTTTATAATAGACGTATAAGGAAAAATAGGTATTACTAAATTTTATGATAACCAATTATTGTAGTTTTGCTTACTGTTCTTTGGATTCAAGACTTTTTTAGTACTTGCATAATTCAAGTTATTTTTTCAAGAATTTGTAGTAGTTTGTTCGGGTTGTGAATATTTGAGAGTTTCTTTTTCGTATACATTTTCATTCACATTTTGAATAGAACATTCCACGAGTTTGCCACTGAATATTTATTTGTCCCTAATAATTAACAACATTCATTAAAAGTGCGACCTGGCACAATGCAAATTATTTTAATTTTTAAATTTTAATTGTCTGTGTAATTGACAGAATTTAAATTACTTGATTATCATTTTTATTCAGCATTATATTCCTGTCCAATTTCTGCTTTCGCATCAAGCATGGCCCAGGATCTTAATTAGGATCGCGGTGGCATCCCGAAATTAAATTAGCTGAACAATGTTTACTTTTTTGAGCTGTGGGGTACTCGACGGATCACCAGGGCACTTTATTTTTCTTTCATTGCTGCAGGGAAGGATAAGGAATTAAGTTCGGTTCTGCCGCAAGTGACTAATGGACTTTTTTTAATGAGCCGTTAAAATGTAATATAATCATTAACTTTATTTTAATTAATATTAACTCGATATTGTGGCTATAATTATTTTACTGCCAATTGGGGCAAGGCATTTATGAAAACATCATAAAACATCAAATAGAAAGAAACATGTACCGTATTTAGGAAAATATTAAGCCTTGGCATTTATAGGGCGATACAAAATCTAACATATATCGTTGATCGGATATACCCTCTCTCAACAGTCAAATTAGATTCATCTAAAATTTACCAAGAATTAATTTGATTAATTTTTGCTAGTGTATTTCATCATGATTTTAAATTTTGGTAGTTATAGGCATTTTTTAATTATTATAAAAGTTTGATTACAAACTTTTATTGTTTAACTTTTAACTAAGGTGCTGGTAGTTTGTTGATACTCGCCGTTCTCAGGGTATGCGAGTCAAAAACAAAAAGAAAATTTTTATTCCAAAAATCTATCATCGGTAAATCACTAAATTATAGAGCAAATCCCAGTTAATTTTATGTAAATCATTTAAAAAGCATCATATTAAAAATTAGAATAGTCTCTGTAAGTGCGGTAATGTGAGAGTTAAATACCATAATAAACATTACTAACCCAAATGGCATTCGACTAAACTGGTAGTGATTTCCTAATATCAAATCAGTTCAACTCTTTTCTAGATTCTTCATTTTCAATTTGGTGATATACGCTGCGGTGCAGTTAAGTATCATTTAAAGAGGGACAGCTTTTCTTGGCAAATTAATACTTTCTTATACATATTTTCACAATCGTTGAAGAGCTATTTGCTCTTGCTAGCAATCTAGAACTAACCTTATATACGGGTACATATTATGTTTTAATGGTTAAACAACGATTTATTATATGCATATGCGTTTTGTGATATTTATAAAGAATTTGCATTTCAGAAACCAGACGCTGTGAGGACGATGCATTCTACATTTTAGCCACGTATTTACATGGAGGCATTACTTGAATGCACAATTAAACTGCATTTTGCATCAAATCATACATATTGTTATTTTATTGATTTTAATATGAACCTTCGTATGATTTATCAGTATCAGTATATTGTCAAGCGCCTATTTCATGTATAGCTTCATATGTACCTACTTAATTTTCTATACACCGATGTGAGATAATAGTGTTATACTAGGTTATACAAGTGATTCTAATGATGCTATATAAAAATTCTCATTTTCACAGACCGTCATTTCACCAATATGGATTTATAACAAGAAAATCTGTCACCAAGTGACATGAAGAAGACAAAGTGACTTGAAAAATTAGTACCATTTAATCGTTAGGTTAGTTTGTTTCACGCTTCTCATTTTATATCTATTTTATAATTCATCTAGTAGATTGAATTATTCCAATCGAACATGGATTTAAGTAGTACTTACACATTTCATCATTTCATCTCCTAAAACCACCCCGTACAGAACTACCCTTGGCAACTTACTAATTCCGATGTTACTAAAGGTGATCTAAAATTTATTTCAGCCTTTCAACACAAATTGCAAATGAAAATCACAATTCGGGCGTCCGTGGACTCTGCTACTATATCATTTATGATATTTTGCAACGCCGCGCCGTCGAAACGCTCGTTACAGTTTGAATGCAATCTTCAATATTTCACTTGCGCAGTCGGTCGAATCGGAAACTTTGATTTATCAAACGGCTATCGTCTCTATTTCCTGTACTTAGACGATTAGACACTTAAAATATACAACAAAAACAAGTACTGGAGCACCTGTTACTTTCTTACGGTTAATATTATTTAGGTAGATCAAACTAAATTAAAATGTTTTAAAATAAAATGTTGTTAACCATCAATCCTGTATGATGATCAGCTTCACGACAAAATGCCGTAAGCGTCATTTGCATAATTTTACAGGAGACGAAAAAAACCTGTAGTTTGTTTAAACAGCTATATTCTTCAAACTTATACTGGTCAAATTATTCGTTTTAATTGTGAAAATGGAGATATAAGGGTTAAAAAAATTGAAACTTGCATTAAACCTACATTTTAAAAAAAATTGTCGTTTACGCCTTTGCAATCTATCATTTGACGCTTACGCCTTTTTCGATGTCGCTTACGCCTTGAGAATAATCTATTTTGTGAAAATTTTTGTCAATTCCGCCTCACTTGCGCCTTTCATACTTAATTTTACAATAGAAAAATTGGCACATAATTCTTTTCCAAACGCACAACTTTATTTTTTCAGTATTTCACGATTTTTTAAAATTAATAATTGTTGTTATAACTATCAATGAAACTTATATATACATAAAAAATGTTTAATCAAATAAAAATTATTATGTACACGTAAGTAAGAAATATACATTTATTTTTCTTTTGGTCATAATCCAAAAATAATGTACTATTTTTATCATTTAAATCAGAATTGGTTGTGTTTAATGCACTACAATGATTTGCTGTTTGGGCCTTAATTATTACAATGTTTTAGTTCAGAGCTTCTAAAAGTAGACCACTTGACTGATGTTACTAGGTATGTTGGGTCCTTATACTGGCATTTATGTTGTTGACACTGACCTTTTCTATATTAGCTTCTGTATTATTATTTCCATTTTTGTTAGCAGGTATCTCCTAAAGCCATATTATGTATTTTTTGCCCTCAAGACATCCAAAATTAAATATAGAATAAAGACGCGCAAGCGACAGAGTTAAACCAAAATTCAAAATATAATTGGCGGAATTTAGATATTCTTAAATCAAACCAAAAGTTCCTATAGAATACAGGAAATATTCTTTTTATACTATTTTGTGGAAAACAGACTTGTAATGAGCAGTAATTAAGTAAAACACAATAATGCTGTCTATTGCATTTATTATTCCATCGTAATAATTTATAAACGATCGTAGCAGAATCGGAATTAACCAGAATACAATATTACTTATGCATATCCTGCTGGATATATCTGGATTGGGCTTTCGAATCTGATCCAAATGGATGATGATCTTTTTGCGGAGGATGCGTCCTTGCCACTACTTCACTTTCTTCGCGAGAAATTCGGTTTAGATATGAATAACGACCGGAACATTGCCACGATTAAATCGGGGATAACGGTTGGATCTATATTCTCGAGAAATCAACACCATTTAGACTCACGAACATATGTGTCACTCTTCAGTTACCATAAAGCCAGTATGTACAATACCTATCTCTCTCTCCCCTATCTCTCTATCTCTCCCCCTCTCTCTTTCTCTCTCTCACTCTCTCTTTCTCTCTCTCACTCTCTCAACGAATCGGTAAAGAAGTAATTCACTTCTATCACGTTGCTGCACTCGGATTTTTTTTCAATAACAGACTAGTAGAACATTGCATTTTTGATGCTATGCAAAGTCAAGTTTTTCATAACTGTCATGTCATGTTTGTTCCATTATGTAACTGATTGATGAAATGAATTTTTTACGTATCTTATTTTTAATTTAATTTTTTGCGAGATTAGATAAAACACGTGTTGCTTAACACGTAATGGAAAGAGTAATTTTATTTGCTCATGTAATTTGCTGGCTTGCTCGTATTGGCAAATATTACAGTCACCAAATAAAACTTTTTCGTAACTGGTTACGTAAATAACTATTATATTCTAGTGTATTCATAAGCCATTATTGTCATATAATAAATCTTATGATAGCAGTTTACATCCACATGGCTACCTTAGTTTTAATTCCTTAGGTTTTCCATATGGTCTGATATACCTAAGCGAAGCTACAGAGGTTTTTTAGGGCATTAAAAAAAATAGTTAACGAACTGTGCAGTTTTAAAGTATAATACATAGATGAAACCGTATTTAAATTAAACAGCACATTGATGTTTACAACAAAATGGCGTCCGAAAAATGAAGAAAATGCAAAGAAATATTTTTTGAGTTTCTAGCAGTAACTAGAAGTGCAATCGTTTTAAAGAACCTACAAAATGAGCTCTATCAGAACTCTCTAGCTGCATTTTTAGTTGAGAAAAACGCCAACCCCGCGAAAAAGAAGCGTTTTATTGAAAATTCGTAACATACAATTTTTAGGCTACGACGTCCGTGTTTAAAACTCGTCCGAACATTGGAGTAAAAGATATATCAATGATAAATTTCAAGATGAATATGATGCTTTATTACAAAGATGCTTTATTACAAAAAATAATATGTTTCAGCATGAGTATTAGTGATCATTTTTATTACATTAAAAAAAACTGCATTTTTCGAAAACATTACAAGAAACGAAAAGCCCAAATATTTTTACCCAATTAACTTGGAAAATGTCCAACGGGACTTTTTTTATTTCGCAATTTGATTTTTAAAACAAATAACCTGCCACTCGGACAAAAAAAAATGTTGTTCACTAACAATACCGAATTATAACTGCTACGTTACCAAACCAAGTGAACAAAGCAAAATGAAACGGTCAAAGAGACACGGCTTTTGTTGGCGACCCGTGGCTTATTTATGCCTTTTAGCCTCTAACTACCTTCGGTACAAATTTGAAGCAAATTCGTTAAAATCGAAATCGAAGTGCTCTTCCTATGACGAGATCTGTTGAGTTAAGTAGGTACTTAAAATAGCTCAAAAAGTCATGCGTAGGATGATCAAATGCCAAAGTGAGCTGTCTAAGCAATAAGGTGCACTCAAGAATGAAATTAAAAGCCAATCAGCACCGAGTGTGGGTGTGTGATTCGATTTATTTAACAAAGTCTCGCACAATGCGTTCAATTTTATCAGAAAATCACATTACTCCCTTTCCTCCTTTCAAGTAGTCGTAATGTATTCCTCCGCGAGATAAAGGGCCGTATAAAGAACGCAAATTATGCTGGATAAAGAAAGATAAATGAACGGTGCGAAGGGAAATATTAAATCAGCAGTAAGTAAGTTTCGGCTATAGCGGTATGGGTTTTGTATGGGGCGCTGCATTACCCAGAAACCTTTTTTATTATTCATCAGAGCACGATTTTAAGTTTTGCGAATGAATTATATATCGCATGCCACGATCTTTGCCATGGTTTATTTACCTTCTCTGTCGACCGTGTATTAACGTGTTTGAGTAAGGGGTAATTTCGTAATGTAATAAAATCCTATCTTAGAAGTTCAATATTGCATTATTTCGATTTCATTGATTATTTGATAATGTTGTTATTAAAAACACAGGCGCTGTTACATTGTCACTGGCAAAATGATTGGTGTGTAAGAAATGGGAAAATATTTTTTGTCTGAGGGAATGTTCATTTGTAAAATTTTAATAATCCTGTGTAGAGCTTCGCTGGCGTAATGTCCCATTAAGGCTGTTTAATATACGTCATTTAATGGCGCTGAACTCTTCCGCTAAAATAAATTATTTATAAGCAACTGTAAAGTCATCCAAGACTCCAAGGAAATGCTCTGCAAGCAATTTCAATCCTTTTGATCCAACGGTACAACTCAAAGAATACGCTTATGTTTCATTAAATTTATTTGGTAAAATAAAAGGGATCGTAATACTTAAATGGTTTGCAACGTAATTCCTGTGTTCGCGACAGGAGAGAGGCTTTATTGCGTGTGCTTATTATTTATAGTACAAGCTAATAAATAAAAATTGAGGAAGTAATTGGAATTAAATATAAATAGAGGGGAAGCTGAATATTTAAGGAATGACTTCATGCATCATATGTAGTAAGAAGGACTACTAGCTAAACTGATTATAATAGGTTTCCCCATACCTATAGCTTCCTTAATAAAATCATGCCTTCATAAATGAACGTTTCACGTATCTGTTAACTCCTCCTTCTCACAAATCCACCCCCAAATAGCCGGTGTCCCACAGGGCACCATAATAACACCGCAAATATAAAAATTACTATAGATATAAAGGGTCCGCCAATAAGCGCGCTCGATCTTTAAAATGAAATAAAGCAAGTTGTGTGAGAGGTATAAATGAAATTTATTTTTTGTTTGAAAGAGTATTCGAAGGCATTATGTATGGAAAATAATATCGGTCAAATGTCCACCTCGGCTTCGCTGGGTGGCGCGCATACGAGAAGTCCAATTTTCAATGACTCTGGCGCACAAATCGGGCTGTATTTCATCGATGGCGTGGCGTATGTTGACTTTGAGGGCATCAGTGTTTTGTGGTTGGTTTGCGTAGACCTGTGATTTAAGAAAACCCCACAAGAAATAGTCTAGTGGGGTTAAATCGCACGATCTCGGTGGCCAGTTGATGTCGCCTCCGCGCGAGATAACCATTCCTCCGAAGCGCTCGTGCAGAAGATCCATTGTGGCGCGCGCTGTTTGGCTCGTAGCGCCGTCCTGCTGAAACCACATATCCTCGACATCCATATTGTCGATTTCATGCCAGAAAAAGTTCGTTATCATGGATCTGTATCGTTCGCCGTTTACCGTGATGGACACACCATCGTCGTTCTCGAAGAAATACGGCCCGATGATGCCTCCGGCCCAAAATCCACCTGGACCTCCTGTGGATTGTTCTCGGCCCAATAACGGCAATTCTGCTTGTTGACATTCCCATTTAACCAAAAATGTGCCTCATCGCTGAAGATGATTTTGCGACCAAAATCGGGGTCGACTTCCAACTGCTCTAAAGCCCAATCAGCGAAGATACGGCGCTGTCTATGGTCGTTTATTTTGAGCTCTTGTGTCAGCTGGATCTTGTACGGATGCATGCCCAAATCCAGATGCAAGATTCGGCGAAGTGATGTTTCCGAAAGGCGGAGTTCCTGTGCGCGACGTGAAATTGACTGTCGCGGATTTTCACGCACACTATCGCGCACAGCGGCGACATTCTGGGCAGATCGGACGTTTCGACGACGCGTCGGTGTTGGCTGATTGTTCACCGAACCGGTTGCCTCGAATTTGTTAATCAAACGACGGATAGTCGACTCAGCAGGACGATCAATTGCACCGTAAAATTGGCGGAGCGCGCGGAACGTTGCGCGAACCGATGAATGATTTTCGTAATAAGTTTTAACGATTTGCACATGTTGCTCGCGGCTGAATTGGTTCATGGTGATTTGTGAAGATACACTGAATAATAACAACTACGTTTGCCAACTCTACCACAAACAACATGGCCGCCATGAGCTGTCAAAGATCGAGCGTCCCTATTGGCGGACCCTTTAGATAGATATATAGATTTTTGGCCAGCTGACAGCTACTTGTTTCATCTCAAAACGTCTTAAATTTTGTATAGGTGTTTTCCTTTATTAATTGGAGTTTCGCTGGAATTGGTAGTGTACTTGAAGGACCAGGCCCAAGGATACTCAGGCTGGCCGCCTTTTTGGCCAGTTTGTCAGCTTCTATATTGCCGTTGCATTGTGAGTGTCCTTTGACCCAGCACAGGTCGATGTTATTCATCTGACATGCTCTCACAAGTGCTTGGTGACATTCCCATGTTGACCCTTTAGTTATTTTATAATTTTTCAGGACCAGTAGTGATTGTCTACTATCTGTGCAGATTCTTATTGCCTTGCCCGTTATTTCTCTGCGAGCAATCTCTTGTGCGGCTATGGTTATACCAGCGAGTTCTGTTTGTACTATACTGGCATTTTTATCCATAGTCCAGTTGCATCGGAGTCGCAGATTTCTGGAATATATACCACAGCCTGCCCCATCCTTTTTCTTTGCTCAGTCCGAAGACATAGTTTACACCTTCAACGCCGGCCTCGTCTTCACCAGTAGTATGTATGGTGTAAGGTTTATCAAAGACAAGACGAGGCGGAATACCATCTGCACATGCCTGTAAAATGGGTATATTTCTGACAGCCTCAGTTCACAGGCAGCTTCTGGTTTGGCCACAGCTTGCGTTTGGTAGTATGCCAACGCATTTGAGGCGCATCATGGTAGTCAAGGCCACTTCTTCTAGATGTGGAAGACACAGCATTATCTCCGTTGCTCTCGTTGGTGTTGTTCGCATAGCTCCGGTTATGCTCAGACAGGCAACTCTTTGTACCTGGCATAGCTTGAGTTTTGCTATTATTTGTTGACTCTTGGGCTACCAAACAACAGCTCCATAGGCCAACATTGGTCTTATGACAACAGTGTATCCACCCTGGGTTTCATTCCCCAAAACCTGGGGATAAAGCCAACGGTCCTGCGACACTGCTCGTATGATATGTAGGCCTTATTTACTCTTCTTTCGAGGTGAAGATTCCAGTTTAATTTAGCATCGAAAGTTACCCCCAAGTATTTCACTTGTGGTGCAAAATTTAGTGCTGTGTTTAGGAGAACAGGTGCTCTTATTGGCTCCAGTTTTCTTTTCCTTGTGAAGATTACCATTTCCGTCTTCCTGGGGTTGCGGGATAGGGCGTGCTCCTCACACCAATTTTCGATTATTCTTAGGGCCATCAGACCTCACCACCTCAGACATTACCACTTCTCCTAAAACCCAACTGGCCGTCTACGCCGACGATCGACATGGCCATATACGCGTCCAGCTACTCCGAGGTAGCCTGTGTACAAATCGAACTACATCCTAAGGGAACTTCTTTCCAACTATGACAAGTGAAAAATCAAAGAGAATGAAAGCAAGACAGAGGGATAGAAGAGATACCACAAATTACTAACAGAGATGGCACGATAATTAAGCCAATAACACCTGCTGATATCACCCAACACTATCAGAAACAATCTTAGTACAAAGAAAGCTCCAGGGCATGATTTAATAACTGCACAAAGACTTAAGAAGTTGCCCCGCAAAGGCATCGTGAAACTGACGCATTTCTTCAATGCAGCACTACGACTGCGATACTTGCCAATACAGTGGTAAATTGCTGAAGTAATAATGATTCCCAAACCTGGCAAACCTGAAAATAGAACATCATACCGACCAATTTCCTTATTGCAGATTATATCCAAGCTGTTAGAAAAGCTCTTAAACCTAACAAAAAAATTTATAAATCCACCAAATAAGTCATCGTAAGGGAGAAACCTAGTGTCAGATACATCGAAGTGGTACAACAGAATGTTTTATCATAACACGTTAATCATATAGCTGTGACGTGGACAGTGGCGGTCAAATCCTTACACCCGCTCCTATCGGGTTCCAGCTCGTTGTCCATAAGCAATAAACTCCTGTTATATAATGCTCATGCCTCCGCAGCGCCAAAATGGCAAACAACATCGGCAACCCAAATAAATAAAATACAAAGAATCCAAAATAAAATTCAAGTACACAAATTTAAGTAGATATACGAGCAGAAATCCACTCCATAACAATTACTACGCGAATGTCCAATTAATTAATGCTCACATTGCGGAGATAGCACAAAAATCTTATACCACGGATATCAAAAATTCCACTCACTGGAAATATTATCAACCAACATAAAACACAACCGAAATGTTAATAAAATGCATAAACCAATTTACCAAAACCTTCCAACATTTTTTTAACAACCACAGCAACATAATTAAAACAAATTAATAAATTACACAGGTAAATCTCGCGACAAACTTTGATATCATATAAAAGGAATTGATGGGTTTAATTTAATTTAGTCTTTTTCTTCTTTTGAGGGCATTTAAATAAAACCTTGTTTAAAAAAAATGTTTTTTGTTTTTTTACTATTAATTTGTTTTTATTTTTTAGTTATCGCTGGTCTGCTCGCTTCATTTAGTGCGTCACTGTTGCATGGCCGTCTGCCTGTTAATTTAGTGAAGTCTAGTTGTTAAATAAGGAGACTTTCTAGTGATTTGATTCTACTTAAGGCCATGTACGCTTGACCAACAGCGAAGAGCTTTGAGTCTAAATAGACAACGCCATGGTCGGCAGTACTACCTTGCATTTTGTGTAATGTCCAAGCCCAGCATAATATAATTGACAACATCCTTCGTTCAGCAGTACCGTGACTATATTTTGCCGGAAATTGCACAGACTTGTGTAACGAAATCCAATTTGGCCCACCTCACAAAATTACACAAGTCATAGGATGAAGGTGTACTTTTAAAATTCAGTTGCAAAATTTCACCCGAACAATTCGACCCCAAAATCATAATAGGGGACTACAAAATTCTCGAGGTAACCAAATTTCAGGCGGATTGGAGCAACGGATTAGTTGAAGTTTTTGATCGCCATCTTACACACAAAAAAGAAATGATTGTATTAAATAAATATATATATGAACCAAGTAAATATATGTTTGATATAAGCCAATCATTTACAGAATTGAGTCAACTACACAAAATAATCACTAGAAAATACAAAAATAATTATCTCAATTATTTATAAGCTTCACTCTAGTGTCTGTAGTAACAACTGAAACTTGTGATGTCTTCACAGTAAATGTTTCAGTAAATAACTTGAATATTTCTAATATTTTTGTGGCATAATTCGTTTAAATATTTGACAGTTTGATTCAAATATATCGATAATTTGTGTTAAATATAGAAATACGTGAATAAAACGTTTGATGTATTTAATCTAATCACATCAATGTTTCCTAACACCACTTCGTGATTTATGTTTTATTTAGGGTATATTTGGTTTAAATATGCTAGAACTTCATAATATGTACCGGGTGGGCCAAAATAGACGCTTTCTTATGGAAACTTATGGAACTAATATTTTTGGATCCAAACTCATAAAACTGTTAGTACAAAAAAGATGGGGCAAATTGTTCCCAGCCCCCCCCCCCATAATCAGGTCTTCACATTTAACACCCTGTATCTGAAAAACTAAGAAGTTGCAGGCCTTAGTTTATATAAACTGTTATCTCTGTTTTAGGGCGTATAGAATAACGTGCTTAAAATATTGACGTCTAGTTTCGGGACATCCTGCATAAACATAATACCTATATAGTTTATGTCCTACAATAACTAAAATCAGCTGAATTTGACTTTGAAGTGCCAGGTTTCTTAAATGCCCTATTAGTGGTGTACTGACTAGTAAAATTAATCTTAAAACAACCGCCAGACCAAACATGACTTTATAAGTAAATTCCATTCAATTCTTTAGAAAGTTAATGGAAACGGGTATAGATTTCATTGAAGAATACCAGAGTTCTTCCTAATACATATGTATTTGAGACAAAAATATAGAAGATTGACTAAACCCAACCCTTTCTCGTATTGTATAGGTATGATGGAAACTACAATAGGCTATTTTTGATGAAACATGGCGTCTTAACCCACGTTACCTATATGGAATTCTGGAATTTGTCCGGAGTGCGGATCAGAGTGTGCTACCACGTTACCTAGATAAGAAATTAATTACTGGGTTCAGACGCCATGTTGCATGAATTCAAAAAATAGGATATTTACAAAATATTGCTTCTGTACTTTTTAATTTAATCAACCTATCTATACATGAATTTTACTTCAAACAAGTTTTTTGTATAAATGATTTTGATGGGGCCAGCCGAGTGTCGCCTGCCATTTATCTTGATCTTTATTTAGGCTTAAAAAAAGAGGTGTGTGTGTGTGTGTGTGTATGCACTTACCATCGAATATTGCTTCGAATTTTTTTCTCCCTTGAACACTTTAATTTGATATCTATATCATGAGGGTGCATAAAAAACATAGTCCCCCATCTTTGGAAGTTCGCCCCATTGAATTTAGAGTGACGTCATTTTATTTTCGTATTCCCAGCCTTTTCATTTGATACCTATATTATGGAAGTGCATAAAAAATAACTAGTCCGCCATATTGGATTTAAAATTACGTCACTTAGCTAACCATACATTGTCATCCAAACTAAACGTGTATGCAAAATTTCGGCTGAATCAGTTAAGAATAACTGCTTTAAAATTCAGTTGCAAGATTTGACCCGAATAAACATACTTACATACAAAGTTAGCCAGTTAAATAAAAGCCATTAGCCATTGCCAGTTAAATAAAAGCTTGTAAAAAAGAGAGGAGCAAATTTCAACCAGGGTTTTGAAGCAACCGTATAAGACAAACAAATTCTAACCCTAAAACACATGATGTTAACGCTGTGCACAGAATATAAGTTGACTGAAAAAACATTCGTCTCTTTAATCCTTGACCGTATAAGCATTTTTTTATTTTTTTATCCCAAAGTTAAATGGGTGAGATGAAAGCCAATAAAATTTCCCTTAAAACGCTTGTACCTATGTCGTACCATGGCAATACTTGACACAGTTACGTATGGAGTTATTTTTTTATTCAAAGGAATTGCAGCTTACATATAGCGCATTTGTCATTACGTATGGCAAATCATTCTGCTGCTTTGAGTGTGCGTGTGTTTATTTTTCCACAACGCGCGTGTAATTCCTCGAGCACGTAACAGTCGGAATGCTCCATGTTATTATCCTGTCGTCCTCCTTCGGCCTGTATCGCGCAGCATCCTGATCCTGGACCGCTTCCAGCAGTTATACCACGTCCTTGGTCAGCGCCAGATGAATTTCCAAAAAGGTGCCACGGCGCGTGTTCGAGTTTGATATACACGCGAATAATCCCATGCGTTGTTGCTCTTAATAATATATAATAATATAATATATTTTAATTTGTGGCGTTGAGGAGTTATGGAAACGTTCATAATAATAGGAATGTGTTTTTTGTGTTACGAACTATGTGAGTTTTTGTACCATTGCACCCCTAAGAAAAAGGAGGAAGCTTGCGCGGTGGATAACGCAAATGCCGTTTACACCGTCTCCGAACGTGTGGGGAATGCCGATAGCCCGAATGCATAGAAATTAAGGATTTGTTTCATGTCGACTACTGTTGCATTCTCAGCGATACATTGTGTGTGAGGTTTCACGTTGCATCTGCAATTTCAGGATTTAATTACCTGTGTGAAGATTGTCCCCACAACTGAATTACCACCGTTTCCAACCACTTATTTTATAATTAAGTGACAAGTAAAACATAATTATAGGTAATTTTCTGAAAAAGGCTTCGATTTTTATGAAAACTGTGTATGCATAAAGTGTTTTATATGGTTAGCGATTTAAAATTTGAGAATTACGAGTTGGCACGAAACGTGTAATGACGAATTGGCAACTATAAAATATATCAGATTGCTTGTTTGAGCTAGTGCTTCAACGTGACCGCTAATTCGGCTACTAACGAGGTGTACAGCAACACAATTTTATCGGCTATTCTGAAAAAGTACGAGGCTGACTGGGGTGATAATGGTGAGGTATCGTTTGTCAACCACATTAAATAGAAATGCCTTCCCAGGGATACAAATTAGTTTCTCAGTTTGGTGATCTCATAATCAGACGCATTCGGGAATTAGATCGTTAATTTTCAGGGCACTTATACAACCAATGCACGAAATGTGTTCCTCCTAATGTATTTATACAGTAAATTTGCTTTTGAAGTAGACCATCACTCTCTCTAATGTATGACGCATACATAGTTTTTTCAGTTAAAAAAACAAATTTACTGCATACGGAAATCGAGTATTGCGTAATGTAACATGATTTGCCAAATATTTTTACACATAACCTCTAAATACGGCTATAATGGCCAGTCGCAAAATAGTTTCAAATACCAATTGTTAAATATAAAGCGAGTCATTATAAAATATAAGGTATTCATTATATATTAAATATTCACTAGAAAATAACGTGCAAGAAATAATGTAACAATAATTCAAAATGTTATCTCTTTTCGTTTTCAACTTCAGATAATACATGAAGATTTTGAGACAGATAAAGAAGATAGATGAAGATATTTCATAAATATTTCGTCGATACATAAAATTAAAACCGAAAAAAAGGCAGCTGGTCTGGGTGGTACTTTCAATTCTTAACAAAATAAATTGTAATTAGACACTATTTATATAGATTTCAAAAAATCCCTCGATCGGGTCGGGTACAGCATCACTGTATTAAAAAAATTAAACTCATTTTGTCTCGGACAGATTTTTTTATTATTAATTAAAAAAAACTGGCCAGTGCGAGTCAGACTCGCGTACGATGGGTTCCGTACCATTATCTATAAAAACGGCAAAAAAATCATGTATGTTGTATGGGAGCCCCACTTATGGGTACTGGCTTAGATTAAGTACTTGCACGCCTACCTACTTATGATATCTAATGCCTACCTACTTAAGATAATAATTAATTTCCTTTGGGTACGGAACCCTAATCATACGTGAAATAAATATACTTGTGAGGCATAATTCAGCATGAGTTCAGATAGCAATTTTTGGCCACTTCTGGGTTACCCCACGGGTCCACTTTGGGGCCGTTTTTATTTGTTTCATTTATTAACGATTTGCCATCTGTACTATTCAATATTCCTTTAGTTTTACAACTACTAGATCGTCCCTTGTAACCTTGCTGTGGTTGACCAGCTATTTTAAGATCCGTATTAACTTATATTGGTCAATGCTTTCAAGTTCAGGAGTATGCTCTTCAACCATTTATTGAATTCGTAACTCCGTGAAGGTCAATTCCTAGCGTAATTCCTTACGTAACGGGTCTATATGTCTAGCTGACATTTACACTAAGATTTATCATACTATCAATATGCTATGAATAATGTTTTTAGATATTTCTTCAGTTCATGCATACTGAGGTTTTGTTCCCGTTTCAGTTACACGCAGAATCTTATTTTAAAACATACACAATTTATTGTGTGTTATTGGACACATAAATGAGTAATGGAGACTTTTTCTCTCCTTACCAGAAAAATATGGCGCATACTTTACTAAATATTTTCTTTTTCCTGGCACTCTTGATGTAGCTAGACAGTTAAAAGTGCTATCGAACTAAGTTTTTTTAATATATCCTTTTGCGCCGTTCATCGGAGACGAATTTATGTTGATCCATGGTAATACCCGGCCGCATGTCGCACGAATCGTTAATGCGTATTTAGCCGAGGTTGATATCCCAGTAATGAATTGGCCCCCTTGAAGCCCTGACCTAAACCCAATTGTATGTTTGTGATGCTCTTGGAAGTAAAGTACAATCTCGTGTACCAGCTCCTGCAAATTTACTGCAGCTTAGTGAAGATTTAATTGAAGAATGGCAGCAAATCGATCAGGGTTACATTCAAAACCTAATTAACGGCATGCCAAGACGAATTGCAGCAGTTATTCGTGCACGGGGGGGGGGGGGGAACACTTCATACTAAGTTGATTAAGTTTTTCAGTTTATTTTCATGTCGTTTTCGTTATGGTTAAATTTTTTAAATTGTTATAGACATAAATGTAAAATGTAACGTTTTTCTGAAACCCTTGTATCTTTAACAAAAAAAAGTTATTGTAACAAATAAAAAAAGAAAATGTAAGGAATAGATGTAGCTTGGTAACAAAATAAGAAATTATAATGTGTAACAGGCTGGCCACTCCATATATTGTTTTAAAGTTAGAGTAAAAAGGCACTTTTTGTGTCACCCTGTATAATATGGAAATTTGCCCAGTTTTTTTTAAATTTAAAACCTCTGAGATTCTTTGTAAAAATTTAGCTACTAGATGAAAAAAAAATTAATCAAACGGACTTTATTTATATTTGGTTTTGCATATAAAGCTTATAATCTGAGGAATGTGTCGTCTCGTAGATTGTATAGACGCATTTCAACTATAAAACCCTAGCAGCCCTTCAAACGTTGCGCCCTCAATATGAAAAGGCAACTGGCACCGTATACGGCTGCGATGTATTGATACAGTTTCGTATGTGCGGAAAGGGTATTGAGGAAGGTATTATATAACTTTATATGCAGGTGGTGTGATGCTTTAATTAATTTATTTGTACATATAAATAAATATTTATAAAGGTAAAAAAATTAAAAATCAAATAAAAATATATCAACTTCAATAATTTATCGACCAAACAAATACTATTACACAATAATGGTGATATAGGTATATTCGATATGCTTAAGTGGGACTGAATATATAGACCCCAAATCTATAGGGTATATTTTATGTGAAAAGGTGAACAACAAGACTACATTATAGGTGACATCTGCGCTTAATATTTAAAATCTGCTGTTAATATAAAATTTACCCCACACATTTGAGGTCGTCAGTCAGTTCTTCTTAAGCATATTGAATATACGGGGTTTTAAACAATGACTACAAACCACGTCATCACAAAATATATACACTGTTGTTATATCGAAAGAACAGTCCCCAAATTAATGTTTATTAGTTACCACAAAAATAACAAATTAATTACGTAGTCTGGAAATGAACTGATGGTGACATGTATCCAGATTCGAAATTATAACAGATATAACAATTCAAAACAGGTGAAAACTAAAAAATATGGCCATTAAACAATTTCTAATGATTGTATAAAAGATAGTTGATTTCTCGCGTAGATCTAAGTTTCAGAGGCGATAGCTGTGTGTTCTGAGACCACGTGTCATTAATTCAGTAATAAAACTAGAAAACTTGACTTAAACTTCGTGAGTGCCGCAGCCGCAATTCACGTATTTTATAGTTTTTTCCGTCATATTTTTTGTTCGAGACTGACATTTTTTTTCCATACGATTTTCCATACACCCACCCTGTCTCAGTTTAGTTTGGTTGTAAACATATATAACGAAACTTTACATATTTGGGTCAATTTTTATTTACTACCCTGAATGTTTTTAACCACAATCTGACGTTATATTTGAGGTCTCACGATAGTCAAAAAAATATCTAATACTATTTGAAATTGATTACGAAAAGATACAACATATTTATTTTGAAATATGAAATATTTACTATATCTTGTAAAAAATGTGTTCAAGAAATAATTGACTGATATAGCTACATAGATTTTTATTTAAAAAAATATATGTTAGATTATAAATTGTCCAAAGAAGCAATAAAACTGCATATGCGGTAGCTTACAGAATATTTGTAACATTCACTACAATGTGGTTTTTATTTGTGTGTAGTTAAAACAGTTGCGGTCATTAAACCATCATTGAAAGTCATGTTTACTACTTGTTTACCGCAAGGCACAGCTACAAGCTGATATTTTATCAATAAATATTACTAGAGATATTTGCGATTTTACAATTGTCTAGTTTCAAAACATAATGAGCAAACGTTATTATCCCTATTTTTATAAAGTGATTATTTTTTCCAGATGTATATTAAATGATATCAATGAAGATCTTGTATTTGAATGTATTTGATATATCTATATGAAATTATATAGTCTATTGGGTGTCTATCTCATTGAACTGCTCATCTAAACTGGAATAATTATATTGCTTTTTGTTTAATTAATTGTAACCTCGATATATTATTCTGATTCTCACGATATAACTTAGAAAACTTACTAGAGGTTCCAAAGGGTAATAAAGAAGTGCTAAAAGCATTGAATGAGGTTCACTAACACACACACTAACAGATTTTATAGGAAATATATTGAAGAACTTTTCCCAGATAATTTTAGATGTTACTCGGCCTTTTCTCGTTATTCTCTATTGTAAAATTAAACCAAATTTGTAAAAGAATAAATACAGTTTGATACAACCAGTGTGTTTATTTCATATCCACCCATCTAATTAAATATGCTAAAATAGTCTTGTTATCATCAAAGCTTGCTAATTAAATTCGGGCGAGGCAAGGTCGACTCGCAACATTTCACAGGTTTGAAATTATTTTGAGACAAATGGAACAACGGAATTTTGATTAAAACTCGATTCTAAATTATCGGACATTCATCATTAATATCTATTAAAATGAAGTTAAAAGTTTTTTACATTATCGGTTACATTATTTGCAGATGATTTATGTAGATGCTAATAATAGTCGACGCCCGTATTCGAAATTTTGAAATTTAATCAATGGCAGTCATTGATTAACAATCGCTATTCCTCGTTTGAATCGTTTGAATGAACCGTGGATATCAATACGTTTTTATGTGAATATTTAAATTCCTTTAATGGGTCTCAATAGTAGATATGAAATAAAAACATCGTTTGTAAAATGTTTATTGGAGAGATATAGAGAGGACGTTCAAAGGGGTACTAATGGTTATCTTCCAAGTTATGTTTGTACTATATATATGTTATTTGAATTTCCCAGTGTTATAATGTTCTAATAACAAACGAGCTACATTCAACAACCACTTGTTCGTGCTCATATTATTAACCCTCAAGTACTAACATAAATGTAATTATTATAAACATGTAAATTACATAAATACTATCGTGGGCGTGTGTATGGTGTAAATTTTTTTTATGGAATGTGATAGTATAAAATAATAGGGACAATACCACTGTAAACAGTGAGAATGTCATAGCAAAAGAATGTATACAAAGCAACAAATTATAAAAATGTCTCCAACACAACATTTTTTAAAACTTCTTTCACTGTCATTGTATCCAGGGGTATATGGTCGTTATTATCTGTAACAAAAAATGTAAAATTATTAGTACACGAAAAACTGACAGACATGTTACAAGTACATAACACGAGTTATTTCTTTCCTCCGAATCTTAAAAAAATAACTGAAGAGAAAATTCTCAATTTGACTAACCTGTAAAAGTATTGCCTAGATAGAGTTGTCTTTCTTCTTCTTTTTCTTCTTCTATTTCTGGTTCTTCTAGTGCATTGCTACTGCCTTCTTCTGAATCATCACTTCATCACTACGGTCTTGTTCTGTTTCCCTCCCAAATTCAGAGCCTGATTCGTGATCACATGTTCACTTTTGTCGTCACTTAATCACTATCATTTTCATTATTATTTCCTTGTCACTTATATCCTCGTAAAAGTTTTCAGCTAAAATTTCTAACTGTTTATGGGTGAATGAATACCCTCACAATCTTAAGAATTGGTATTTAATTCTTTAACACAAAGTGTATCGTGGGGTGTTTCATCACCCCACACGTAAATTACAGGCGAACTAATGGTCTTCTCAAAACTTTTTACACAGTCTGTTATAATAGTTCTTATGCTAGAAGATTACCTGAAGCAACAGATATTTCTTATTAAAGGTAGGCAGGCACATGACTCAATGTCTACATAGAAGTCACATAACATCAGAAGCCACTACGCCATAAAATAACAAGAAAGTCGTAAAATTAGTGGCGCTTATGTAATAGTCATATAAAGTTCCTGCCTCAGTTATGGCTACACTTGTGCGAGTCATCGTTTTTAATGAAATGATTTTCTCAATCGCTTATAAATAAAGGGTCCGCCAATAGGGACGCTCGATCTTTGACAGCTCATGGCGGCCATGTTGTTTGTGGTAGAGTTGGCAAACGTAGTTGTTATTATTCAGTGTATCTTCACAAATCACCATGAACCAATTCAGCCGCGAGCAACATGTGCAAATCGTTAAAACTTATTACGAAAATCATTCATCGGTTCGCGCAACGTTCCGCGCGCTCCGCCAATTTTACGGTGCAATTGATCGTCCTGCTGAGTCGACTATCCGTCGTTTGATTAACAAATTCGAGGCAACCGGTTCGGTGAACAATCAGCCAACACCGACGCGTCGTCGAAACGTCCGATCTGCCCAGAATGTCGCCGCTGTGCGCGATAGTGTGCGTGAAAATCCGCGACAGTCAATTTCACGTCGCGCACAGGAACTCCACCTTTCGGAAACATCACTTCGCCGAATCTTGCATCTGGATTTGGGCATGCATCCGTACAAGATCCAGCTGACACAAGAGCTCAAAATAAACGACCATAGACAGCGCCGTATCTTCGCTGATTGGGCTTTAGAGCAGTTGGAAGTCGACCCCGATTTTGGTCGCAAAATCATCTTCAGCGATGAGGCACATTTTTGGTTAAATGGGAATGTCAACAAGCAGAATTGCCGTTATTGGGCCGAGAACAATCCACAGGAGGTCCACCAGGTCGCAATGCACCCAGCAAAGGTAACTGTTTGGTGTGGATTTTGGGCCGGAGGCATCATCGGGCCGTATTTCTTCGAGAACGACGATGGTGTGTCCATCACGGTAAACGGCGAACGATACAGATCCATGATAACGAACTTTTTCTGGCATGAAATCGACAATATGGATGTCGAGGATATGTGGTTTCAGCAGGACGGCGCTACGAGCCACACAGCGCGCGCCACAATGGATCTTCTGCACGAGCGCTTCGGAGGAATGGTTATCTCGCGCGGAGGCGACATCAACTGGCCACCGAGATCGTGCGATTTAACCCCACTAGACTATTTCTTGTGGGGTTTTCTTAAATCACAGGTCTACGCAAACCAACCACAAAACACTGATGCCCTCAAAGTCAACATACGCCACGCCATCGATGAAATACAGCCCGATTTGTGCGCCAGAGTCATTGAAAATTGGACTTCTCGTATGCGCGCCACCCAGCGAAGCCGAGGTGGACATTTGACCGATATTATTTTCCATACATAATGCCTTCGAATACTCTTTCAAACAAAAAATAAATTTCATTTATACCTCTCACACAACTTGCTTTATTTCATTTTAAAGATCGAGCGCGCTTATTGGCGGACCCTTTATATGTACAAAGATAGGAAGCATAACATTTCTATTAAAATGAAACAAACCCCAGCTTTCAATATTTTATTTCAAATTATTTTCGTTATACCTATGTGGAAGATTAGTAGGCATGGAAATCGTGCCAAACAAGGAGTGTTGCTTTGCATCAAATGATGTAGTTCTGATTTTTATATGTTGTATGTGATGAAGTGGTAATGAGAAATCCTCGAAAAGCCCTCCGGATCATTGTTAAATATTTAAATTTTCGGACCTTTTTTAGTTTTTCTCAATTTTTACCACCAAGCACCGGTGTTACGGCATAAGTCACTATATGTACTTTTTAAGTAGACTAAATTTGCAACAAAAAGAAAATAATTTGGTCTCGGTATACCAAATCGTTTCTAAGATACAGCCGTTCAAAGATTTGCAAGATTTCCAAAAAAAATGGAAAGTTTTCGTCAATGTTGACCAAAAGGGACCAATTTTACGGCAAAAGTCATCATATACGTTATTAATGTACACTAAATTTGCAACAAAGCGAGACCAATTTGGCCTATGTAGATTTCTATAAATCGCACACACTTCGAACACACTTACCAAAGAACAACATTGTCTTTAAAAAGTGTGGGAAAAACCCAAATGTCACCTACTCGACGAATTATTAGAATAGAAAGACTACACAACATCAGTAAATACATCAATACCAATAAAGGATCACATACACGAAATCTCGCAAAAATTCTACATGTCGGCCATTCGCAAGTCCAAGCTGCCTCAAGACATAACAAACATAAGACATAATCCCAACGCACCTAACAAACACAAACTGCCCTATCAAAATCTTCCCATATACTACCAACCACTACCAAACCACCCTCGACAATAACAAAACGCACACACGCAAGAACACGACAATAACCTGACAGTTAAATAACTTATAAAATAGAACCAGGCTAGTATCTCTGACAAATACAAAACAAGAAAAATAAGAATACCAGGTTTAAACAATTAAACTAACAATAAAAAACATCAAAACCAAAGTCAATTAACTCATGCGTAATGGTCAATACAGTCCCCCCCCCCAGAGTTGAAGCGGAGAGGGGGTCCAAATCGCCGACAGGTGTACCATTTTTTTATCATGGACATAAAGAGAAGGCAGGAGGAAGATAGAAAAGGCCACAAACACCCGGCTGCAACGTGTAATATATGTATATATACATGCTTAGGACATAAGAATATGTATATATAACAAAAGAAGCTATTATTATAAACCTGTAAACCTCTTAAAAATTAATGTAAATGGCTGTAAATAAATTATTTTGATTTCGATTTGATACTCGACGAATTGCTTCACAGACCAAGCACAACCGGGATGAACTCGTCATAAAACCACAGCACTTTTTGGTCAAAGAAAAATTAAATTTCTATCAACACTGAAAAAACGGCGACGCTTCGAACAAAACGCCTCAATTCCACTCATGAGCAGGTCGGCGAGTCTAACGTGAACATCGCCAGGTTGCCTCCAACAAGAGATGCTGTAAGGTTTCACTCTCTGCGAACATACCACTAGATGAAAAGAAGTTTTTTTTGCCACTTGATTTTATTTTTGCTTCAGTCCACTTTATTTATGTCTACCCATACTGTTGAAGGGTATGGAAGAGTTAAGCAGTTGTGGTTACAGGAAAGTACAATCTTGCAAAAGTACAATCTTTCTTACAAAAAGAAAGTTACAATCTTGCAGGAACATAACAACATACCAGACCTGATATGTGACGACATTGACGAATCACATCGATGACCTTCAGATGACGATTTCGACCGGCCTGGGCAGGTCCATAAAGAAATGCTACCGAAGCAAGCTGCCTACAGATGGTGTGCTGTGGATTTAGATCAAAGATGTTTAAGAAATACGAGGGATAACAATTTCCCTCACAGTACATTATATAAAATGAGGTGTTTCATAATACTACATACATTTTAAATATTAAAATATTAAAACTTCATTTTAAAAACCCTTCTAATATTTGCGTACTTACCTCAAAAACTTTTGACAGTTGTATCTTAGGAATTACCAGATCTACATAGACCAAAGTGGTCTCGTTTTGTTGCAAATTGAGTGTACTTTAAGAACGTAACGTTTCTTTTTTTTTGTAAATTTTATCTGTATCTTAGAACTATTTGGGTTACCCAGGGTATCAATTCCATAGCCTAGATGACGCTTTAAAAATATTAGTTGCCATAAAATATGTTTTTTTTTGTATAACCACTCTACATAATATATAATATGACACCATTTATGTGCTTAGACTTGCCTTAAAGCCCAGTACACCCCAACATCATTTATTACGTGTTTTCTTCCTAGGTAATTATAAAGGTCATTTATCAGTGCGCTCTAATATTACTGTCCGGAAATTGAGGCACTTTATTATGTCCAGCTTTTTGTGTAAGTGCTCTTATTTTAGTTCCGAAAGGAAAGAAATAATCTAAAGCGCTCGGGAATATTTGAGAGCCATATATTTCAAGTAAATCTCTAGAACTTAATTCTGAACCGTGCCATCATATTTATACGAGTAAATGGGCTTACGCATAAAGGGGGCACGTTAAAAAAATGCTTGCCAGACGTGTTTTGGTCTTTTTTCGTTACGCACCAAAGAAAACATCACATCCTTTTAGGTGGTAGATTTCCCGAGGGTGCCCTGCAGCCGCTGCCTTGAATGACACCAAGTAATAATATGTGGCAGCGGTCGAGACGTACGCCGCCCGGGCGATTTCTTGTCTAAGTACTGGGGCCCGTCTGAATAGTTGGTATCCGTCGAACCGTTGGCACTTCACCCAACTAACCCATTTGCTTTTGTTTCCACACTATTATTGCCGGACAAGAATTTATTATATTTCTATTTGCCCTCGACGCGACGCGGCGATTTGGCTGCCTAGGTATGGTACATTCCGATTCTTTTATCTGGTATAAATTCACTTAAAACAAAAGATATCCTAATTGTTCTTTGAATTAGTTACAATGTTCCAATAATTTTAATTCTAGATTTGATAGATTTGCGATTAGTTTTTATGCGTTGCGTGCCATTTTACTTTATGTCTGTCTATGTCTACTTTGATATTTGTACGTATGGCCAAAATTCGTATTTTGTCGGAAATACGCAGTGCTATTTTAAATTAATATATGTATTGCAGTGTGCGTTATATTTAAACATTTATCACACGTACATATTAATTGATTGTTTATCACAGGAGAAAAAAATTAATTTGACAAATATTGTCTATTTACATCAAGTTGTCTAGTTCCATTAGTTGGTTTTTAAGATTAACACTCGTCAATCTCTTGTAACACCACTCCTCTTTAATTACATTACCTCAATTAAAGAGCACGCGACATTTAGCGGGACGGAAAGGTAGGGATAACGGTAGATGGTGAGTCGCGGTAAATGTTTACAAGTTCGCGCGGTTTTATTTCAAATATTTGAAATAGGAATTCAAACATTAGCCATAAAACGGAACGGAATTTATTTACGTTACACTTTTAGTAGCGTTTTAACGATTTGATTTAAATATTTTAATGAAATCACACATATCAATTGGTTCTTAAGATTAACACCCGTCAATCTCTTAATAAATTTAGACGATTTCGTATTGTCTCAGAACAGGCATATGTTATACTGTTAAAAAAGTTTAAGCAAAGCGCTGAACAGAATGCATAGTTACGTCTCGAAAAAATATCTGCCCACATTCAAGGACATCTGACTCGTATGTGACATTTTTCGGACATTATATTGTCAGTTGCCAGCTGTAGTGGTAAACATAACCCCAAATGCTTGATGGTGGTCCCAAGCGTGTAACGATGTGAAAAATTCGAGGCCACTTGTTACATTAATTCTTTATTATAGATTAGCATTTAAGTTAATACGCGAAGTTAATTTGCGAAGTGCGCCAATACCAATATACATACATACCTACCTTTGACACCTAGAAGAAAAAGTCTATCAAACTGTTTTACCATATTATTTTTAGGAAGTTACGTTGTTAAAGTTTAAATCATGGTTGCTTTTTCAGCTAGCAGGTTGGGGAGGTCTGGGCTAATGTGGAAAACTTTCAAATAATTGGGTAAAAAAGGACAAATTAACTTCTAAAGAAACTGAAACTTGTCGATCTATCACTTAATATGTTTATTTTAAGTGTGCAATAGAAATATTCAGTTTATTGTTCAATAATAAAAATTACAGAATTTAAAAGGAAAAGTATTTTTTGTCCACATTAGCCCTTATATAGGGGTTAATATGGACAAAAGAATAAGTGACTGGGGGTTACTGTGGACACAGTGGATTTATTGAAACAAACACAAGCTTGAGTACAAATAATGTTCAATATAAAAAAATAACAATTCTAAATAAAGTACGCATTAATATAAACAATTTTAAAGCACATACATTGAAAAGTCGCTATCAAAATTCATGCAGCCAGATACTCTTTTGGTAGCTTCGGCAACATTTGGGGTAGGATGTCTTTCCGTTCTACTGTAGCAACATCATCTACGACTGGAAAAACAAAATTTCTTTGTTTCTTTCTCATAAACTCAACTTCATTCGTCATTGCCATCATACTCCTCGATCACTTGTCCAATGTAGCAAATTATTTTCTTTTTGACTACAAATTTAACCGAAATAAAATCGCAGAAACTAATCACGTCACTGTCACATTGAATGTAAGGTTCAGGTAAGTCTATATCTCTTTCATTAGCATCCAAATCTGAAGAGAAGTCGACAGCTTCATCGCTACTTTCAGAACTTGATGAGTTATAATTTAGGTTTTGGTTAAAGTTCAGTATCATTATAACATTTTTCTCATTCTGTTTGAGCTTTTCGCACATATTTTTCGTCATATTTCCTTTCTTTATAGAGCTTCTAGTCTACTTTTTTCTAGGGCATCTGTATAAACACATGATCGGCCTTTTTCACGCTTTTCATTTCGTTTTGCATGTGACTGACCCTCGGTAACGGTCTTACAGTTTCCGGGGTAGCATTAGGAGGCTTTGGTAGGCTAAGAGTTGTGAGGGTAGATGTAGACGTAGAAGTGGAAGCTGTGGAGATTATGATTAAATCAGGTTCATTCCACTCTGGCCTGATGAACGCATTCAAGATTTGTTCATGAACCATTTCTAATGAGTACCCAGATGTTCAAACTGCTTGCCATCATTCTCTACACAACGCCACAAAACGTATAATATACAATATATATACAATATATACAATATATACAATAATATATACAATATATACAATATATACAATATATACAATATATATACAATACGTATAAATAATTGTAAATACATGTTACTAGCTTTATCTTTACTAATTTTCACCATTTCTGACCACTACCAGTAATCGGTATAATTTTTTAAATACTTTTTTAATGCAAAAGAATATTTTGCATTATATTTTTTGCATTTTTAATCAATTTCTCCGGTTAGAAATGAGATATCGAGTTACGGTTTTCATTGGCTTCTTTCAATTTTTATTCTCTATATGCATATGGAGAATAAACATATGTTTCCATTTGAAATTTCGGAGAAAAAACGAAAAGTTTGTTAATATTTCAAGCAGCACCACCTAGTTCTCGCGGCAACAACTGGCACATTCTATCCTAGCAATGATAAAGTAATAAAATATCTTTCCAATGAAACCAAATTCGTTTGATTATGTTGAGCCAAATACCCTGGTTTGGCCATTTTTCTTTACAAATGTTTACCTTCTCCCCCGCCACTTAATTTTCAGAGCCATGAAAGACATTTTAAGACCAAATTTATTCAAAATTTCTCTCATCAAAACTCAAAACTCATCATAGCAAATTAAGGAGATCTTTACTCTAACGTCCTCTAGTGGTGATGTTACAAACTTGAAAATAATTTCCAGCGATTTCTCTGGTCCACTTTTGTTATCATTTTTTTAACTAACGTTCTATGTCATACATTTCCTCAGATATGGCCGGCGTACTCTGTTCTGTTAATGGACTCACTCGGTACGAAGATTAAGTTACTCAATCCGTTGAACTGATACGTACATATTAATCCAGTGTAGTAGATGCCGTAATACGGGGAATCATCATAGATTGACACGAAGCCAATAATTTGAGTTAATTGATGATGATCAGTATATTACCTGTGACGAGTGGCATGTAACTAGTACGATACAGAGGTTTCCGCGATATATCACCACGTCGATGTTGTTCTGGTCGTGACGTGAATGGTAATGTCAATTAATTGTTGATTCATTTGCAAAGGCATGTGCTAGTTAACCAGAAGGGATAGTTGCTAACCTGTCATAGTGTTGAAGAAAATTGCATCCATGTATGTTTTAGCTTATAATATCCGTATAAATGTTTTATCGTTCAATGATGTCTGCGTTAAGTTCTTGTATATTTGGTATGTGTATGTATATTTGTTTTATCTAGGAACATATTGCAATTTTAGAATTATTTCGGTCTATTGTTGTTATAGTCTGACGCAGATCTGTAAATAAAAACATTTAATCTTCCGAAACACTCAGTCATTCAACATATTACGTACAACTGTGCCTCTAATAGAGATAACAGCGGCGTTTACAGATAAAATTTAAAATCCCTTGAGACTATGCGTTCAAAACGCTGTCAATGGATTATTTCAATATGAAATCAAAACACAAAATAGTATAACATAAAAGTAGCTTGCTACTGTGTCTTTTTTAATTCATAGAAATTAAGTATTAATGATCAATTGTATAGGAATATGTACGTTACCTCCACAGAAAGCTGTAGCGAACTTTAAGAACTTTAGAACGAAGAACTTTAATTTCATTGAACCGATTTTAAACGTTTATACAACACTACGTCTTAATTTTGTTTGTATAGTTACAATAAACTAATTCACATATTTCTAGAAATATGAGAAGAGAAGAATAGAAATAAATAATTAAAAATAATTTCATACCATTCTATTACGTGCAAACCCATATGAAACAGAAAATTCAATGCCGACTGACAATGAGAGAGCTCGGCCAATACCTTGAAACGCACTAGACAAAGACCCAAGGGTTCAGCTCGAGCAAGTATAAATTTCCATTAGTATAGGTAGTGAATTAGAGAACATATATAATTACATTGCATGTAGTTCTATACACTGAGCTCGTAAAGTTTGGAATAAATTCAATTAATCGTTATTGAAGGATTTTCACAGGAAATCCTCGGACACGTCAACCTTATTTTATAAAATGTCACTTTTTTCAGCCATCGATTTTTTTTTGTTTTGTTCGTTTTTGAGCTATGACGTCATCGACAATTTTTTTAAATGACAACCCATATTTTTTTTCACGGATTTCGATAGAGCACATTTTTCTGAGTGCGAATATGTCAAAAACATAGTACCTTTAACATTAAAGTTTTCGAGATATTCGGTTGCAAAGTTTATAAAATGTACCATGGCACCATGCATAAGCTATCGGGCGGGTCAAGATTTTTAATAGCTTATTGATTCTAATAGCTTATAGCTTATTACATTTTAAAAGATTAAGGAGTAATATTATTTATTTTGGTAGCTTATCGAACATTTTGAAAGATTTGGGAGTAATCTGTTTAATTTTTTAACAACAATTTAAACAAATAAAAAAATATTTTAACAAATAAATGATAAATAATTAAAGTAAAAAATAAAATCAGAGTAAGTTTTCAAAGTGACCTCCATTCACTTCCTGGCAATATCCCATCCGCCACTGAAACTCCTGCAGAACCTTACCAACAGTATCGGGTTGAATGGTTCGAATTTCATTGCGAATTCTGTCCTTTAATTCTTCGATGGTATTTGGTCTATTGAAATAGACTTTGCTCTTTAAATAGCCCCATAAAAAGTAGTCTAGGGGAGTGAGATCTGGAGATCTAGGGGGCCATTCGATAGTTCCCCTGCGACCAATCCAATGGTTAGGAAATACATGGTTTAAATAATCGCGAACGATCACTGCAAAATGGGGTGGTGCACCGTCTTGTTGGTACCATATCGTGTGATGGGGCAGATCTGGATCTACGTCATTTGGGTAAAGTACCGCAAGTGCAGGGACTAAGTCGTCTCTTAAAAATTCTAAATATATTTCACCTGTTAATACGCCTTCAAAGAAAAATGGGCCCAAAATACGATTACCTACAATACCAGCCCAAACGTTAACTTTTTGTGGAAACTGACTACGAGTTTCCATTTTCCAGTGTGGATTTTCAGGAGACCAATATCTACAGTTTTGCCGGTTAACTGTGCCGTCGAGATAAAAGGTAGCCTCATCAGAAAAAACAATATTGCGTAAAAATCCGTCGTCATCAATCAGGCGTTGCAACATGGTTTGGCAAAACTGTAACCTACGGTCAGGATCATCTTCGTTTAACTCTTGGACCAAAACCACTTTATACGGATGCCATTTGTTCAATTTCAAATATTTCAAGACGGAGCTTTGAACTATTCCGTTGTTTGCCGCCACTTGGCGGGTGGGTAAATGGGGATTTTCTTGAAGCTCTAGTAGAACATTCAATTTAACATCTTGTGGCACTGGTGGACGACCCGTTTTAGGGCGATCTCTCGTATGACCCACTTCTAAAAACTTTTGTTCTATTTTGCTAACGGTGGACTGTGTAATTGGTTCTCTGTTTGGATATTTGTTGTTAAATAAACGGCAAACTTCTACTTGTGTGCGAGCTCTGTCCCCGTAACCGATCATCATCAAAATTTCGATTCTTTCCCTTTCACTCAAACGACGGACCATTTTTAAATAAAATGAATTATGATGGAATAATGATTAATCAACTTACTTAATGATATTATTCAACTGATTAAAACACAAACTTGCGAGGAAAAACTTCAAAATTGTGACAACTGTCAAAACTGTTGTTTTTCCTGCGCTTTCTTGATAAATGATTAGCATTTGGTCATCGCTTGTATAATTCATTCTTAAAACTTTGCAACCGAATATCTCGAACACTTTAATGTTAAAGGTACTATGTTTTTGACATATTCGCACTCAGAAAAATGTGCTCTATCGAAATCCGTGAAAAAAAATATGGGTTGTCATTTAAAAAAATTGTCGATGACGTCATAGCTCAAAAACGAACAAAACAAAAAAAAAATCGATGGCTGAAAAAAGTGACATTTTATAAAATAAAGTTGACGTGTCCGAGGATTTCCTGTGAAAATCCTTCAATAACGATTAATTGAATTTATTCCAAACTTTACGAGCTCACTGTATATACTCGTAATACTGCAATATACAGAAACTACTTATTAGTCCAGTCGTTGAATGTTTTCAGCTTCGAATTCTTTGAACCTTGACTGATTGACGTGAAATTTGGTGCGTAGTTAGAGGATGGCTCAAGGAGCAAAAGTGGCATAGCGCCGATGTGAGCTTTTACTACGAGGTTGGATACAACCGCCTCTCGGGGGTGAAAATATTTTCACTCGAGATAACCGGAAATAGAGGGATAAATTTTAAGTAAACCATGTTCTATAGTTTTTTCAATACATCGATATGTTTTGAGTTTTTCGCGATAGAAAACTTCCGCGTGATTTTTCGTGTTAAAAATGGATGTTTTTGGACAGTTTTTCGAGGATGACTCGAAAACTTCGCGTTCTATCAAAGAATTTGTAATGGCCAAAATGAAGCTTATTAAAAAAACAAACAGATTGGTTTCTATAAATGCTGTAGGTGCAAAATAAGGGGGGCTCGTCGAGGAAGACTTTTTTGCAACAGCTTGGTTCGAATAATTCAACGTTAAATAACCGAAAACACATGCATTTTTCGGGAAAAACTTTTTAAACGAGAATATTTTCTTTAGTGCTTGAAAGACCTTTAAAATTAATACTATTAGAAAGTTGATTGCATTATCACAAAGCGAGTTACGATGCGAAGACGGTCGGCCACTTAAATTTTTGAGAAAAGAAAATGAGCGATTAAACCCCAGCCATTCCCACCACAATTTATATTGATCGTTATCCCTTTGCAAATTATTTTATTTTAGTATTAATTCGAAAATATATATTGCGAAAAGATATCTTGGGGTTGTAGCAATTCATTACATAGAGAAATATGCAAATAGATGAATAATAAGGAAGACACAGTTACCAGTTGCATATCTGGACATATATACGGAAACGAACCACTTAGAGGTTGTACAAGTTCTTTCACCTTCATTGAGGATCTTCAGAGTGATCATTTATACTTGAATAATTAATAAATGATACACGGAGTATCGGACGCTATTTTATTGATGGGCATGTAAATGGAGATATATATTTGATTTTTTTGAGAAACTAATGACCACAATAATTATTAGATAGGATTCCATTAGCAACCTACAGGAGAGGGATGTGTTTTCAACATGTTGGGAGCCATGCACACTTTTCTCGGAGAGTTCGTGATTTTTTTGGATGGAAGGTTTCCCTAGGTCCTCGGATTTACCGTTATTGATTTCTAATTGGGGCGAAAAAAATTAAAATATTGTGTTTAAAACTCACCTTACCACTGTCTAAAATAAAAAGATACTATTGCCGGTATTTCAATAGCAGAAATCGAATCTGCAGTGCACGCAGTTGAATTAATTCCTGTATTACTTGAGAAGGTAGCTTCATCGGTCCACAAGTGCTGGAACTAGAGGCATGATGGTTTTTAAGGGTTTAAAATTTGGAATTCAACGTAAATCATGTTAGAGAACATGAAAGAAGGTGTATTCTACATAACTAAATAAGATGTAAATCCATAAAATACTTTTTTATACACGCATTTTGTAAATTTTTTTCACAAATGGATGGTTTTCACCCCTTAAAAACAAAAAACGCATATCGAGCATATGTAAAATGACTATTTTACCGCCAACGACTGGACTATATAAGCACGTATTTCTACTTAACTCTTATCAGAATAAATTTTCTGTTATTACTCTTATTAGCGTTACCAACTTATCAACGTAGAGATTATTATTTCCCTACTCTGAAATTTTATGCGTTATTATAACTTCTTAATTTTGTATTCAAACTTCGGTGACGTAAATATATCTAAATCCGCTGATTGTCCTCGGTGTTTCCTACATACATATTATTGAATAGGGCACCACGTGACTTTCCCCACGTTTCCTTAAGGTCATGTTATTGAAATGTCACAAATGTCAATTTCATGTCGATGCAATTAAGATATGATAATCTGTCAACGTGTGGGTTTGAAGGAAGATATAATAATTGTATATTACGAATAGCTATCTATGATATACGATTTTAGAACTAAAAACTAGTGAAACCATAAAACGTGTATTCTATAGGATACTCTTCACTGAGTCGTGTATTTAATATAAAAAACAAATTAAGTACATATTCACTTATTTGCGAATTTAATAATTATTCTATCTATACACATACCTATACCTATGTCTTGTATATGTTTTTCCCACTTAGATGTGGTGACATCTTCTGTCTGTGCATTTTATGTCTTACGGCCATATTCACCGTTTGAGGTTTAAGTAGCGTTTAGTTAATCCAGGCTCATAATATAAAGCTGTGCTTAAATTGGGATCTCTTGCACCGCGTTAAAATAAACGAAGCTTTGTTAAGCTCACAGACAATTTGGCAACGCCTGAAAAAGGTAACGGTCTGACAAGTAATTCTAACCATAGTCGAATACTGCTATATTTCTATTCCTATTCCTATCTATATTTCTGTCCATATTCCTATCTGTATCGTATCATACGTAATAATACGCTCATAAGCTGTGGTGTGGTAATATGAGTAATATGTCCCTATTTTTTTCGTATTTGTAGATAATCATGAATAGGGACAAAAATACTTGTCTCAAGGAACTATTGTTAAAAATTATCGCATCATGTGCAGATCCTGGCCATCTTGCTACTATATTATTTATTAAAAATAAATAAGCCGTTTATCACAGACCAACTGAACATTGATAGAAAAATAGGATTTTCGGTTCCTATAAACATCTCCGCCATCTCCACCTAAAAGTTTGTATTGTGTTAGAACATTGGAATTTTTTTATTATTAATATAGGTAGTATTATCTATTTGTATTGATATTATAGCATATACATGTATGTATCGTATTTTACACACCTGATGAGCGAATTTTTATATGCGTTTCATCTACACATCCTATAATACGAGGAAATCGTGCTATTTGATATAAATTGGTTTAAACTCTTAGGATCTCTTGTGCCTTATTTGGCATTTTACTATAGCGATTTTGAGGCTAGCAATAGCTTCACATACTTTCACAACAATACGTGATACTGTACTTTGATCAATTTTCATAAAATGACCAATATTTATCTGGTGGGAACTATTGGCGTAAAACATAAGTGTAGTTAGCAACTGGTTCATTGGAGACACGCTATTGTTTCTGAAAATAAGGCAAATAGCTAAATAACTTAATATCTATTACAAAATATCTACAAATCATTTTCAAATTCCCGTGCTTCTTCTATCAATTTTAAGAGTATAGCACTGTAGGTTTTGTTAATCTAAATCTCCGAAAACAAGTCGTCGTCTATATCTTCAATATAATTTGTTCTGATGTAAAGCCTCCGTGGGAAACCAAAATCAATTACATCCAAAATATCAATATCGCCCTCTAACAAAATGTCTTCCTCTACTTCCATGTTTTAATACAATAATTACCTATGAGCAAAAAACCCAATGCGTGGTTCTACGTTTCTAGAGAAAATATATTATATATTTGAGGTTATGAAATAGAGGTTATGTCTATGAAAAGCTAGGCTTACCAAATTTAAGCGGTCAAAATTGAAAGCTTAACTTTACGCGGCCTTAAATAACATTTTAACCTCAGCACATATGAAGAAGACAAGTTAAGCGGGATTAAATAATAAGCCTAGCTTTTCAATATACGGTGAATATGGGCTTTAATAGATCATAATAGTAACAACTCAGCTGATTCTTTTGTCTCAGAAGATTCACTTATATCGGACATTTTTCGTAGTAGTTGCTCCTTATTTTTTTAACTGATACTAACAAAATAATACTTCTACGAACTTGTTGCGCAAACATAAAATTCCTATTATGTTAAAATAATATAGAATTGGTTACGAAACATGTCGAAAATGATTTCCCCCATATTTTTGCTTCAGATGTGTTACAGTATTTCTTTAATTTTCTTCTACGTTCATGCTAGAAAAACGAAACTTCATTGAACTATAATTAGTGCAGAACATGGATTTTTATTGCACTAGTGCAAAAAAATATTTATTGAATGTTTGTGAGTGAACCGATCGTCAGTTCATTTGTAAAAGTGACTACGCAATGCTCAGTTCAATGAGCGCGCAGCTTGTTAATCCGCAGACTGAAGCATTATCCCGTTACGAGCGTTTTAGCGGACTGGTAGACGTAGACGCGGACAAATGCTTCCAACCAACCGCAAGGGCCGATTTCGGTTCATGGTCAATATGCCAATTCCGCCGAAAAGTTGGCTTTGTTTTAACTGTTCGCCGTATTTTAAGTAAGACATAACCTATAAGTTCGGTGGGATGTCTTGTCTGGCGACTCCATAAATATTAAATTATTTATATGTACTTTACTTTGGATATTTCTAATTTCATGACAGTTACTACAAACTACAACAGTCGTTTTGTGTTATGTTCACTCATTTTAAGTATGGTACATGGGGATGAGAGTGTCCCTGGAAATCGGCGGATCTACAAAACGTCGTCCGCGAAAACTCCTTTGGGGATCAGGCCTTACAGTCTTACCCCCGTTATAAATACAGCTGACGATATTCTCTATTAATTAAAACTATTAAGTATTCAGCCGCGTAAAGATTATAAGGTATCAAATGATTTTATACTTTTTCAATTTTTCAATGTTTCATATACGTATAATTCCCTCTCTTCAATACATCTGACGATAATTTTATTATTGAAAATGATCTAAGAAATGATCTGAAATTTTGACGCGTTATGAAAATACTCATAACATAATTTTTTTACACAACTTTAACATGCTGTCACGATTAGCTCCAGCACCGCGGGTGCGGCGACTGGCGCTCATTTTGCTTATTATTGAGTGTTAATCAACTACTAAAAAAGAATTTGTCGGTATAAAATTCCTTGAAAAAAATGTAGCGCTGCCTCCCGTACTATAATGTTTAATACCTAAATAATTTTCTGTCCGTGAATAGTAAACAAATAGGCAGTACTGTAAAAATACGCCGTATATACATTTTGCTTAAGACTGTAATTTTTTATATAGGCTTTTATATAGGCAAGACTGTTCAAGTCCTACAAGTGTAGGTACCTGCTCTGCGAATTGCTACGCAGAAGGTGGAGTTATTATTATATTTCATTAAAATTGCAGCCATATTCACGGTGTATTTGACTAACGAAACATGAAGGATGATAGCTTAGAACGTAGGTTAGGTTATATTAATCTGCGTTTTCCATCAGGCGCTGCTTTCACAACGTCGCGTCGCGCTGTGTGAGAGGGGACGTTAATCTTAATTTCGATTGCGGTTTTCCGCTTCATAGAAGCGCACCCTAATAGTCGCTGATTGCTTTGTTCTATCACATGATCGTGACAGGACGGTTTCTACCAACCATAGCTCTCATGGTCATCACAATATGAGAACACTTACCACAATTTCGTGAAGTTTATATAATAATCTTTGCATTGTATTTTTGCTTCCAAACCGTAACATATTTGAAGTTTTCGCTCCCCATTTTCCACTGTGTGCTTTCAGAACTGCTTTTACATGACACTTGCTGTCAGTACATCCGGCCGGATTCAATGGAACAAGGGCATATACGTATATAAGTACATTTATATAGAATTTATATAGGTACTTATTTGTTATTGCTGTCGACGGTGACATTTAGATTACCGAATGCCTGTATCCTTACTGGTAGAAGTAAGTGACAAGTTTAGCATCTAGGTATTTCATTTTGTACATATACTCATGTGTGCTGATGTGTGTTATGAGTGTATTACAATTATGGTATTAAGTAACGCCAGTATGTAAGAATGTTTTAAGAATATGAAAATAGTAAAATACAGAGGCGGTTTCCCAATATATCAAAAATTTGGAGAAGGCATTGTTTGTCTGTAATATATTAAGAAGAAAATTGAATTTGTACTAAACTAAATATATAAATGTAAAATCATATAGTATCATAGATTATTACGAATGCTAAATTATATAAGTATATATTAAGATATATCAGATATAGAAGAGAAGATGATAGCATAGACTAAATAGGAAGTAGGAATGTAAATAGTAGGTATAGTGTATAGTAAACATGAATAGTATATAGTTGTATAGTGTATAGTAGAAATAAAGAAGGTATAACGATGCTAAACAGACATAAATTCAATAACTAAAGTGAGAAAGTGTACATACGATAGACTTTTTTGAAATTGAATCAAGAGGCCATGAAAGTAAATTGAGAAAACGAAGGGAAGAATAATAATAATTGAAAATAGATTATAATAATTGGATATATAAAACTTGGGGAGAAAATTGCAGGATAGCATACATAGAATTTGGAAGGACGTGTGCAGAAAATAATTAAGACGAATATTAAGGCGACGAGAGAAAAGAAGCATCGTAAATTGAAAATATAGTTTTGTAAGCAGTTGGCAGCGAGAAACGAAGTTATTGGTTTGCATGCGGCCATTCAGCGGGCCATGCTGAAGTTTTGAGAAAGGTTAGACGGACAAGAGTGAGGTGTCATAGTGAAAGCGTATAGAACACGACAGTAACCAAAGTTAAGGTACCTTATCACTTTCTGAGTAGATATATAAGTCATGACTATAAAACAATTTTAAATAGAGCTCAAATATATAACATGTTATTGAAAACCATTTGGACGTAAACATCAAAATTTATACAAATGTCATATATGTCAACAATGTTTATTTTAGGTTAAGTATATAATAGAAACTTTATAATAGTATATCAAATGTCATTTTCTGGAATCAACTACACAACTACATTCTAAATTGATCATATGCATATATTTCTATCATAGTAATCATCTGAGTTATTTGAATAAATTTGTTAAATTTATGTTAATCATGTTTTTTTGTGTTGTGATTTGCATGGTTTTCCCTTAGCTTACTTCTAGATAAGAGCTGAGATAAGAGCGTAGGTATTTTGATTTAATGAAAATAGCCGGAGCATAAGAGGTATAAAAAGGTATTTTTCTATATAAAAATTTTAATATTTTCAAATTAATTTTACCCAGTAAAAAAATAATATTATAATATATAGTAATATTTTTCTCTTTATTGAATTTAGAATTTTTAAATTGAATTTTGGCTCTTATCTCAAGTAGGGCTCTTATCTCAAGCGTGTGACCCTCGCTTATGATGTATTTAATTTAATATAATTTAAAAATAAAATATAGGTTCTTTTTTGTGAAATAATAGATGAATAAATATAGATCAAACAAAGATAAATGAAAATGAAATTTAGAATATTGATTACTTTTTGTTTATAAGAATTTTGATATATAAATTGTATTAACAATTTTTTTTCACGTTTTATTAAAATATATGAAACAATAAAACTACTTACTTAATAACTACCTACTAATCTACCCCAGTTGTTATTTTTACGATGAATGTAAAAAACATACACACAAAACACTAATCTGCAAATTTTACGCTGTTATGAAATGAATACCTAGGTATACTGGCCGCCATTTGAAAGTGCACGACTCTTATATCAGATTTCGTTATATTTGATCTTTGTAAAAGTGACTTTAAAATTTGAGGTTCATGTGATACGTCATTATGACATTCACAATAATTGTCTAATTATTACTTATCAATATTAAAAAGTGTATTATTATTTTATCAAAAAAATTCCAAATTAACAAAGAACGTCCCAAAAATGTTCAAAATAAACTAGTATAAAAATAAAGTATAAATATTATAAAAGTAAAATAAAAAAAGTATAAAAGTATAAAAATTAAGTAACTTAAAACTACAAAACTCCAACGCGAGTAGGTCTGTATAAAATTAATATTTCGTCCAGGCGCCATTTGAGTCTATTACACCAAATATTCTTAACAATCATCGACCATGCATTTTCAATTGGGTTTAGGTCGGGCGACTTTGAGGGCCAAGGTAGCACGTTTATGTTGTGTTCATTAATCCAGTTAGTTACAATTCTTGATGTATGAATTGAGCAATTATCTTGCTGGAAAATAAAATTCTGAGGATACAACATAGTGACGGACGGCAGCATAATATTGTCCAATATGCGTATGTAACTCTGTCCGGTAAGGCGCTCTCCTATCCTCCAGCAAACACCGGGTCCTAGGGAACTTATCCATGCCCAAACATTGATGAAAAAACGTCCACTCCGGTCGGTAGGTTTAATATACCTCTCTTCATACCTCGAATTCTGAGGTCGGTAGACCCGGATGGAACCATCATGACATGACTGAAAGACCTTTTCGTCGGAAAATATGACATTATTCCAAAAGTCGTCGGGCCTACCGACAAACTGGTTTGCAAAATTAAGACGTTGTTCTTTATGCCTTGGCTCCAAAAATACCTTCTTTGCTGCCGCATAATTTCGTAACTCTGAACCCTTCACCCGCCGCCTTGCAGACCTCACAGATCCAGGAAACTCCGTTTCGAAACAGGCCGTCACTGCTGTTTCAAAGGGATTCGTTCTAAGATGGTCTAGGAAGAGGTTGTCTTGCTCCACAGTGCTTATTTTACGACGCCCTCCGCCGTGGACGTAGCGAACGTTTCCTACTGCATTCCGTTTTTGTTTGAGTTTGAATATACAACTCTTACTCACATTTAGCTCATCTGCAACTGCCTGTAATGACCAATAATTTTCGAGCAATGTAACAGCTCGCATTTTTCAGGTTCAGTTAACCGTGGCATTTTGAAACTTGAAAACTAATAAAGTGGTTTGTAAATTACGGAGTTAATTACTGACATTTGTTTGAAGTTTCAAATAAGTGTCAAAATGAAATATAAAAAGATCACATTACAATATCAAAAAAAATCGTGCACTTTCAAATGGCCGCCAGCGTACCTTGACTTTCTTCGTGCACAACTCCAACATTCAGACTGCCACATGCCACTGCTACTCACGCTTATGGTACACCTCGACACAATTCTCCAATTATATCGTGGTGGTTGTCTCTGCTCCAGTCTTGAATCTCTGGCAGGTATCGCTCCCTTAAGATCACCCCTCGCAATCACCCTCTTTAGTCAAATTAACACCCTCCTAGCAATGTCCTGATGATTCCCTCTCATCTCAGCTTGTCCTTTTAAATATTCATCCGCTTTTTCTACTTTTATATGGCCACTTCGAAATGTCTAATTTTCAAACTTCAAACATTTCCTTACCAACCACTATTTCGATTATTTAAAAAAAATTTTACCAAAGTATATTCTACCTACTATTTTAAATGTTATTATACATCTTTATTATATCTTTCTATTTACTAAACTATACTAATCTGCAATAAATAATACTGAATATATTATAATGTACGTATAAATCGTTTTCCATTAGAATTACAATTTTATATCTAATTTCTTTCTACTATCCTATAGTGTCTTTTACACCATCTTTTTATCCTGTTTTTTCAATATATATTTATCATCTATATTTATAACATATATACATAAATTCTGCTCCATATGAGATCAAAGTAGATATATAGATATTTTTCTAAATTTTTAAATATATTTATCCTAATATTTGAGATTAAAATGTTGCATTATATTCTTAGTTACGTTTGTGGAATCATATCACAAGTTTTTATATATTCTATTAATTTATAAGACCACTATTACATTTCGTTATAATATATGTGTATGAATAATACTAAGCATAATTTAAATTCTGCAATATTTGGTACTCTGAGCAAACAGCTCCGCCCCAAAAATGACGGAATATTTGCGGTGTTAAGATATATTATTAGACGCAATTTGTATTTGTATGTAAATTTAGGGGAACGATAACCTACACCGTCTTATTATTCTCCATGATTATTACCTCATTCCCGGGAAGGTTGTTTTGGAAACTCGCTCAATTATTTTCATTCAACTTAAACTGGTATTTTAATTGCCAGTTCCCGAGTCGCGTTTTCGATCTCGATCTCGAAGGGTTCTTTGTTTTGCTACCAATTCGCAATGCTGTAATTTGTTTATTTAATTTTAGTCAGGCCCCATCCCTAAATTGGACTAATCGCTCGGCAAGATAATTAATTCGCTTTGTCATATGCAGGAAAGATATGATTTTCATAAGTTTCGTAGTATTACCGTTGAATGAAGGACTCGTACATTCAATCAACGGTATTACGCAGAATTAAGTGCTACTCGACTGTTTATACAACTAGGCTACAACAACTACAACCGACCTCGACTGTTTACTACAACTAGATAATAATTAAAGAACAAATTCTAGTCTTCGTTGTTTTCTGACTAGTAGATTCATGACAGCTTCAGGTAAAGGTGCAAATTCTCTATTAATCCATCACATAGTGTAACGTTATAATAAAACGCGTACTTCACTACTAACGCTAAAATTGAAACAGTCCGAAAAGAGATGTGACATCACAAACTACAATATTCGGTAGGTGTTGTGCCGGAAAGCGGCCGAATGAACTATGAAATCAAGCGGTCTAGTGCTGGGATCTCCCGTAGCCGACCGAATCGGTCTCCTCGTCGTTTGTAAATTGTAGGCTGTGGCGTCACGACTGTGAACCTGTATGATACGGTTCGCTCGCGCGCGAGACTAATAATTTATAACAAATTTATTTTGGGAATTAAGGCCTCAAATTTTGCGTATCTTATTTTTCATATGGTAGAACATTTTTATGCAATAAAAAAATGGGAATGTTCCCTATTATCAGTGAAAATTTGTTAATAAACTTGATACAACACAATCTTTTTTTCTCGATTATTGAAAAAACGCTAGGAAAATCGAAAAATGTATGTATCTATGTATGTATGTATGTATGTATGTATGTATGTATGTATGTATGTATGTATGTATGTATGTATGTATGTATGTATGTATGTATGTATGTATGTATGTATGTATGTATGTATGTATGTGTGTATGTATGTATGTATGTATGTATGCATGTATGTATGTATATACGACAACCTTGCCCCACCAACCAATTGTCCGCGTCTATGACAACATGTTCTAGACACCAAAACCTTCAACTGTTTTCAAAGATGTCGCTGTATATAGACTTCTCAAAAAAATGGAAAATGCCTGTTCTTAGGTTGCCGTTGAAATTGGAACAATTTTGTACAGAACAAATATGTTTGGGAATAAGTTCGGGTTACAGATAGCTAACGCTGCCATTCGACTAGTTGGAATTTGAGGCTCTTTTAATAATTTAGCAAATCACAATCTCAGCTAGTATTAATTTCGCGTTGTCAGGAAGGACCTCTGAATAAGAAATAGTAATTAAATGTTCGTAGTATTTTGAGTCTGAGCTGCATTTGTTGACAGGAAATAAACATTGAAACCCTATCAGAATTTCTTTGTGGTCAATAAACCTTTTTTCTAATTTATTTATGAACTGTTATCAGTTCATAAATGGGAGGAAGTATATAGTGAATCAGTAACTCACAATTAAGAAACAAAAACAATGAATTGATATTTGATACTAACGAATCCACACCCCGTACTAGTTTAAAGTAGAGTTTGACATTGATACTGAATTAAATTACGATACCGCATTGAGATACGAGATAGTCGGTTCGGATTGGGTCAGATAATGATACTTAGTAACAATAACTTTTTCAAAAGGGTATAAAAATATTTCGAATCTGTGTATCACATACTAAGTAACGAATTGATAGTATCTGCATCTGTACATGCCTACAACAAAAAAAAACATAGCTGTTATGATCTCGCTCGCGCATGTGTAGACTTTTTGGTCTACGACTTCGGCCTCCTGCCCCCCCCCTATTTACGCCGCTGTCGCCTAGTCAAAGGAATTTTAATTAGTAACTGTTTTTATAGCATAGCTGATATTATGAATTGTTCTGCCGTTTATGACACTTAGTGCACACGTTTCTACATTTAATTTATTAGTTTTTATATATTGTATTGTGCGACGTCAACTACTACTAAAGTCCATACAGAAAATGTTGGCGTGCACGTGATAAATGGAATTTTCTGAATCAAATCAGTAAGGCCGCATAAAATATCCAGTGACGTTTCATTAAATAGGGGTTTATCTATAATATATGCAAATAAAAAGCACCGAAGCGTAATTTTCATGTCTTTGCCTCGTGCAGTCACTGATCAGGTGCACGCCAACATTGATGGTCTGGAGTTTACGATCATATACATTTAAATCTAAAAGTACTAAAATGCTAACTGACAACCAAATTAATAATATTAATATTGACGATGATCACGTTATTTTGTTTTTACGTAATTTAATTCAAGTAGTAAAATTGCAGTAAAATTATTTCACATCGAAAAGTTGGTAATTGCCTCGAAGCAATACACAGTTTTCAGAAATATCGAGACGGAACTTCCGTTAGGAGGAACCGTTTTAAATATTGGTTCAGAGGTGGCATATGGGTAACCTAGTGGTGAAGATTAATACCAAATCTTTAACATAGACCTGGATAATTTAGTAGATCCGGCTGTTAAGTATACTTTAGGAACAATGGTAAAATTATGGGTGAATTTAGCGAACGTTCAGACCTTAAGCCTCTGGCGACATAACTTCTGTTCCGTGTTTTCTGAACCGAGCGCGGATATTCAGCGATATTTTGATGACTCAAAACTGGTTCATAAGTTTGAGGTTTCATTTACTTACGAAGCTTTTACATTAACATGAATTATATTTCCATCCGTCATAGATTTGTCTTTATGTTTTTATGTCTTAAGTAATCGTATGTTGCCTTTAAGAAAATATGAGGTAACATTCAGCGCCGCGTTTGTCTATTTCCTCCATATATTTGTTTGCTGTGGGTTTTGGTCAGCAGCTACAAATTACAAGAAGCTACAAATATTATATTAAGTGTTCTGTTCAGCCAGTATGCTATACTCAGGAATTCAGTCGCCGACGTTCGCAAAACGGCACCCATTATTTAATTTACCCAGTATTAAATACATTTTTATGAATTTTATATGGAAGATTATTTGAATTATAAGCAATATTTTGCCTTTTTCAGGCGTTCCGAAACATAATTAATGTTGAGAGCGTCAGTAAGAAATGCCTCGAAATATTCGAGTTTGTGAAAATTGCGTCACCTATTAAAGTGTTATTAAGGACTTCACTTTAAATTAATTTAACGTATAAATAAAAGTGATTTAAGAAGATGCAATAGACATTTAAATTAGCCAATGGCGTTTGTGTAATGTGCATGTAAATTCAATATGGACTCTCTGGAGCGGTTGATGAGTGCCGCGAAGCCTGTTCATCCGGCGTTGGTCGGGGGCGGCAGCTCGTTACCCAGAAGGGCTCTGGTGCACGCCAGCCTGGCGACGACCGCAGCCGTGGGAAGAAGAGGCAGGCATCTCACGGGTACTTTCTGTCTCACCGGAGATACCATGGAAGGTATCATACAGTGTTTGGTTTTCCTCAAAGCGTTCTCGGTAAGTTTACCACTTCTTAATCCTTTGTGTCCTAGTGGTTGTATAGTGTAACCACGTATAATAAACTGATAGTCCTTATGTAATGTTTGTACGAATAAAAGTAAACCACTTTATTTATTTTTTTATATAGAAATAAAAATATGGAAAGATAAAAATGTTTGTAACTATAGAACTTGAGAAAGAGTTGATTTGATGAGTTGAGTTGATTTGTACTGAAGTCTGGCTAATAGACCTAAGGCCAACACATACAAAAATAAAATATTTATGTTTTTTTTAATTTTTCAAAAAAAACAAATAGTTTCTTGTCTTGGGCGGTTCTCTGGATCCTGACGTATCGTATCGAATAGGTACATACTATAACGTATTTTTTTGTTTCTTCATTCATAACTGGATAAAGCTCCAGGTCCAGGTATACCTGCTGAGTTTGACTATGACTTAAAGGTCGTATTTGTAACTTTTTATACTCAGTTACTTGCCTCTGGAATCTGGAATTTGTCCGAAGTGCGGATCAGAGATCCGCTGCACTTTGTTCCCCATTGGGCCCCTTGTGCTTCCTCCGTGAGGGAAATGTCTCCCTAGGCCATCGACCAGCCCAATGTTGTACAAAAGGTGATGATGTTGCACAGGGGCATTTCCCTCGAATTGGCCATAGAAGGCCAACGTTCCCCCAATACGGATACTCTGGTCGCTGACACGGCGGGACATTCGCAAAGTACATGCTCGATCGTTTCATCTTATTGTTCACATCCTCTGCAGATGGGTGTGTCACTTTGTCTCATGTTATAGAGGTGTTTCCTTACCCGGCAGTGTCCGGTTAGGATTCCTGTAACAAATCGCAGTTTACCCCTGGACATTGCCAGATAATTCCTCGCCGTCTCTTCGCTGAGATATCTCAAGAGATTTCTGGCCAGCTGACAGCTACTTGTTTCATCCCATAACGTCTTAAATTTTTTGTGGGTGTTTTCCTTTATTAATTGGAGTTTCGCTGCAACTGGCAGTGTACTTGAAGGACCAGGCCCAAGGATACTCAGGCTGGCTGCCTTCTTGGCCAGTTTGTCAGCTTCAATATTGCCGTTGCATTGTGAGTGTCCTTTGACCCAGCACAGGCAGATGGTATTCATCTGACATGCTCTCACAAGTGCTTGGTGACATTCCCATGTTGATCATTTAGTTATATAATTTTTCAGGGCCAGTAATGATTGTCTACTATCTGTGCAGATTCTTATCGTCTTGCCCGTTATTTCTTACTTTGCCTCAAATTACTTATTAATTACTTGCCTCAAAGGGTTTTAATAACTGAACATAGGAAGATATTGGCGAAATTATTAATTCGAATATTCGCATTGGCATATAATTATATAGTTTGGTTTTATTGTGAAAATTATATATCATAGAATTAAAAGGTACCGACTCGTTTAAATAATAATTACAGTTAAAGCAAGTGTCAAACGTCTTAACCTCAAAAAAGAGCAGCTGACCAACTAAATGCAACTAAACTTTTTGAATCATCCGAATCACGGATTTTTCTATTGTGTTGACGTATGTGTAAAATGGCTGGTAAACTTAGATGTGGTTGTAGTCTCAACATACTAAACCTAAGTTGCGACAGTTTTATTCCAAAGCAGAAATTTGTAAATCTATAAATAAAAAAACCGTAATAAAGCTGTAAGTTGTTAATTAGCAACTTATTTAAATAATGAAACTAGCAAACGAAACAACGAAGAGGTCTATTTTTGGTTTTAAAAAAATGTGTCAATATCCCACATTATCTTCAAATTATCACAGTGAATATCACAATCAGAAGCGATACGATTGAACAGTTCACACATGAGATATATTGGGGATATTTCTTAAAATATTTGATCTAGGAGCAACACAGTAATATACAGTTTGCTGTCTAGAATTTAGGAGAGGTATCAGAAAATGTATTTTATTTAAAAAAGATCAGGGCATTTAAGCTTGTCATTCAAGATATTAAATAAGAATCTAATTAGCATGATTATGCGTCTAGTTTCTAAAGAGTCAAAATTAAATCTCGCAAGTAAATACCTAAATCTGATCCAGACCTCTAGGAGGATAAGATCCATCTTGCAAAAAGATCAAAAACTTTAAGAACTTTCTTTGGATCGATTCTAAATCTTGATAATGAACGTGATAAATCGGATACCATATAATCGGCCCGTATTCTAGTTTTGACCTCACCAGAGCATAAAACAGAGATTTGAAGGTGCTTATATTGGAAAAGTCCCAATTGCGGTAAATGAAGCCATAAGATTTATAGGCACTAGAAACAATATCGTTTATATGTTCAACAAAAGTGAGTTTGCTGTCAAAATAAATACCCAGATCTTTGAATACATCAACTCGGCTGATGATGTTATTCCCAATGAAGTAGTTGTGAGTATAAGACGAAGTTTTGCGAGTATAAGTCATTACGTTACATTTGGCTATATTTAGTTTAAGATGATTTGTCTCACACCATGAACACATTCTGTTAATGCATATTTAATTTCAGAGTAGAGTTTAAAATCATCTGCAAATAACAAATGCTCACAAGTAATGATTTCAGGAAGATCATTAATAAAGAATAAAAACAATATGGGGCCCAGATTGGAACCTTGTGGAACTCTCGAAGTTGGAGAAAATGATATTGAATTGAAATTTTGATATATGACCATAAAGTGTCTATCGCTTAAGTAGGAGGTGAATAATTTAATTAATGCTTCAGAAAAACCAATACTTTCTAGTTTCAAAAGGAGTATGGTATGGTCAATCTGATCAAATGCTTTTTGGTCAAAGTCCGTATAGACGCCATCGACCTGTCCTCTATTATCCAAAACCTCAGAGACATATTGAGTAAAAATTTAATGTCCGTTTCTAAACCTGGTTCCTTGACTTCATAACAAGAGATGCTATTGGTTCGTTATCTTCGGATTCGCTGCCCCCAACTATAATCGAAGCTAATTGTTTCGACGTCGAGGGAGTTTTATTATCATGATCTCTTTATAGACGTAGACGTTTTACTCTGATGTCTTTGGTTTGAGATATGGCCATTTTCTTGTCTTTGAGTCTGATTTTCTGTTTCCATTGGCAGTTCGGTGGTTTTAGAAGGAGCGAATTCCCAGTCTTGAAATATGTCTTTATTAAAGGGCCAAATCCCAGTTGTTCGAAACCCATTTATCGCAGTTTGTACGTAGTTTGTACGCAGTTTGTACATATAATATTTTTGCGAATGCTTCCGCAACAGCAACTGGCGTTTTGATAGATTCAATTCGTACGATGCAATTCGTCGTCGTAGCTGTATGTAGTTGTAATATCGTACGATGCAATTCGTAGCTGTTCACAAGGAACCAGGAAACTGCGTACCGTGACAAGACAAGCCCTTGCAGCCGTATCAAAGGGCTTTCTTCTTAACCAATTTACCATTTCTTCGTCTTGAATCAGATTTCTTCTCCTTGGAGCTCGTGGCCCATGGTGGTATGCTAAAACATTACCTTATAACCAGTTTCTTTTCAATTTAAATATGCATCGTTTTCTTGGAATAGGTTGGCAATACCATTTAAGGACCACCCATAACTAAAGTAATTTGCGACGCTTACCTATATTTTCCGCATCTATAAGCGTCACCATGGTTTATAAATTATGAAATAGAAATAAATTTAACAGGAACTCACTTTTGACATAGCAAATTAATACATTCACAGGAATCTATCTACACATTACTTCAAAATGTTAAAGGTACAATTACATGAAGTAAATAAAATCGTTTCAACTGTTCTTCATTGTACGCGTAATGCGAAGTTCCAATACGAATCGCTGGTAACTTTTTTTACTACTATATTGTAGTTGTAGAAATACTTCTAATCATCAAATCAGAAATAATATTACACTACCATAGAGTGGGCTGGAGAGAGAGCATTAATTACTGACTCAATAGGAAAGAATTTACGGCATTAGTTTTTAAATATTATTATCAAACGGAAAAATAAAATGTTTTTCTAATATGTAAATATATTAAATCCTAAATTAAAAATTAAATTCACATGCTTCATTGAATCATTGTAACTACGCATCCTTCACATTATTTCACCGTTGGATTTATCTGTCCCATGAATCCCACTCCAGTAAAACACTTATTACAGCAACACCAGGCTCCAGGCAGGGTTATGATTAATTAAACCGTATTACACCCTCGAAATATAAGATATAATAAAAACGTAAGTACGGCAACATGGAAATATTCCACAGGCACATGTTCTTGGAGACGTGACCGGATTTAATAAGATGTAGCGTATTCCGCGCAGCCTTTGATGAAGACGAATATTTTGCCTTAGAAATACGTGTGGCCTGTTGACGAGAATTGAGAAAGGTTTCCTTTAATATTCAGATGTCCTCTTCGTTGTGTATACAAATAATACATGTGGGGGATTCACATTTAAACATGTGAGCACAACACGTTTTAGAGAAATTATATTGGCTAATTGTCTTGACGAATTAAACGAAGGTTCTTTAAAAAATAAAATATTTACAGACGCTGCAGATATAAATCGTGATGTGCTTTTGAATAAAACAATATTCTGCTAGATGAAATAATTGCTTTCATCAATCATTGTGTATTATTCATTAGTTAATTAGGTGAAATAAGTATACTCCCAGCGGCATTTATCCTTGCAATATATGAAGAGTACAGGCAATAGTCGAAAACAGGTGTTGTGATGGCAACTACAATCCTGCGTATAATCCTTTCCATGCTTCTTTGAACCCCTTCATTAATGCATATGTCGCCAACTATTCCCGTTGATCTAGTCAAACGAACATTCGTGCTCGCTACCAAATAAATTATAGTAATATAATTATCTTCTGGGTTTGAACATTTCTGAGGATTGGTACCACTAGTTTAGTTTATTACGATTTTTTTTTATATTTTCGAGTAGGAAATAGTGACTCTTAGACGTGATATTTAAAAAAACTCCCTAGTGAAAATATCCACGTTGAAAAGGAAATCTACTTTGCAATTTTTGAGGTTTCTAGGTTTAGCGGCTTTAACTCGGCTTTAAATAATACTCAGTCAGCCACCTTATATGAGGTTTTTTTAAAATAAAAAGCCTTACATGTAGAAACATAAAACAAAATTGGCCGTCGCCGTTTATTTAGGTTTAACATTTCTGAGCAAAATATTTTACTACTTTTTCCCTAGGGCGGTTTCCCCCTAGGGTGGAATTTAAAAAAAATCCTTCCTAGTGGATGTTTACGTCGTAATATACCTACTCGCAATTTAAAGTATCAAAGTTTGGCGGTTTCAGATGGACCTTGATGCTTGATAATTATAATCAGTCGGTGCTCATAGCCAGCAGTTTTGGGTCGAACTTTGATGGTTAGTTTGTTCTTCTAATCTAACTTATCGGGAAATGTTTCCCTAAGGACGATATGGAACTTGACGAAGAAATGCAGAGAGCAAGAACAGAACACAACATGGACACCAAAGAAGAACGGGATCGCTATCGCCCTGCATGAGCTCAAAGGCACGATATACGGCATGAAAAAGATCAAGGCTCCAGGTCAAAGAGTCAAAGTACCAAACGAGTGCCTTAAAACATTTATTAGAGGCCGAAGGCGATCAGGATCATACAATCATGTAGAAAGGATGGAGTTTTCCCTAAGGTATGGAAACAAGTGGAGATTGTCTGATGGGAGCATATCGCTGCTCCCATCTGTCGGGAAAGTTCTCAACAGACTGTTGAGAACGAGGATCTCGCACCACTTGGAGAGGACCAGAAGTCTCGACAGTATGGATTCAGGGGTGGAAGAGACTGCGTCGAGGCCATCGTGGACCTCACTAGGAAAATTAAAACAAACAGGCCAAACCGGATGCACACCCTCATATTCGCTCTCGACCTTAGCAACGCTTTCGGCTCTGCCTGAGCCCTCACTCAACTGTCACCGAATCTATGCGCAACAAAGGTATAGAAGAGGAATTAATCAGCATGTTAATTAGTTTCCTAGAAAGCAAGAAAGTCCACGTGGAGAGCAGTCACGGACTCGGGCATGGGCTGCCCACAAGGATCCAATCTGGGCCCAGTTCTGTGGCTTCAGGTCATGGAAACATGGTTTAATGGAAAAATTATTATTTTTAATATTTCATACACTGCGTACTTGATTTTTTTGAATATTGTCTCTCCTACGGGTTTCTCAAACAAACTGATGACAGAAATAGATAGATTGCCCTCTTTTTAATACTACCTTAAAAATTCAGAGTGACACAGTTTGTCTTTTTTGAGAAAAAAATTATTATTTTTAATATGTCATACACTGTCATACACAATAGACTTTTTTGAACTTGGTTCATAAATAAAAATAATTAGCAGGAAATTTTAAAATTTAAGCTTCGATTTTCTTTTGAATTGGACTTTTAGTTTCTTAATTTAGGCACTGCATCTAATTTTGGTATTTTGGTAAAATATGCTTCCGTGTTCCTTGACGTTCAATCTTGTGCATTCACGACGTTATTCTAATTAAATTTGTTTTCGACTTCGGCTGGTTTCATTTCGTTAAATTGGATCAACGTTCGAGCATCAAGTATGTAGGCAAATTAAATTCCCCCAAGAAGGATCCTTGCCCGTATTTGGAGTCAGTTAATACCCCCATTGTATTAAGATTCCCCACTATGGCATCGACTAAGAATTCCCAATAAAAGTTATTAAAATCTTCTATGTAGCGGATTTTCCGTAAACATGCAAGGAGGAAACAACAAAAGCACAGGTGGGTATTTATTTTTTACAGGCTATGCCCGGCTTTCCCTCTTTAAAGGCCGGATATAATATGAGTTTATTTCAGAAATTCATGGCACGCATATAGTCTGAGAGGAATCATAAAAGTAAAAGAGGAACGGTATCCAATTCTACTTATCCTTAAACCTCGATTAAAAAAGGGAAATAAAAGCCCTTCCTTCAGTCAATAAAAATAACTTCATTGGTTTTCAACCAAATATATACATTTCGAGATGGATCTAGTACATATCATATTCTTATTATACGTCATCCAATCCGAATCATATTATTGCTCTAGCATAAAGATATGCGATCTAAGAAGTAATACGAGTAGTACCCTAGTAACACTCCAGTATACTTTTATCCTTTCGAACTACAGGTGTTATTCAAAACAATAAATCGTTGGATGTAGGTATCAGAAATGCTTATCCCCACGCTTCCCAAGTTATTTATGAATTATTCAGAGTACTGGAGTTCAAGCATATTATCGCTCTAATATCTACTTTGTATACAGGGTATACAGTCCATCGGTCAGGTAGTTTCACCTGGAATTAAGTCGGGAAGTTTTGAAACATTGCAGGTTTGTAAATTGCGGTACCTAGAACTAAAATCCACATTATGCACAAACCGGGACCGGCCTCCGCCGACGCCATATTGTCAAGATGGCCGCCAAAAATCGTGTTTCTCTGATGCAACTCCAAAAATTTCATCATAATACTTTCAGACCACTTGAGACTCATGCTTTTTAACTATTTTATGAACACCTAATTATTTTATAAGCCAAACAAACGCACGTACACCCGGCCGCTTTGACAAAATGTACTAAACACAGTCAACAAAAGTTGACTGTCTAGTTCACACGTTTCAAGACAAGTTTCAACTTGAAAACAATTCGTGATGACTCATCACTTGAACGATAAAAGTTTGCTTGGGTCAAACTTTTCTTGATCAACTACAAAGTTGATCAACTTTCTTGAACGACAGGTTCTCACAACAGTTTTCATTCAACTTTTGTTGATCAACTAAAATTGGTCAACTAAACTTGACTCGTGAGAACGCGCCTTAAGTTAACCTGATATCTAATGCGAAAGCATTGTAACCTGATATCAGGGGAAGCTGTTATCTTTTGCTACATCGGCAAAAGCATAATATGTGAATAGCCCATGTTATGATTATGGGGCCCAGATTGGAACTCCCGAAGTTGGAGAAAATGAAGAAAGTGATTGAATTGAAATTTTGATATCTGATCATAATGTGTATCGCTTAAGTAGGAGGTGGATAATTTAATTAATGCTTCAGAAAAACCAATACTTTCTAGTTTCAAAAGGAGTATGTTATGGTCAATCTGATCAAATGCTTTTTAGGAGTCCGTATAGACGACGTCGACCTGTCCTCTATTATCCAAAACCTCGTAGACATATTGAATAAAAACCGCCAAATTAGATATTGTTGACCTCCTTTGTATAAACCCATGTTGGCGTGACGAAATAAGCTTCCTGGTAGAGTAGTAAAGTTTACTATACAGTATGGTCTCGAGTATGGTTTCAAAGATTTTAGAGAAATTACACAGTAGTGAAATGCCTCTATAATTTGAAACATCATTTTGATTTCCCTTTTTTGGTATTGGGCAAATATATGTTTTTTCCAATAAGACGGGAAGGAATAATTACGTAGGATGCAATTGAATAAGATCTGTAGTGGCTAAATTACAGAAGCGTCAGTCAACGACTGAAATACAATGAACATTTCTCAGAAAATATGTTACGGACTCGATAGAAATTTACATATACCAGTCGTGTCTGATATTTTCAGTATTTTTAGATACTTACGTAAGATGCAAGCTCTGTGATTTTTTTTCGTAGTATTTCGATGAAACGATAAATTTTATTTTAAATACTTATAAAACCATCATTCTGTATAATTTACATGACAAAAAATATGGAATTTTCTGAAAGGAGAAACAATTGCCTTCCAGTTGTAGAAAAATATACAGGGTGTGCCATTTTAAATAACGTAGTTATACGTCCTATCACTCAATTATCCTATATCAAGGAAAGCAAAGAAAGATAATCAAGAAAAAAACTTTGAGAATTAGAACAGTACTGGCGAAAATCGCATTTTATTATCACAACTAGTTCAAAAGTTATATATTTAAAAGGGGTCAAAATGTTTTGAGCCCTTGTATTAATACACCCACCCACCCGCATGGGATAATATGAATATAGCAATCATCAGTGTGTTGAATTTTAGTGAAAATGTAACACGGTAACACTTCAGCACCGTGGGGGCTTGAGGCGAACCTACACATACGCCTAAACACAACACATCAGTATAATTGAAAATTGATTGAATCAGACTCGTGAACGTAAAATTATGACGGTCCGCCTTGGCGCCCCAACGGCGACGAGGCCTTTTCAAGGAGACGACCGCGCGCGAGGGCGCCGAAGGCTTGATAAATATAGCCGGGAGAAATTATATCCTCCAACATAGATCTCGTGGTGGGCGTACAGGGATTGATAGATCAGGTACAAGGGGCGGACGGAAGTTGGCCGTCGTTATTCTTTCTCGGACGTATTTTTTTTAGCGGATCGCCTGTCGTGTGATTTGTGATATTTGGCACGTGCGTGATGGACTTCCAACGTTTGTCGGATTTCTGAGATGTGACCAGCGTGGAACATGCCGGGAAAATCAATTCTCAAAGATGGGACTTTTTTTCTCCAAGTTCGCGTACTTTATAAATATAAGGGTCAAATTTAATACGAAATCCAGGAAAACAGGATTTCTGTTTCTTCTTTCACCTTCGTAAATACACGATACTATAGTATAATACCTCTTCATTTATTTAATTTACCTGAATTAAATGGCCTCTCATCCAGGGGATGTATACTGACGGATTTTTAGCCGATTCTTTTGCCGATAGGCAAAAGCCTATCGGCTGCTCAGATGTTTCCGGAGGTCGTGAATAAGTGAATAGATGGTTAGTTAGAGGCTCTCATAGCACTTAGGTATCCTAAGATATATCACCTTAGATAGAGAAGTCACAGCTTGACAATTACTGACTTGATCTATCTCTACTTACAATTTATATTTAAAAAAAATATATTTAAATACCATTTTTCTATTCTTTCCTTTTCCTAAACGTTTAGAAGCCAAATTTAGTACAGATTTATAACAAATTTTATTTAAATTGCTTTGCAAATACATTCTCAAATTTATTAGTGATTTGCATAATTTGATTTTAAGATTGAGTCAAGTTTTTTTTGCTCATAGATTTTTGTGTTTTTATGGTTCCAATATATCTCTTCCAAGTTGAATAATATCAATGGACATATTTTTTATGGACGAAGTTCCAATTTCAACTCTAGCATCTTGAATTTTAACGAAGGCTATCTAAGAGTAGGGAAATTTAGCTGCTACCAAGTTAATGAAAACTGTTCACCACGTGTCGACCATTATCTTCCACATCTGTTATTTCATCACTGGTGAGAGACAAATGAATAAAGTTTAGTCATATTTTATATATTCTATTTTCTTTTTTTCCCATTCATTTTGACTTGAGCAAAGACATATTCCTACAGGGATAAAGTAAACAGTGAACTCTCTCAGTATCCTGTACATGGCGCTCTAATTAACGTCTATTTTTTTTTTGGTTGCTACAAAAGTTGAATGCTCGTTGGTAAGTTGGCTGGTTGGTAATTTACCTTTATACAAATGTGCCATATTTTACATTTGTTTTGTATCTATGTAATTGATTGAAAACACTAGGTTTTGAAATGGAAGGATGCTTGACTAACTACCAAGAGTATACAGCGGACACCAGTATATGTTAACATTCTATATTTTTAACATATTGAACGATATCGGAGTTAAATAACCTAGATGCTGCGAAGCGAAATTACAGCTTGCTTCACGTAAGTCGGCAATTTCCTTAATAACCCACTACTATCTGGAAAATTGATCTAGTGGAACTTAGAAGGTGGGCCCTTTGTTGTAAATCGTGCATTGCTTTATAGCCTAACGTCACTAACGTCTCAGAGCCAACACCACAGTCAAGATGGAATTCCTTCCGGGGGCATTAGGCGTTTGAGTTTATGAGATGGAGCGAGCGTCGGCAGTGACAGCGATTGTTTTTGAAGTCGGCAAGAGCAAAAGTTGCATGATTTACTGACTATAAAACAAGTGTAGCGAGAAAAAGCTCGGGTTATTGGAGTTCCACTCCAGCACATTTTGTCCCTCCAATAAAAGTTTGTCAGAAAGAAGGCACAGATAATTCTCGCCAGAAAGAACGAGCACTAAATAAATTCACTGTAAATTCACAGTAGGTGCCTCCCTTCGCTATGTTTCGTTTCGCTGGTATTTTTGAATGGCTCTAATGAAACGTCCTTGCCGAAGTTTTCCTTCTTTGTGTCCCATTTGCTGCGCTATGAAGTGGATGAAGCTTGAATCATTAAATGGAGTATGCCACCATCTAATTGAACAATATGCCTACAATAATAGTATTTACATAATAAGGGCAACTTTTATTCTATTTGAAATACACGTATTTATAATACTTATTGGTTTCTAAAGTATAATAGATATAAAACATTAGTCTCGATATACAATTAATCGGTAAAGCTCTGGCTCACTCGCTCACTTGTTTTTGATTTGGGTACTTCTGGTATGTAGGAAGCTTATTACAGCGACCTCTAACATAACATTTACTAATATTGTAAAAACATTTTCAAAGATAATAACATTACTCTGCGGGTTACGTCCTCGATTTGATTCAATAAATCCTTATTTTTGTTAGCTATAGACTACAAAACAATTATAGGGCATACCTAACTACTTATAAAACTAACAAAACTGCACACAAAGCCTAGACACACACAAATAAAATCACCAATATATTCGAATGAACAAAGAACAACTACACACGCAGATAAAACACGAAACTTACATGAGATAAATTCAATTAATCGAAACAAATTTTAGGTTATGATTTAATGCCTAACATCGACCGCAGCGCAGTCGCTATGTAATTGCTCTATTCTCTACAGAGCAGTAATGATAAATTATCAAATATTTATTTTCTAATCGTGCGTTTGGATAAATTGACGGCAAAAGCTAGGTATTCTGCAATCGGAACATAATAACGAATATTTAATGTGTTCTCGAGAGAAATTATCTCGGGTGTTCCAATGTGGGTGTTAGAATGTTCCACCGCCTGGACAATCATTGCTTTACGGTCCGAGAGATGTTTTAATATGTGGTGTTTATTATTGTTATTATTATTATCACCATATTTATACAATTAGTGACGTTTGTTTTTTGTTTACGTGTTTTTGAAGTGAAAACTTCTTTAGGCGCGCTCAGCACTTTTATTTTTCTGGATGTTGAATGAGACTGGTCCGTCACGCGTCACGCTCGGCTATGTAACGCTCCTTCGGGTAAAGTAGGCTCGAGTCGACTAAGTGAGAGAGGATCAGTCGGCAGAGCAAGACAGTAGAGAGAGTTTGTGGGTATTGAATGAGACTGAGCTGTCATGTTCGTCTACGTAACGCTTAGTCGAGTAAAGTCCTCTCGTTGACCAAGCGGGAAAGATAAACTTGAATCTAAAGTATTTATAGCATATTTTAGCTTCCATAGGCCTATTGTTTCATTCCTAGAATATGATAGCAGTGAAGAACTCCAATCAGAGGAAAATTCCACAATATAATTCACAAATATTATTGTTTATTGTGTAACTAATATTACTTCATGGGTAAGACGAAATAATTTTATATGACAATATCGATATTATCTTTTATTGATTCACCAAACTAATCCATTATATAACATAAATGTAATTATATAGGTTGTGGTTAAAAAATACAGCATTTCCCTTGCACCATCAAATTTATATTTATGATTTCTTCTCAATATTCATATTGTGGATGTGTATGGACCAATTGTATGCACCGAGGGTATTAAGTAGATAGTAGGGTTTGTACCCTCGGCCAAAGGCCCTCGGGTTTGAAATTACCTTTGAAATTATTGACCAGCGTGTACTTGAGCTTCCCCATCCCAAAACAATATCACCACTTCATTCTTAATCTAACTAAAACATTCTTTCCGAGATCCATAAGTATTGTACAGGTGTATCTAAAACCTTTGTTTTTCGTTTTGGCTTTACGACATGGTTTGTTGTAAACGTCCCTTTAAAAATCCCAACGTTTTACGATATACACTCAAAACATTTGGGAATAGTTAATGATTAGTATATTATAGTAAACAAACAAACTGCAAATATGTAATTAGTTGAAAATCAAAGTTTGAAATTTGGAGATCACATGGGAAATCCCTGTTAGGGTAAATCCCTTTACGTACTATTGACATAAGTATCCCTTTACGTATTAATTGACTTGCTTCTAAATAAAAAAAATGTTTGATATGCCATTATGCTGGGAATTACCAGTTAAACATAATTATTCAATTATATAACTTATGTATTGTAGGCAACCACAACATAAGTTTTCACTTCTATCATGTGGCCATAAGCACACACCCTTATTTTTTTAAATAGTTATATGTACTTTCTATTTTATATCACCCTTTTCTTATTTCAGGTGAGTGCTATACTATGGTTTATTTCTTGGTTTTTGGTGAGTACCTATACAATATGTTTCTTGAATGTAAATACATTTTGATCTTCTTTAAAAGTACCACAGCTTTAACGCTGTAGCCTTTGTTAGTACCAATTTTATTATTCCATTAGGTTGAACCCCAGGGCGAAGCGAAAATGTCGTTATTGTCACAGTATTTTCGCCTTGTAACACCAATTACAGAATTGTCAATAACGAACTCAACTTTAGGCAGCTTCTGATCCCTCCCACATAAAATTACGAAAGTTGGCAATTTCCTTATTAAATTTTGGTTTAGGTCCTAATTCCATATAAAATTTCGTAGTCACTGTGATGACAGCGAGGCTGGTATTTAAAAGTTAAATTAACTCCACGCATTCTCGAACTTTTTAATACCAAATTTAAAACATGTTTCATTCTTTCCAGCGTCTCCTCGTTTGCCGATCTTTAAGTTAATGCCGCCGCGTTCTCCGTAAAATATATTTTTTAAATTTGACAGCACAAATGTCTTGCTCAACTTTGAAATTTATTAGGAAAGTTTCTCTGAATATCCTATGCTTAACTTCATTTAGCCGGAAATTCCGGATTGGTGTTATTGTTCTTTACGGAATTGTAAGTAGCATTTTGTGCGCCCAGTTTCGTTCAATAAGCTGCTCGGCGTAAGCCGACGATGTAAATCTAAATTTATTTTGTCGCAAAATATGTTTGGCAAGTGATGTCCCAACTGCTTGCGAATAGTAGCATTATATAGGAACAAAGCACAATTTTGACTTAATTCAATAATGGGAGTCACGGTTTTCTATTTATATGCAGCGCAGTATTGGTATCGGGCTTTTTATGGTATTTTAAAACCGGATGATTAACGGTCTGGGATCCCGTTAATGGTTTTTACAATATTTACCGTTTAGTCCATCCTTTTACTTTGCACGTGCCTCAGTCTGCGGCATCCAGTATGGAAAACTCTCGATTTGGGCAGATCATACTTTATTTTTCGGCAAAAACAGGTTTAAATTGGACCTGTCCGGATTGTAATGGTATTGGTAATGACATGCAGGAATTGAAGGCTGCACTTCATTCAAGAAGTTGCAAAAGAATTAAGTTGCTCGGTTGAAAACATGTGACCTCTGATATAAGAAAAAAAATCACAGATTTCGCAATCCTTGCAACTATCGGAGACATTGGAAATGATAACAAAATATATGAAACATAATATACCGATCCTTTTGAGTTGTTTCGAATACATCAAATACTATGGTGCGCGTGCATGCTTGTGGCAATTTCCAGATTGGCTTTAGCATGCTTATGTTTATTTAGTGTTTATTACGTGTTTATTAGTAATGATTGGCGTACGATTGGGTCCCTAGCATTTTATAAATTTAGAATAACACGTTAGTTAATAATTTAAAATAATATTGAGTATAGATACTGTCATACATTACCACAAGAATGCGCAGAACGTACTACGCACCGAGGTATTGTCTCATTCAATACAAGTTGCGTTGTATTTATCTTACTCGCTTGCTCTAACTGGGTAGGTCTATTAACTGTTTATTATACACACAAGGTTATATATAAATATAAACATAATTTTTTAACATTTTATTTTTGGAAAACTTAAGTATTACTAATATAATACACATCTCAATTTACGAGTTAGGTATGTAGTAAGAAATAATAAACATAATTTTTAATTAACCAACTTATATTGGATTTGCAGTTAAACTTAAAAAAACAATCACAATCTTACATGTTACGCAAGTATCGCAGGCGTATTGAAAATACCAGACACAACTGGTAAAATTTTCTCAATTGAATTGAATAAAAATAAAACTCAGTTGTGTTACGATTTTTTTGTTCGTTTGACCCTGAAGGTCTTGTCGTTTTAAACAGGTTCTTGCATGGGGTGGTCAAAAATTACAGTCTCATTTTTTTTGTTTTCGAATGAATGCTATTCTTTAAAAAAGTTTTTTTTTGCCTAAAAATACTGATTACTGTCAAAAATTGTGTTGTATACACAGGGTGGTTAAGAATTACAAAATCTTAAAATTTGAAAAGAGAAAACTGTTATTTTTGATCACCCCGTATAAAAACAATTGTGGCTAAATCATCATTAGTTTTTTATACGTGGTGATCAAAAAGTACAAACTTTACTCTTGAATTGATTTTGTAATTTTTGACCACCCCGTATAATAAACATAATTTTTGTCGACATTACTTTAAGCAAGCAAAAACTTATATAAATAATAGCGTTTTCCCGAAAACTAAACATTTTTTGATATTTTGTAATTTGTGACCACCCCGTATAAAAAATATGATTTTTGTCGACATTACTTTAAGCAAGCAAAAACTTTTAAAAATAATAGCGTTTTCCTGAAAACTAAACATTTTTTAAGATTTTGTACTGTGCGACCACCCCGTAAAAAAAATATGATTCTTGTCGAAGAGTAAACTGTGATTTTTGATTACCCCGTATAAAAACAATTATGGCTAAATCATCATTAGTTTTTTATACGTGGTGATCAAAAAGTACAAACTTTACTCTTACCGAATTTTAAGATTTTGTAATTTTTGACCACCCCGTATAATAAACATAATTTTTGTCCACATTACTTTAGGCGAGCAAAAACTTTTGTAAGTAATAGCGTTTTCCCGAAAACTAAACACTTTTTGAGATTTTGTAATTTGTGATCACCCCGTATAAAAAATATGATTTTTGTCGACGTCGTTACTATTTTTTGGGCAAGTAAAATTAACGGAATTACTACTTATACTTGAACAGTTTTGATATTACAGGTAAATCTAATATTCATAAGATTAATAATTAATAAACACTAGCGGCCAAGTGACCCAGGCAGCTTTCACGATGGGGAATTGTGCAGTGAATGCTGTCAGGCATTCTTTTTTATTTAAAAAATTGTAAATAAGAATCAATTCAAATAATAGATTCATTACTCAAATTCATCAGTTTACTCTTTTAAATGTGTATGCTGCTGAATGTATATTCTTAAAACGCGGCCGCTAATTAGCTAAATCAGAATCTATTATTTAGTGATTTATGATTTCATTTTTGCTATCATAATTGACAATGGGAACCTACTCATGTTGTATATACTACAAATTCGTGTAAACACTAACGCCCGGTGTCGACTCTTTTAGGATAGGACCTTACCAGCTGAGCGATATGTTTATTGTTTATGTTAGGTAGACGTATTTAATTGCCTTCAGGGCGAGACAGTTTCCATAACTGTAAAGTATTTATGGGCTGCTTTGACGGCCCTATGAAAGGAATAATATGTAGAGGTTTTGTTAGTTAGGTTAGAATAATATACGTTTGTAGCCCACACTTGTTCTTTTATTTTAATTATCGTCGGGCATTCGTTTACACTCGAATTATTAAATTTATGAAAATTATGATTATGAAAATATCCCGATTATTCCCATCACTACTAGCAATGCGCCACCTCTTCCCATATAGCTGCACTGAATACTCCCCACTCCCCGGTACTCTTCACGAGCCGAGGGCTGCGGTATCTACATGTATTGCGTCACTCGATCGCGAGACCGCTGTCTTTTGGCCTTGAACGAAAACTTCTAACTTGGTACCCATATACTCTTGTCTAAACATAAACATTTCCAATGTTAAAACATAAACATTTCCAATGTTAAAATGATTTGTTCTCTAGGCACGTCAAATAGGCCATCAAGTTTGAAATGCCCCGTATAGCGAGCGGATCAGGGAAATCGAAAAGCGTCACCCGAGTTTAGCTTATCCAAAAAAGTCAGGTATTGTGATCCCATCCGCATGAATGAGCAACATAACCATAATTTTATATAATATCCCCATCATACAAGTATTACATTGTGAATACCTCTAATGAACATTTCAAAACCACCCGCGTAATAATTGATTTCACTGAACAGGATTGAACGCTACACAATCGGATTTTAATTATAATATCATCCTTCTCACAATGTTGCACTAGTCGATGGCATGCAAAGAGATGTCAGTCAATATGCTTCGCTACCCGTAAAACGATACACAATACATAATAGGCAAAAATTTAATATTCGATCAATCACTATTGGTCAGCGTGCTTTTTAACTTTTACGCGGAAACCGACCAACGCTGGAAGATTGATGATATTTCATGTTTCCAACCCAACGTAACACAAGAACTCTCCTTCCCTACACTCAATAGTATACAAGGTATCAATGGAGATAGAATTTATCGGGGAAAATGTATCGTGGAATTCGCAAATTAATATTTATAAATTACTGGTAGTTTTATGAATTAATGGACAATATTTAGAAGCGTCTGTGATCATGTCACATACTTTATTTTCCACTTGCAACCACCCCCTGAAGTATCTGGTTTTATTCATATTAAGCTCTGTATTTAGTGACACAGATCTTGACGCTCCCTATTATCCCAAAATACAATAGTATAACGGAGGATGATGGTGTTTCCCGTTATTTAGATATTTCGGGCGAGTACGAATCGTCGAATTAACCACAGACACGATTCATCGAATTTACCACAAACGTGCAAACATAAAATTGAGGAATGACACGTTTATTGGAAAATAATGGTAGGTAGCGATACAGTAAAATTAGGCCAAAACTTAAACATCCAAAAAAATATTTCTTCTTAACGTGAAATGCTTCCATACCCTTCCCATATTTTGTCTAAAAAGTTACACTATCATGAGCGGGTTTAGGGGGGGGGTGAAATTTATCATAGGTATATGACCCTAACTATGTCCAATACAAGTTATTAGTCATTACAAGTTCATTGTACCCACTTTTGGCCCTAATTTATCTTAAATTTCTCCAAATTTCCATTCGTTCTTTTATGTCAAATCAACCCCATATTTTCCCTTATCACGTTAAAAAGAGAAATTCATGAATAGGAAAGTCATGTGAAAAACAAGAAGTATATTATAAAATATTGAATATTGAAAAGAAGGGTGGGACTCAAAATAATATAGTACCGAATAGTTCACTCAGTCTGGTGGAAGGAAACAAATCTTCTTGTTCTTCGAGATGATCTCCAATCTTTTTCCAACCCCACATCAGTGGATCTTTCTGTTCATTCACTCGTTTGTGATTTCGCTGAAATTTACGCTTTCGTCGTCCAAGAAGCAACCCCTGGTTCTCATTTGAATAATAATCAAGCTATGATTTATCCAGTACCTAGTAATTTATTATAAACTACAAGACTGTTTGAACGTCAAAGTTTGACAAATATTATTTTTCGGATGGAGCTCCACAACAGTTCAAGAACTTTAAGCATTTCACCAATCTTTATTGGCATCGAGAAGATTTTAGTGTTGATGCCGAATGGCATTTTTGCGACTGGACATGGCAAAGGTCCGTATGATAGAATCGGAGGAACAATAAAGAGATTGGCAACAAAAGGTAGCTTGCAGCGCCCGTTAGATGGACAAATTCCCACGCCTAACACTTATACGAATGGGCCTCCATAAATTTATCATCGATTCAGGTTATTTTACGATAGAGCAGGTTACGAAGAAACGAAAAGATTGTTAACGACAAACAGATTTGATAACGCAAGGAATGTAAAGGATACACAAAATGCTCATAGTATTGTGCCCCAGGATAAGGGACAAATTGAAATAAAGTTGATAAATGATTCAAAAATTTGTAAAATAATAAAGAAGAAATGAGCATTTATTTAATATGATGGTGTATTAGTATTAATGACCTGTAAAAATACTTAATAATCATAATTCTACCAGCAATAAAAAAGTTGTATAAAAGATCTAAAAAAATGGTTTGTATTTTCTAGGAAATACTTTCATTGATTTTGAACAGTGATAGTTAAATGCATAATTTTAAAAATCTGTAAAAGGCTTAAAATATATATTGATTGTATATAAAATTAGAAAAAAAATAAAAATTGAAAATTAAAAATGGCCCCTGCTTGTGAGAGTCATTATAATCATAAAATAATATAAAAACAGCTGTTATACCCACATTTTTGAATACCTTAACTATGCTAACAGCGATTCATTCATCGAGTAATAAATTACAACAACTTTTAGACAATCCAAAGGATAAAGTTGTTCCAAATGAAAGGTCTGGGATTTACGAAATTAGTTGTAATGATTGTGAACGAAAATATGTTGGACAAACGAGACGATCAATTAACACCAGATTTAAAGAGCATATGGCTCATCTAAAATATGGAAGAACAGATAAGCCTAGTGTTGCACAACATGCTTTTGACAACAATCATATAATAGATATTAGTAATTTAAGATTAGTTAGAAATGTGACCAATAATAGACAGTTGGATGCATTTGAGAGCATAGAAATTGTAAAATGTAAAAGTAGTATCAATAGCGACAAGCGACCTATACCGTATAGCCCGCCATTGAAGCGTGATTAGTCACGCGTAAATTTCACGGTGATATCATTAGTGACGTCACCATGAAAATATTATAAATATGGTAGATTTTGTAGTTCAAGATTAGTTTTAATCGTCTCCGGATGATGCCAACTTGGTTGGCGAAACGCGCGTCGAGCGAAGTGAAAGTGTTTTGGTGTTTATGGAATCTACTCCGAGTGTTAAAGAATTTATTTATTAAATATTCAGATAAATCAGAACGGGTCAGGGTTTTAAAATAAAAATATATATATTTAAAAAAATAGGCAGTGTTTCTATTTTCAGCTGTCGGTTACGAGCGTAGTTGGGATGAACTTTATATTCTCCTTGATGAAACTGCTCTGCGTGTATCTCCTCTCAGAAACATCTCCTGCTCAATCTCGCCCGGCTCTTATTTAGGACTTGATAACCGCTTGTATCACATATACGTTTCTCTCGGGAACGGTTATAAAATTTAAATTACGCGGATCCGCGCGCCTTTCCCTTTTTTTGCAGATGGTGTCGGTTCAGATTTAGTCGGTTATCCCGCATATACTGCGTCCCTTCCAGGTTTGTAGATGTCGTTCTGTCAGTCGCATCACCGGCAGCGAAACCTACGGGATTTTAAATTGAGGGGGAGCGAAATGAAATCCAAATAAAAAACATGTGGGGCCTTCGCAATTATCTGCAACGACGCATACTGGTATAAATATGGAAATGGAATGTTTCATAGTTCATATTGTTTAAGGCTGCTTACAGAGCAGTCTGTGGTAGGATATAATTTTATCAAATGTCATTGTATAATTAACCGATAGGCATTCACAAAATTTTAAAACTGTGTTTCAGTCAATATTAATTTAATTTCTTTCTTAGGGTCATATTTAGCAGCCACTGAAAGGAGCCTAATTTTAAATCGATATAATGTTTGTAAATATTCGAATGTTTCCTTGCAAATACTATAGTGAAGCCTTAAACATTAGACAACCCTAATTTCTCCTCTTAATTATGTTAATTGACATTTGTTGAAAGATTTCTGTCAGGAGACGCTCACTTCTTTCCGAAATTTACCAAAATGAACGAGAATATCGCCTTGAGCTATGGATAAGTAGGTACTGCCAGCAGTGCCAACAAGAGTAGCGTCATTTGTTTGTTTGATTAAAACAGCTACGGAGCATTATCTAAAATATACACCTACATTTGTTTATAGTTTCTTACATTTACAGTTTCTTGTATTTACAATCATTCCCGTTCATAACTCTGAAAGTTCAAACCATGTAACATCGAAATTACTCAATGGATTTGGGCGATTCTTTTTTGTCTTAATTGTCATTTCTTGCCTTACAAATTTACCAGGATATAAGTAAGGCAAGTAAGCCTTACTTATTTTATATTTATAATTTTGCTGATACATGATAATTAATTGTTATACATTTTTCATTTATCTGAGGAGCTCTTCCTGGGAACTTAGAACTTTGCAGATTTAGAATATCTTCAAGACTGCAGATATGTTTTTTTTTTCAAAACATATACATTTTATATCATTCTACCTAGTCGCCAGGTACCTGTGTTAAAATAAAATAAAATGATGGATCCAAATGGCGGCCATTTTTATTTGAAACTAATGAAATTGAGCAAAACTCATGATGAGGGGGTGTTCGAGTTCGCTGAATACGAAAAATAGATTAACTTTTTGAAAAACAAAATGGCGGATGGTATGGTAAACAAAATGGCGATTGGTAAATTATACCAAACTCATCATGTGGGGGGGGGGGTATTATGGCGCCGTTCTTCCTATAGCCCAGTGAAAAGTTTTTTCTCAGCGGTTCTTTTTGAACGCTGAACCCAAAAATTTTCCCACTTTTACTTTATTCAGTTTTTGGCTTATATCTCGAAAATATACGTTTCTCGATGATGAATAATTATTTATATACAATGATGAGAGATAGGCAGATGGGGGGAGAGGGGGTCATGTTGGCTGTAGGGCATATAAGATGTTTTCCGTAATTTCCGCTTCCGTGTCTGTCCTCCCTCCTTATGAGAAAGTTGAATGTTATCGATGTCTTTTGTAGGAAATTTAATGTATTTTCACGTGGTATAACGGTTTTTACGGCAAGTGGCCGTGTTTGACATTTTCGCATAAGAGTCAAAAAACATTTTTTTTCAGCGGGCTCTAGGGCTGATGCCGCTAGCCAGAAAATCAAACTTGAATAGTGCTTTTTATAGGAAATATCTACTTTAATTTTTTATAAAATGCTCAGCGTCGAAAAACGCACAGTTTTCGAGATATAAGCGAAAAACTTAAAAAGTGCAAAAGTTTTGGGGTTTTTTGCATTTTTGTTGTAAAGCCGACCTCCTATACGGAAGAAAAATTCGAATTTGGCACCGAAAAAAACATTAGAACCGCTAAGAAAAAACAATTTTGTTACGAAAACGCCAGTTTGGAACACCGAGTGTTTGTTTTAGTGGAGCTTGTTTTTTGAAAATTTCATAAGAAAACACTTTCTCAATGTATCTGCTATATTTAAAATGCTTAAAAGCGAACAGAATAACGTGCAAAAAATTTTTTGTTTACAAATTGTTAATAATTATAAAAAGAATAAGGATTTGAATGTCCGCGCCCCCAAAATTGTGTGTTACGGCAAATAATACGTAGGAAGCAAAAAAGACACGTGTCTGTGTGTCAAAAGTTCTTGCTCTTATTTCATCCGTGACAACTGGACTAGTAAACTCTAGCGCTATCATCAACACACTCCTTCTCTGAAACGTTCTTAATTCACCCTGAATTTTTTATGGTGTTTCAAAAAGAAAACATTCCACAAAAACTTCACCCAACAATAGAGTTCAAGACGAATACCGACTGTAACTTCTCGGTTTGCAACGGTACTAGTACCTACTCGAATGTTGGCAAACATGATAAATCACTCGGCGAGGTTGCTGTAACATGGGAAACACCTTAGAAAGGCCCCTATACATTATCGAACGAGCCACACTCGTCTCTAATTGATTATCTCTGCCAACTTATAGATGCTTAAAGTGGGTATGAGATGTGCGGTTTCTCCTTCCCTTCCCAATGGCCACGATCTTGGTTATTGCTTTATACATTCGTGCAGTCTTCCAGTTTACGTACGCCTTGAAAAATGTATGTCTAACAAAATAGGTGTGTTGAAATGATTAAACTAATTAAACCCTCTCAAATTAGTTTCTATTAAAAATGTCATTTAATTATATTTTATTGTTTTATTTTAAATGGATGCCGATTTTTCTGGGAAGACCACTATTTTAAAGCTTATGCGAAAAGTGGCTTTTACATAAAGAATTGAAAATTATATTCAAAGGCTTATTAATAATGCTAATGCTTGGTATTCTGTATATCATTATAATTATTATTTCGAGCCATAAAGCAAAGATAAAACGCGACCATTTGAAGCCAGGCGGCTATAAAAGGGAAAAAGGAAAGATTATCAAATCCCGGGCTTTATATTTTATGCCGTCTAGATAATTAGCATTTAATTTTCATAGATAATACAGATTTGCTTTACGCAGGTTTAAATCCTAAGTAGGCATAATGAACTCGCTCAATAAAAGCAGAGTCACGGTCTGCAAATTTACAGAGAGCACTATATAAATTTATTTGAAAATGTTTGGTGAATTGGATTTATTTTATGTTTATAATATTCCGTAGAAATTCTTTGAGTGTCGTTTTTAAACACGTTTAGTTTTAGACTTAGCGCTTCTCTACCGCCGGGCATATTTACAGATGCTAACGTGTGTTGACACCAGGGTGTTGAAACCTGTGAGGTTTTGGAAAAATAGCACATTTACAAATACTAGCAGATTTGCACACTACAGTGTTAAAATCAGTGAGCTTTCGTAGTGGATATACATTTTAATATAATTAGATAGGTCACTGCGAAAAAATATTTAAGTGATGCAGGTATTAATAAACTATAAAATGTTGTTGGGATATTAAAAGAAATAAACAAAATAAAAACAATAATATTAAGTTAATGAGCAGATCCATGCCTTTTAGCGTTAGGTTGGTTCTGAGTGATGTTTCTGATCAGGTTTCTAGTTCTTTTTTTCCTTTTGCTATACTTGTTTTAGAAGGTCGTCCACTTTGAATCCTACGAGATCCGCAAGACAATCCTTCACGATGTTTTCTTCTTGGTTGAACCTTATTTTTCTGCCTCTGGACAGGGGTTTTTTATTAACTGAGGTTTGTACCTCAGTTAAAAAAAATCAAAAAAATTGGTAGATTTTTAATTTGGTTTAGCTTAGTGTTAAATAGTCTCAGCATTTTCCTCATATGACTGCCGTGATTGGAAGTAATTATATGCCTTATGTTTTCTATGTTGTTTTCAAATGTAGTCAGTTTACAATTTTGGTTATCTCAAGGACCTTTTGGAAAATTTTCAACAGAAAAATCCATTTTTGTATCAAAGAAGCTTTTGTTGGATATAATTGGTTGTTCAGACGTATTCAGTTGTTCTGACGTATTCAGACGTATTTCAATTGGTTGTTCAGACGTATTTATATTGTCATAGGTGTTAGTTAAATCGGTCATGGTTTTAAAAAACTACTCGTCAATTGACCCTTCTGCCACCAGTTTCGCCAGTGAAATCCTATCAGCAAAAGTCAGTTTAGGGCAATTTTTTAAATAGATGTGTCTCTTCATTTCAACTGCACACAGGTGCTCCTTGTCTTTGTGGATAGTCACACATTGCAATATCAGTTTGAACTATGTATACATAAATTTTATTGAAGGAAGTGACATTGTAAATATTATCACTTAGTTTTCTTACTTGTAAGTCCTTTGCTCTTAAACAAAACATTATCTCTGAATATGCTGATTGATACTTAGCATATTATTAGTATTGTGTCATCGCGTTAAGTAATATTATCTGTAGCATAAGCACTATTCAGTATTTTTTAAATAGAACATCATAGTATAGAATTAAATTTTTGGATTTTCGGTTCAATTCTAGAAATGGCCATACTTCCTGTTCTATACCATCTTCAACTTTTTCTGTAATAATTACTTTAGAAAACGCTCAATTGTTTGAACAAAATATCAACGTGTATCCGTGTATGGTATATTATATACAGTGTGGCCCAAATTTCAGGGACTAACCTTTACCGGGTGACAGAACTTTTTAAATTAAGAAATAGTGCGGCAGCATACGTAATCTCGTATGCTACTTAATGCTACAAGCAAATATTTTTTTTTGGTTAGTTTTGTGGTCTCTCTGGAACATGAAACATGTTGATGGACATGTACAAATCGTGACCAATTCGTGTAATGCCCCAGAATCATAATTACGCTAGTTTGGAGTTTTGAGTCCATAAAATGAGTCTCAAAGGCCTCAAAATTACGAAATAAAACGGAAAATAATTAGCGGATGTAGTGAAATGGGGGCAAGTAGAGCAAACAGGGAAATGGGGCAACAGGGGTAAAATATTAAATTTATTTGAACCGCACAGAAATAGCCATTTCTATTCAACTGCAATAATTGTAGCACGAGGTGAATTATATTATTCATATTATTCCCCTCCCCTGTGGTAAATACAACTGGCAAACAAACTTTTCGACTCCTGAAATAATATCCCTACCGATTTCTTCAGCTTCACCAAGCTTTTCAAGTGCTAACAATACATCATTCGGCACATGACAGAATGTCTTCCAGCAAGATACTTTCCCTTTTTTTTATGGCATGAAAGCCGGGAAGGGCAGCAGATTTTTGTTTTCCTAACTTATTATCGATGCGATTAATTGGCAGGTACTTGGATGTTTTTCCAGAACCCCATATAACTGACACATCGTGGCAAAGTTGTGGAAATCTTCTTATTGCCAAAACAACAACATCAGTATCGGGAGAATATATATGTATTTGCGTAGCTCCTCGAACTGTAGCATCAACAGCATGAAGCAATATTTTTGTGTCTGCCTCTTCATGCGAACTGGAGAGATAGTCGATATTCATATGACTGGCTTTGGCGAACGTGCGCCAGGCAGCCAAATTTTCTGTGGTTGTCCTTACCAAATTGTATTAAATGAAGAGTTCTTTGGTTTTTTTGTGCTGAAGAAGTTGCGTCATTTTAATTTTTTGTATGTTACATTTGTTATCAATTTTGTATTGAACTGGATCGATTTTACCTTGTCGTTTCGCCCTGGTAGCAGTTTTCAGCGAATTGGACTTATATGTGTCGAAAACAAAATGCACTTCATTATACAAGGTGTCCAGAAAGGGTATCGGCACTTTGCTATTGGTATAAATAAAACACAGAAAATTTTTCTAATCATTTTTTTATGAAAAATAAAACTTTAGGCAAAGGAAATTTATGATTTATAAATAATATTGTCTAAATGATGTCCATTATGTTGTATGCACTCCTCGAATCTGGAGCGAAGATTATTAATAACTCGTCCACACATTTCCATCGGGATTGCTGTTATTTCTGCCGCAATATTTTCTTTTATTTGGAGTATATTAGCTGGACTGTTCTCGTAGACCTTACTTTTAAGGTAACCCCATAAGAAATAACCGAGAGGCGATAAATCGGGGCTCCTAGGTGGCCAGTTAATATTGCCTCTTCTTGAGATTACCTTATTAGGGAATAATTCCTGAACGGCCTCAATAGCCCGATTCGATGTATGGCAAGTGGCGCCATCCTGCTGAAACCAAGTCCGTAAATTAATGCCTTCAAATTCTTGTAGGGATGGCGCAAGAAAACCTCGTAACATTGCACAATATCGTAAGTGGGCGTCCATTTCGATCTTCAAAAAAGTACGGACCGATTATACCGCTAGCAGACATTGCAGCCCATACGACGACTTTGGGGCTGTGGAGTGGACGTTCATGCTACCTTCGAGGATTTTCGGCAGACCAGAATCGGCAATTTTGTTTGTTTACATGACCGTTGAGATGAAAATTTGCCTCGTCGCTAAATAAAACGTTATCAAAACTCTCAAACATTTCCATCATGTGGTTAGCAAAATTTAGCCGTGAAATGCAATCCGTCGCTTTCAATTCTTGGACCAACTGTATTTTAAAAGCATGGAGGTGCAAATCTTTTTTTAAAATGTCGTGTAAAGAGGATCGTTTGACCCTCAGTACCTGACCACGTTTCCGTACAGATTGTGTTGGATTTTCTGTGACTGACTGCCGTACCCGTTCGATGGTTTCTGCACTTCTTACGACTCGTGGGCGCCCTGTATTGTGTATTTTCACTGTAGATCCAGTAGCTTCAAACATTTTTATCCAATTTCTAATGCTATCGGGGCTCGGTGCTACATTAATGTTTGGCAAATGGTAATGGGCGCGATATAGACGACGAGCTGTCACCATAGAGTTATTGTTCTGGTAAAATGCTTGTACGCAGAAAGCGCGTTGCTCTCCGGTAAACGCTTCCATTGCAACTGAAATTCCTTTACTCGCTTCGCTAGTGTTCGATGCCCCACTCTGGCACCATCCCCACCACGTCCGACCGTAAACGGAGTAACAAAGTGCTGATACCCTTTCTGGACACCTTGTAGTTCTCATATTTAGTTTTCATTTTATAGCAAAATTGCTTAGCGAATTCTTCTCCCGTTCTTATTGAACTAGTTTTATTAAAGGCATGCAATTCAGCTATTGTACCAACAGTAGCAACTCGCATTTCAAGGCCACTTCCTTTGCATGCATTTGTTGGTATAATTTCTTCTATTTCACTTTCATTGTCGCTAACTAGGCTTTCCAAGATTCCTAATAGTTTACTTTTAGCTGAACAGTGTAACATATCTCCAAAAGCAGAAAGCAAACAATAGGGAACTACAGACAGTTCATAGGTACTTATTATTTTCTGCAAATCTACATTCCTTTGCGAACGTGAAGCAATTAACAAACGAGAGAACAAAGTTTTGTCTTCTTTCAACCGCTTTATCCTTCAATGTGACTTTAACAACTTTTCTTGAGGTTTTAAACGTTTTTAGCTTCAGTTTTGTCATGGGACTCCAAAAGTCAGTTGTATTAGACTTATTATTATTTATAGTAGAGTAAATACAAGCAACCTGTTACAGCGTGACGCGGGCCGATGACATCGGCATTTTTCAAATTTAAAATGTCCATCGAACATATTTGTGTTAATAAAGCTTTATTAAATCCAAAACCGTTTTCCGTTTGCTTGTAGCATTAAGTAGCATACGGAATTCATATTTTTAACATTACGCTGCCGCACTAAAAAGCAGTTTATAAAAATAAGGGTCGGGAAATGCTTAATTTTCGAGATCCCGGGTATCGAAATTAAATAAAAAATAATCCTAATAATTGACCTTAATTATGAAGATAAACGTTGCCGATGTTCACGGCACAAATATTTTTTTCTTTATGCTTCTTTTTTGGAAAAAAAATCCGAAAAAAAATTGTTTAAGGCCCTGAAATTGAAGTTCGGGTTCTGGAGAAACTGCCAAAGTACCTACCTGTCAATTAAGCGCATCAATAATAAGTTAAGTGATGAAAAATCTTCGCCCTTCCTGCCTTTCATGACATAACCGGAGCAGACATAACGAGCAGTTCAAGTTCAGTTCAATTAAAAAAACGGGAAATTATTTTGCTGAAAATTTTAATACGAATATTGTTGCATATATGATTCTTCCACACAGTAGGGTAGAAACAGCCCCCACTTAGCACTATATTAGTGAGATAAAACAGTACGCAATAGACATTGAAGGCGGCAACACGCCGGTCGTACATTCAATATTTATTTCAAATAAATACAAACAAGTATACAAACAAATTTTTTTTATTAACGTTAAAAGTGTAACGAACCACCCTAAATACAGTCCACTCAACATATATTATAAACAAATATATCTTATTAAAATTTATTTAACTAAAATAATTTCAATTTTACCCTTTGTCCTTGATGTTAAGAACAAGTTAGTTTTATATACTTCAATTTATATTAGAGTATAAAAGGGGAGGAGAATAATAAGATTCACCACCTGCTATAATTGTTACAGGTGAATAGAAATGATAATTTTTGTGCAATTCAAGTAAATTTAATATTTTGCCCCCCATTCTTATATTACGTTTTATTTTGGACCCATTTTATGGCCTTGAAAGAAACCCCATTACTAGCTCCATTACTACTAATTATGATTATGGGGAATGGTCACATTGGTCACATATGGGGAATGCTACGAAGTCAATAGCCGTTGTCAGTGCCTTGTCGTCTTTGTGCCTGAGGAATTGCGTATTCCATGCGCGCAACCGAGCCGCAGTAATCGCGGTGCTGTCTCCTATCCCGTAGGATAGGAGAGGATTTTATTATGTACTAAATATTGACGACTTCGGCAAAGAGGCGTCAGGATAGCTCGCAATGGGCAATCCAGCAGCGCGTAACTGCCCGATGTTTTCCAACTTTCCTGCGAGATTACTATTACTTTAATTTATTTGCCATTCCGCGGCATCTAAAATCAATGCCGTTTGTTGGGCGACTCCGACATATTTCACAGGAGTGTTTTGTAGCATAGACAATACACACTATTGTAGTCTGTTAGGTGTTGAATCATGAAGTACTATACCATAGCAGTGATGTAAAACATCTATATAATATCTAATTTTGGATGCTATAAAACATTCACAAAGGAATCAATACCAAATGTAAGGATTTTTATAGTTTTAGGAATTAGAACCTTCTTTGACATCCAAGAATTAAAAAAAGAAACAATTTTAGCTAAGAATAAACTTTATTTGGTAAAAAATACAGCAAGTATAGCTAACATAAATACACTTCTTCCTTGGTACTAAGAAAAAGTATCAAATTAAAACAACATAAACGCATTTTACTTAAATACAGCTAAACATAACCGAACACTTCCTTCATTCGTCTTCACATCGCTCACATTCATAAAAGGAGTTTGTAGATCCTTTACATATGCCACAGACCCACTTCTTACATGTAACGCAGTAGATCCAATAATTCTTAGTTTGTAATACTGAAAATTGCACTTGCTTGATGGTATAGGTGATATTCGTTGGTTTTTGTTTAAAAATAAGCAAGTACGAGGGGAATATTTATCCCCAACGGAAGGAACACTAGAACCCGCGATTCTTCGAGCACACTATTAACATAGAGACAAAGAACCTCACCCTATGCTTCCAGCCAATCATTTATGGATGGATAATGGTTGCAAATGGCATTGTTGCAAATGGTTGAAATACTGAAAATTGCACTTGCAAATCGTGCATACATTTTACTAAGTTCAGTGCAGCATCATCAAAGGAATCAGGTGACTCTTCCTGAAAGGGTGGAGGATCCTTCGTATTTTTGGTAGGATCCTGACTTGAGTTGCTAAAGTCTAATGTTATTTGCGACCCTGGCTTGGCCGCAATTTTTTGCCTATTCGTTGCTTCTCCTGATGTTTATTGTAGCCTCTTATTTCCCTCAAATATTCCATAAAGCTTGTATTCTACTCACAGCAACCCAAGAAAGTGCTCCTTTGGGATGCACCCTTTCCGTCTTTATTCCTGCCTCCACTTTTGCCATATTTTTCGCCAATGTCTCTTCACTGGAGCAACTCTAAAATCCAACGGTTGTAAAAGATATGTGGAATTGATTGGTAGAGCAGTGACGTAAATGTTGTTCTCAATAGCGCATTTTATAACTTCTGGGGAAACTTCTTCTTCTATGATGACACGTTGTCAGCAACTATGATGGTTTGCCGACCTTCTCTGGTTGCGTTGATATGTGTCATCAATATCTTACATACCACAAATAAATGTCCACACAAAAATACCACAAATAAATGTCGAACCAACCCGAATCTCTGTTGCGGAAGACAGATGCATTTGGTGCACCTTGGTTCCAATTTTCGTACAGATGCTTGGACTTGTAACCGAACATCACACTTACTGACGATAACGTTTCGTCGTAATTATAAATCTCAGATGCCCGTGTATCACTGAGAACCTCTCGAAGGTTGTCAAAAAAATCATGGATTTCGGGGGTTCCTATGGCTGCTCTCTGCCCCTTGATGTTCGCAGCAATGCTATTGATCAAGCCGTTTCTCTTGGCGAATGCTTGTACCAACTCGTATCCAGGTACACAATTTGACCTTTCTTCGCCACAAACTTTTCGATCAACGTACGTATATCCGAGTTCATTGGGAAACCCCAGTCACTGACAATCCCCAACGTGGCTGCCACAAGTTTCTCCTGAGCTTCGGTTAACACCGTTGGATTTTGTATTTTTCGGACGCTGCTTTCTGCGACAACTTGCCCTGAAAGTATATCACTTAACGCTTGCTGTAAAGTTTCCTCGGAATAATTTTTATAGCCGCGGGCACCTAATTTATTTGTGTATACGCGAACCATGGTCACCGAGTACAACTCAAATCAGCTCCTGACACGTCAACATACCTAACCGTAGCCTCATCCCCAAACGAGCGTTTTAGCGGACTGGCAGACGCGGACAAATGTTCCCAACCTATCACAGGGCGCAATTTCGGTTCAAGGTCAATATGCCAATTCCGCCGAAAAGTTGCTGTTATTTTAACTTTTCGGCGTATTTTAAGTAAGACATAACCTATTAGTTGTTCATTTTAATTTGTATCATCAACATCATGAAACGATTTCTTCCTGGCAACTCCATAATATTTAAATTACTTATATGTACTTTATTTTGGATTTTTCTAATTTCATGGCAGTTACTACAAACTACAACAGTTGTTTTTAGGTTATGTTCACTTATTTACAGAGTAGTACATGGGGAAGAGGGTCTCCGTGGAATTCGGTGGATCTATAAAACGTCGTCCGCGTAAATGATCATTTGGGGATCAGGCCTTAGAATAACCAATATATGCGGAAACCACAGACAAAGTAAGGATGTCAAAGAAGCCACGATGTGTGTCAAAGTAACCTGGAGAGTCAAAGTATATTACGAAAAATTGGTAAAAAGGGATTAACCTTTTAAACAAAAGATAATAACTGAATTGTCCGTGCGCATAATATATTTAACAAAATTACAGTAGCTTTCTCCTAGAGTTTTCAAGAGTTTTCCCCTGGTTTTCCTTAATTTCCTCTGCTTTCCCCTGATTTCCTTCTGAATTCCCCTGATTTTCTATGATTTCCCTTTTTTTGTATAGGTACCTGATTTCCCTTAGCGATTTGCCCCTTGTAAATATCCTTAATGATGTGTTAACCGCGAACCGTCTGGTTCATATAAATGATTGGCATCATATTACGTGAATGGGTGAAATTGGAGAAGGAACACGGTTATTAATAATTCAGCATTATGAAAGAGACTTCAGGTAAATTATCAACGCCTGTACGGCTTTGTCATAATAGCTCGTCAAGCGTATGTAGTGTTAAATCCTAAAACACAACACAAAATCAATAGCATGCTATTTAGTTACATATTCTCTCCTGACACATGTTACACAATGGCGTTTGTGTGGATTTATTCTAGCTTATCAAATAGTATTCAGGGGGATCAGCTTTTCTATATTATATACGTTGAGAATGCGTCGTTGTTTTAAAAGCATCATTAATAAATAGATTAAAAGAGAAGTTTCAAGCATTAAAAGTAGAAAATCAATCTGGGTGTTTAAAAATATGGACTGAAAATATTTTTATTGTAAATCCCCATCCAGGCATCAACACTAAATTATTTTGATTATTTTTCCGACCCAAATATCGACCAATAGAATTGCACCATTCGACGTCACGTGGTACAACCTACATGGTATTATACTGATAATTTTTTGATTATTTTCTCTGGTAGTTGCTATATATAAACAACAAAACATAATCCAGTCAAATTAACCACACGTCAAACTGACAGGTTGAATTCAATTGTGAAAATTGGAGATTTTGCATGAAAATGAGTCGATTTGGAGTTTGTTCTCTGTCCACCATCGATAAAAAAGTCAAAGGAAATGTTCCCATTAATACGGAGAAGGCAAAAAAAACAGTTTGGAACCAATTTACTACTTTTTGTACTGAGAGGGAATACACATTAAGTGCTGAAACGAGTGAAGCGCAATTGGCAAACATTATGAAAGATTACGCTTACAATATGAAGAAAATGGATGGAGAAGACTATAAGGAAGGTACAATAAAAACAATGTGGAATCAGACGGAAAAATAATCCCCCGAATACCACACGAGCTTCAAAATTATCTGGCATTTCCCTCAAGGTTCCCTGCAAACAAATAAAGTCGTCAAGTTTTTCAGGAAAAATCACTCGCGCTTCGCGCTCGTGATTTTTTAACCTGAAAAACTTGACTCCTTCATTTGTTTGCAACGAACCTATCGGGAAATACCCGATAATTTTGAAGCTCTTGTGGTATTATAAGTGAAAATTTCTGCGGGTTGTCATGCGTTTATAAGGGCAAATTATGGAAATTTACGATTCCCTTCAGTAATCGAAGAAATTGAAACAAGCACTATTTCTATTTCTTGCAAATATTGTTTCATTTATTACTTCTGTTTTGGTCTCGATTATCTCCAATACAATTTATAACAAAAATGTGTACATATTTCGCTGTACATAACTGTCAATGAAGAAATTCATAGACCTTGCATCCTACGCAAGTGTCTTAAGGCGTATTAAAAATACTAGACACAACTTTTTGTTTACAGTACAGTAGTTGATTAGTTACACAGTTCTTATGCGTCAAAATAACAATTCTTATCGGTTTGTGGTGGCAGCTGGTAGAAGTTCAGGATGATCAATCGATCATATGCTGAAAATCAAGCATTTATTATACACAATTGAAATAGTCCCTAAGAAAAAACTTCAGGCAAAACTTGCGAAACTTATTTTCAAAAGGAGATGTCAAGAAAAAGACGTTGTGGTTGCTTGTGCTGAAATAACTGTAGTGTATGCTACTGCTGACTAAGTAATATTGGTTGTGGTTGGCGCCGATTGTCAAATGTACATTAGGAAAACAGATTCGAGTCATTACCTCATTCGTCATCGACATTGTACGATATGTATTGTTAAAATGGATACAAAATATTTGTTTAAAATAAACCAAAAATCAATATAAAGAAATTATTTAATCTGGAAATAATTAAAATAATACACGTGTTAGCACTTACAAAGCAATCACCAGAATGCCTAATCATATATTTTATGCTATTTAGTTTTATGTTTAGCACTTATTGAGTATCAATGGCGCCAGTTGCACACGCATAACCCAAACATGGTTATTTATTGGAGCTCCTGCTGTCCTTTGAGTTCCACCGCTCGTGACCTCCATATCAGTTAATATAAACACATCGAATACATATGAGGCATTTTTTATTTTTTGCACTAAGACAATAATACTAGGTACCTATTTTCTTTTGTATTACGGCAGTTACATAGGTACGTGTTGCCAAATAATTATGTTTTTAAAAGTTCAATATTTTGCCCACAAATATTTTCCAAATATTTGTAGCTATGTATCCCACGCTTTGTAGCCACGCTTAATGTAATCTAACAAAATAACAATTATAATTAGTACCCGTAAATTCCCAACCTAAACTCCTGCACCATAAGTCGCGAAAGACAACCACCCGAATATAATCACCCGATCACAACGGGTCACGAACACGAGTATATAACCCTATAACATCCGGCTAAAAATATTTCGGAAGAAATAGAAGCCAGCTTAATGTTAAATATACACGCTGCGAGTATCATGACATTAATTTAAAGTTTTCAGGATATGCAGATGATACATTTATTTTAAAAGTTGACAACATTTAACAACTTTTGTAAAACCGTATTAATGGCTGCTTAACCCTATCAAAGGGGTTTTCCTGCGAAAGAATAATTAGATTTTACTATTTTTATTCATTATAATTTCCATCAGTTTAACATACTTAGCGTTAACGGCTCGTTATTTAATATTATTTGCAAACTTCAATTCTAACAGATAACATTTGAAACAATAATGGTAAGTGCCAGATTGTTCTAAGCCTATTATATCCCCCTTTCGCTGTCAACAGAATCGCAGTGAAAGTGAAATGACTGGCAGTGAATAAACCTGTTAAGAAAATAGCGCAGTGCCCCTGAAAAACTTTCAGGCGAGAAGCATTATCTTACCGAGTTTTAAACGAACGGTGTACTTTAAGTGCCTCCGCACTCAGTTAAATCTGCATATTTTTATAAAGAACGTCCTTGTGTTTAGGGCCCCGCAGATTAGAAACGATAAAAGTAATAGGGTAAACACACGAGGCTCTGCTAAAGTATTACAGAAGAAATAATCCGGGAAGGCTTAGGAAAAAGCTCGTTCAAATTTTCTTTTTGTGGCCGACAAAATCAAGTCTCTCTTCGTGAAATCAATATGAGTCGGCTGTTATAATGTGTTTATTATGAGAGTGAGTAGACGTCGCGTCGGTTATATCCAAGTAAATTACAGTAGACACACGTCTGTTATACTCATATCATAAACATGAATTGTTTCCAGCTTAAAAATTCGCTTTCTTTAACGTGCGTTTGGTCTGAAGTATAAATCACTGAAATTACGGGCCCGTCAACGAAAATCGGCTACATAATGACTCGGAAATACATCATAGTCAATAAAAGAATACAAGCTACACATTTGCCATTGTCTATTTTGGCGGGGGCGCCAGTAACACAAAGCTAAACATGACTACAGGCAAACGTTTAATAGAAATGGCTTTTCAATTCTATTCAGCTATATTAAAACTATGATAAAACTATAGCTGCGATTCACATACAGCTTTGTATTCCAAATTTCAATGATTGGTTTTATATCAATTAACAGTGTAGGTACTACATAAATAAGATAGTTAATTAATTACAAGACACTTACTTATGATGAAACATTGTGTAATTAATAATAATTAACGCTACAAATCAGTTTACAACAAGAGATCATGGTAATAATTTCCTAGAATTTACTAGAACTAATTTACGTATTTCTAGAACTTTTTATATCACTAAATAGTTAACTCAAAATATTTTCGCATTAGCATTTACTTAGTAGCATGTAGAGCTAGAAGTATATATGGCAATGAATATCTTATAGTCTGGCAGATTAGAAGCTAAATTCATAAGAATTATGCACACTTATTTTTTTCGTCGACTTCTTTTTCCAGTTTGGTACTTAATGTTATTTTGGACTATTAATTCCGTTTCAGTTGTCGTAGCGAGATCATTTCTTGGTGTAGCTCTATGTTTTTGGGGGGCGAAAAACCTGATTATAACTGTCTTGAGGCCCTGCATGAGGCCATTGTATATAGGTTATGATACATAGTATATAACCATAAAATATTAAATCGGAAAAACCAATCACGTAGCCAAACCATCGATGTTCACGAAAATTTGGAATTAGGCTCATCTTCAAGATCAAGTATCAAAAGAAGAAGTATAAGAAGAAGTGACAAGTGACAATGAGCACAAGCCCGACTTGTGCTTTTTGTTTTTAAGGGGTCAAAACTACCCCTTCGTGAAAAAAAAATAGAAAACATGCAAGTTTAAGCATTTTATGGATTCACATATTTAATTATGCAGAATAAAGCTTGTTTCATGTTGTAGAACATGATTTCCAATGTATTCCAAATTTTCAACCGTTAAAACCACCCCTACGCCTGAATTAATTTAAAAATTAAACGAAAATATTGTGAAAATTTAACATTTATGTATGTATATACACGATACACACACATATTATGAACAATTATGACACTCCAAAATTGTGGAATGGAAAAAAATTCATGAACCGAAAAAATGCGATTGTTTTTTCTATACTATAACACCCTTAATTTTGAAGCTACATCGTCCATTAAACAACCGTTTTGCAGGTAATTTCAAGAACTACAAGATCATATACATTTCAATATGCCCAAACTCTTCATTTCAATAGGTAACTGGCTTATTTGACAGTTGATAACAATATAATTTCACATGTGGTAGCAGCCTACTATGACCCTTTAAAGTAAATGGTTTTTAATTTTCGCGGATGGTAGGTAATATCATTTTAGATATTTCAAAATTTGATTTTATCATAAGAGTTGCTTTACTCGTATAGAAAAATCCGAAAGTACATGAAATTTGAATAGATCTTTTATTTTTCTGATTTGGTCCGACCAGTAGCGGATATGGCGCAATTCTTAAGTAATTGATTAATTACCTTGAGTAATTAAGTATTTTACCGATCAGCTGATATTTTTTGTACATGTTTTGGTCAAACATAGGCACATTCTCCTAGGGAAATTTCAGATTCCTATGTACCCTAATGGTCAACAGAAAAAAATTGCCATTATCCGGTACTTCAAACTTTGGAAGCTATTTGCAAGTTAATTGCTTATTTTTTCTGCAAATTCCATAAGGAATGCTTGTGCTATACTTACTAAAAATACTTTGGAGCGAAGATGCACAGCAAAACGAGAAAAAAAGATTATTTTGTTATAAAAATGTAAGTATTTGAATGTCCGGACCTCCAAAATCGTGTTTCACGTCAAAAAATTTGTAGCAAAATAAAAAAACACTCTAAAGAGTCAAAAGTACACTTCTTTTTTTCTATATCATCCCTGAAAACTGGACTGGACATGTGTACCTAGTAAAGCACATTCTCGGACTTCAATGGTTGTTCTTAAACATTTTCTGTTGACAGTATTCATCCTGGAAAGAATTGCTTATTCTCCTAGGTTCACAATACTATTGCTATATCGTGTAAATACACAATATATATCATTTTCTAATATTTGAGTCAGCAAATAACCCTGTTTACAATATAAAGTAACGAACAAGTCTAGTATGTATTTTTTCTCCCTCCTTGTCTTGTTGAATCCCTTAAAAATTATCGACTACCCATCAGCTTAAAACTAACGTTAGATGTATACAAACATCAGCCGTCTTGTGTGAAGTAGAAGGTGGGACAAAAGAACGCGAGCCGCTGCCGTTGTTCTCCGCCCCTTTGTTATTATTTGAGATAGTGTGTCTTCTTCATCAGGGTCTCTTATCAGCACTCATTGTTTGCCTTTAATGTGCCTTCGAAAACGACGGGTGCTCTTTGCTTATTATTTAGCTTCTCTGACGCCTCTTGAGTATTCCACCATCGTACGGTCCTCAAATAAGCAGATCATTTCCGGATAACGGAATTAGTCTGTAGAAATATAGATAAATTGGATCTGGTGGTATCGATTCATAGGGGAGTGAATGATCTTTTGGATGTTGCTTCAGCTGCCTCTAGAAAAGTCGTCATGTCTCATGTCTAAAGAATATTTTTATAGAGTCCGAGTTATAGATAAAATGTAACCGGAGATTTTTAAAGTCTACGTTTACTATAAGATGCAATGCTTTTTTTGAAAATAATTTATTGTTTTTGCAGCTAAACGGCTACAGAGAATTATTACCAAATTTTTACCAAAGAAAGAACTGACCCTCGTCTATCTGATGCACTACATAACTAAAAAAATTTAAATAACTCCCTTTTGTATAGGAAAATCTTTGGACAACTTTTTTTTTTTAAGTTTATCGATATATAAGCTATCGATTTAGCCAGGTATCATCTTTTAGTGATTAAACCCCTACCACTTATTTTTTACGTCACTATACTTTCAGTGAATGCCTTAATGTAAATATGATTCTGGCTATATTCCATGCCAGCAAGGCGAAGCTATTCTTGGCATGTTCCACATTTTAAATTAGCAACTTCAGATCGAACTATCTGGTAATAAAAAGTAGATCAAAGGGTAGCGGCAGGAGTCAAGGAAACTTGCTGAACTACCGCAGACGGGCTGATTTACAGAGAGAAGTTCATGATCTGAATAATCCCGTTTTACATACAGAGTCATTCCACTCATTAAATGGAAATTAGCTGAATACTTATCCTGCTTGCTTCTCTTGACCGTCACCCTCTATCTCCAGTAATTGATTTCCATGGAGGCATGTCGGCCATGTAAGCGGGAGTAACGCATGTTTCCAAGTTTTCGGGAAATAATTAGATTGTGATAACTTTTTTAAAAGGCTTTCTTTTCAAATTAAATATTACAACTAACAATATAAATACTTAATATTCAAATTATTGATACTTTGCCATTATCGATGGTGGGATCATGGGGGAGCGGTTTGTCCATTACTGGTGCGAAATAAATTTTCAATGATTTATCCCCAAGATCTAACTAATGAGGTTTTCCAGGTTCCCCTCATTCCTGAATTGAATGGTATTTCGAATTTACCAACCTAAGTCGATCCTGGTCGCACATGCAGCCCGCGAAATAATAATATGCCGCCCCCTCTCCCGCACAAGTCTCTGACTTCTGGGTTAACCATTGCGGTTAGAATGAGGGGTAGAGATATTATTATTATTTTTTTTTTATTATTATTATTATTATTATTATTATTATTATTATATCATCGTCGATGACCCTCACTTTTCTTCTGAGGTCTCATCATCCTATGCAGCAGGACCGAATTTTCTGAAAAATGCGAAGTAACCACATTAGGAAGAAATATTGCTACGAAACTTCTACACAAAAAATGTTATTTCAATTTTTTACCTATTTTCTCAAAAAGTTTACTTTTATAGTTTCAAAAATAAAAATTAATATGTAAGTATGAGTTTTGCCTGTGCATATTTACATGTTTGACATTATTTCTAGGGACACTCGACAACAATAATCAAAAGTAATATATTACAAACACTAATAGATTAACAAATACCTCCCCCCCTCGTCGATCTTCCATTTTTTACAGTATTATAGTCCACGTAAATTAGGTTAAAATATACTGAAGAAATAAATTAGAAGGAATCATTCCCTTTTTATCAAAAACCACCCCTAGCGACGATTTTACTTCGATTTTTCGCCACAATTCCGTTCATCCGTCCATCGGATGAGAGATAGTTGTATGAAAAATGTTTGTTATTAAATTCTGCACAAAAAGTTCCTATTGGCCACTCGGTTAATTTCCACCCATATTCAAAAAAACAACGTTCCAAGTCGAAGGCAGTTTCAAGCGTGCACGTAAAAACCACCATATATACGTAGACCTCCATAGCGAAAATATTAAAACTGGCTACTTTATCAACAATGATGCTCACGAGTGAATTTATAGAGTGGGTCTTATATAAGATGTTTACTCATAAGGAGGTTCATCTATGCATTCTTTTTCAACTTATGAATTGAAGTCTTTCCCTTTCTATAAAAAATCACCTCTAGTGACGATTTTACTCCGATTATTTGCACATTTTCGTTCATCCGTTCATCGAATGAGAGATAGTTGTATAAAAAAGTTTGTTATTCATTCTGCACAAAAAGTCCCTATTCGACACTCGGTTGATTCCCACCCATATTCCAAAAACAACGTTCCAAATCGATGTCAGTTTCAAGCGTGCACGTAAAAACCAACATACGCGGACTTTATCAAGAAATATGCTCACGAGTATTCCGCTTACTCGTGAGCATATTTCTTGATATTCCTTTACAAGATTTTTACTCATCAGATAAGAATCGATGGTCTCCCCCCGCCAAAACTGAATTTAGAGAAATGCTGGATGTTGGTGACAGTATTTGTAAAATTACAGCGGTGTTCAACTGCCCAACAAATTTGTTGAACGAGATTTTTGTTTTAGCATTTGGTGATAGTTCCGTGAGACAGGAGGGCTATTTCCTATCCTCTTCCAATGATTGATGAATGTAATTTTGGAGACACAGTGGCTTTGTTCTGTGGGTGCATTTTGAGACCTAACTGCCGAAGTCAAACTGGTGATCGCCTCTATTCTTTCTATAGCAATAGTTTTTCCAGGATTCTCGCCATCATTTGGGATATACTAATAGGCCTGTAGGGTGCATTTTCCTCGTGGGTCTTTCAATGAAAAACTCGAGCCATTATAATTGCTGAATTTTTCTACATTAAGATTATGACACATTTTTCTGCCTGCCCTTTTTCACATACCGCAAGGTAATCGATTTCAATTATTCTTCCGAATTGTGAAAATGAAAATGAATTTTCAGAAATTTTATATTCCATATGCTGATTTGGAAGAGGTTGCCAGAGGGTATCGAGTTTCCTGCCATTATATTATTTGATACGTTAATGTAATGAGTGTCGCTGCTGATATATCAGATAGCAAGCCGTCAATATATCGGCCGCCCCTTTTCAGTGATCCCTATTTGGAATTCAGCGAGGTAGTCGAATTTTCAGCTTTCAACTATCATCATACATGAATATAAAATTCCCGTGGAAATATATGTTTTCCCTGCGCAGCACAGCGTTCAATCGCTCTAGCCAATTGCCGTCTAGATGCATAAATCACTGGAAACAATACGAAACATTTTGGCCTGCTTTCTGCATATTTATGGCAGCTTTTCGTACAAACTTGGCGTTTTACATGCAGCCCTATATTCTATATATATTCTCAAAGCCGAATCGTTCAATAAAATTAATTTTATTCTTCACCGAAGGTAAAACTGTTCATATTCGATAGCACGGCATCTACATAATGCACCAGTGGCTTAGGCAGAAAGATGAAAGGAGAAAAAAAAAATAAGACATTTTTTAACCGACTCCAACAAAAGGAGGCTCTGAGTTCGTTTGATTTTTTTTTATATTTGTTATCTTACAACTCCGCCATGTATAAATCAATTTTAAAAATTCTCTTTCATTGGAAAGGGTTTTGTTGTTTTTATTTTCAAGTGGATACCATTTTAGTTTTATTGACATCGGACATTGGATTCCGAAAATATACCGGGGAACTCACCAGATATACCAGGTATACCGGGAATGTACCAGAAGAAATGGCCAATGCACCGGCCACAACCTTAAATTATAAATATTTAAATTAAAAAGTATTTTTTATCGGAACAAATTGTGAAGCTGAAAACTGTTCTCGAATCAACTTAATCATCATAAAAATCAGTCCAGCCCTTTTCAATGACAATACGGAGAGAAGAAATATATATATATATATATATATATATATATATATATATATATATATATATATATATATATATATATATATATATATATATATATATATATATATATATATATATATATATATATATATATATATATATATATATATATATATATATATATATATATATATATATATATATATATATATATATATATATAAACATATATATAAACATATATATAAACATATATATAAACATATATATAAACATATATATAAACATATATATAAACATATATATAAACATATATATAAACATATATATAAACATATATATAAACATATATATAAACATATATATAAACATATATATAAACATATATATAAACATATATATAAACATATATATAAACATATATATAAACATATATATATAAACATATATATATAAACATATATATATAAACATATATATATAAACATATATATATAAACATATATATATAAACATATATATATAAACATATATATATAAACATATATATATAAACATATATATATAAACATATATATATAAACATATATATATAAACATATATATATAAACATATATATATAAACATATATATATATATATATATATATATATATATATATATATATATATATATATATATATATATATATATATATATATATATATATATATATATATATATATATATATATATATATATATATATATATATATATATATATATATATATATATATATATATATATATATATATATATATATATATATATATATATATATATATATATATATATATATATATATATATATATATATATATATATATATATATATATATATATATATATATATATATATATATATATATATATATATATATATATATATATATATATATATATATATATATATATATATATATATATATATATATATATATATATATATATATATATATATATATATATATATATATATATATATATATATATATATATATATATATATATATATATATATATATATATATATATATATATATATATATATATATATATATATATATATATATATATATATATATATATATATATATATATATATATATATATATATATATATATATATATATATATATATATATATATATATATATATATATATATATATATATATATATATATATATATATATATATATATATATATATATATATATATATATATATATATATATATATATAAACATCGTACAATAATTTCTAATGACTATGAAAGTAATAATATCAATGCTAGTGATTCGAACAGTGAGGTTAAATGTGATAAGTTGCAATGTGTAAAAACGCATTACAGTCTAAAAAACTCAATGAACGAAAAAGTGTTAATGGAAAATAATATACAACTACTGCATCAAAGGTTATCTGATTTAGAGTATATAATTGCTCTCCTAACAACAAAAGAGGATAATTTCATTGCAAAAAGCAAAATATCACCTGAAGCACCATCAAATAGTGCTCACGTAGATAAACAGTAGCAAAAACAACTCGAAATTATTCCAGCAAATAAATCCTATATAACAAATAATATTGCCACAGAGAACACATGGAAAACGGTATCTTATAGAAATCATAAACATAAACAGACAGCAATAAATAAAAACCTGGAAGCGCAAAAAGTGCTATCAAAAATACACAGTCGCAAATAAGAAATAAACAATATGGACATACCAGGAGACACAGAAAACCCATAATAGGATCAAACCAAGATAACACCTCGGTAAAGGCAGTCCAAAAATTAGGATACCTTCACGTTTATAGACTTGACCCGGCAACTACACCTCAGGATTTATGTAACGCTCTATCCAAAACGGCCCCACAAATTCCTTTTAAGTGTGAACAGTTACATAGTAGTGATAAGGTCTGTTCCATGATGGTAACCTTCCCAATACAGCATGTTAATGAGGTATACAACCCACAAATTTGGCCAAATGGTGCATTAGTGAATAGGTTTATTTTCAAAAAGAAAAATTTTCTGGTACCTGCCTCGGAGAACCAAGAAGCAAGCGGTCAGAAGTAGATCAGGTTGGTAGTACTACTTATAACCGTTATACAATTTTAAAAACTATATTACATATTAATATTCAATGCATTAGCAACAAAATCAATTTCATTGACACTCTTCTACAACAATATAATATTGATATCTTCCTCGTAACCGAGCATTGGCTACCAGGCGATAATTTAAAAGCTCTAAAAATTAGTGAGTACCAATTAATATCTGGTTTTACTAGAAAAAACGCTATCCATGGTGGGGTAGCAATATTTGTAAATAAATATTTTAAAACTTGCAAGGAGGAGAAATAGATCAATCGCTTATCGCTTGAAATCGATTTCGAATGCTCTGCTACTCTGATTAACAAACAGACGTGTATAATAGTAATATATCGTTCCCCTCAAGGAAACTTAGATACCTTTTTCATTCAGCTATGCAAAATATTAGACATTGCGACAAGCTCATACAAAAAAGTTATAATCTGTGGAGATATAAATATTGATATTCTAAAAAACAAAAGCGAAAAAAAAATATTGTTTGATATACTAGAATCATATGGAGTAGAATCGTTACTCCGAGAACCTACCCGCATCGCAAATCGGGGAGGCAATATTAGTGCAACAGCTGTAGACCATATAATTACTTACATAAAAAATGAAATAAACTACAAAATTATTGCTCCTGGAATCTCCGATCACACTGACCAAATAATAAATTTTTTTGATCAAAATACTTCTGAATTAACAAATACAGGAAATGCGTTACCTACTAGGAATTTCTCTGACAATAACATAAACGAATTTAAGCATCTGCTAAAAAATTTTTATTTCCACAAATTTACTATGGTAATGCTGATAATTATTTTGAATATTTTTGGGATCATTTCTCATGGGCCTCATTTCCAAAATTAATGCAGAAAGACAAATCAAAAAGTCGCAATAACCATAATAACTGGTACACACAACAATTAAAAATGGAATCTAATAAATTAAAAGAATTAAATTGGCTTAGAAAAACGAGCACCACCTGTGAGGAATTTAACAAAAAATACAAGACACTCAAATCTGAACATAATCAAAATATAACTAGAGCAAAGCAAAACTTCTATCTAAGCAAAATAAATAATTCAGACAACAAAATTCAATCCCTATGGAATATAGTAAATAATAGACTTAATAGAACTAAAAATCATATGGAATACAAAATCAGTCATAACAACCACATAATTTCTAATATCACAGACATTACAAACATTTTTGGTAATTACTTTGTATCAGTAACAGATGAGCAATTAAAAAAACATTTTGGTAATAATCTCTCGAATACTTGTACCGCATCATTAAAATACATAAATGAACCAATTATATTGGAGCCTTTCACAGCAGAAGATATTGGCCTCATAATTTCCAATTTATAAAATAAAAAGTCTACTGGCCACGACCTACTAGCCTATTAAAAAAATGCAAGAATGAACTATCGGTTGTTATAGCTGATATAATTCCCCAATCGCCTAAAAATTTCAGTCGTTATCCCTATTTACAAAAAAGATGATCCCCAATCAGTCAACAACTATCGCCCTATCGCACACCTAAGTGTTATTTCAAAAATTATGTAGAAAGTGGTTTATATTAGAATTACCAAATATTTGGAGGCACATAACCTCCTTGCACACTATCAACAAGGATTTAGGGAAGGGCGGTCTACCGAGTCTGCAACACTAGATTTTGTGCAACATATATCCCCGAAAAATTGGAAAAAAAGAATACATCATTGGTTCATTTTTTTGATTTATCACGTGCTTTTGATAGCCTTAATTTTAAATTTGTCATAGAAAAATTATCAAACCTTGGCATATAGGGTTCCTTACAACAGTGGATATACTCATTTCTAAATAATAGTAAGAATACATAACACAACGTCCGAAGAGTATGACATCAACTCGGGTATCCCACAGGGTAGTGTCTTGGGGCCGCTAATTTTCCTAATGTTTATAAATGATCTCCGAGAACATATAAGAGAAGGAGTAACCTTTATATTTGCCGATGATACAAATATTATAATATCAGATCCCAGCATTTCAAATATAGAAACAAAACTAAGCAATGTTGTTACACAATTTGACAACTGGTGCCAAAAAAATGGGCTCATCATAAATTATTCTAAAACTATGGGATTAGAATTTCACAAATACGCCAGACCTAAGATAAACCTAAATTTTAATATAAATAATCACCCCATCTTAATAGGCAACCACTGCAAGTTTCTTGGAATCATTTTAGACGAATATTTGAGTTGGAATGAGTACATCAACTCCATATGCTCTAAAGTAAATAAGCAATACTTCGCAATTCTAACGTTGAAAAAATGCCTGAATGAACAGGGGCTTCTTGCAGCATATTATTCACTAATATACACGGCAATAAGTTATAATATAGTTGTATATTGATTAGCTGTAGAGAGCAACAGAGTATTTGTTGCTCAGAAAAGAAGTATGCGGCTCACATACAATCTTGGAAATAGACAATCATGCAGGCAAATTTTTAAGGATATAAGCATTCTAACTTTTATAGGTATTTTTCTATTTAAAATACTAACATATGTCTATACCAACAGAAACAAATTTACAAAAAATTTTGATATACACGATTACCCCACCAGAAAAAATGCTCAACTACGCTTAGATAGACCTTACTATGAAAGTTTTAAGAAATCGCTGCAATATGCTGGATGTTACTTTTTTAATATGCTACCCTTTAATAGGTATAAGCAGGGCTCTCAAAGTGTCCTAAAATCATAAAAATCATAAAATTAGTCATTTTGTCCTAAAAACGTCCTAAAATGGAAATATCTGTCATAAAATTCGTAAATCGTAAAATTAAACAAATTAAGTAGTAGTTCATTTCATGTCTTATAATAAGTACACGTACACGAGCATTTGAAGAAGAAGAAGAATATGACCAGAGACTACTTCTCTGTAGACTGTGGTATGACTGACAAACATAACCTATGTTTTGTTGGCGGGTATCGTGATGTGAGGATATATATATATAATCCTATACCCACATCATGGCAAATATTTTGTCGGGTTCTTGGCACGACGCGACGGCCGCGACCGGTCGCCTGTACATAGTTATTACTAACAAATGGTATTGCTGTTGTATGTTGCCAAATGAAATGCAATTGAATTAATAATTATTAATACATGCAAATGCAAAGGATATCTGTGTTTATATCACATTTTATGCTAAAAGCAGCTGCTGCTTTGTTATTATGTACATCTGCTATTTTTATATGGGAATATTCTCTGAACCTCCCGGAAGGAATATTCTCTTTTAGATATCCATAAAATATCACGGGAATATTTTTCTTCTAACGGATTATTAATAGAATATTCGATTTAATAGACCTACATATTAATAGAACATAATATGTACAGAATATTACAGGAATATCCAGATGAGTTTATCTTTTAAAGAAGGAAATAAGAATATTCTGCCAGTATTTTTCGTAAATTACTTATTATGTAAAACAATAATTCATTTTTAATATTATTAGATATGGAGACATAAGATATAGAGTAAATTGATTAATAAGATATAGAGTATTGAGAGTAAAACTTAATTTTCATTAATATGTCCTAAAAACATCTTAAAATTCTACAAAATATTGTCCTAAAATCATAAAATAAATGTGGAAGTTTGCTCTGAGAGCCCTGTATAAGTAATGCAACCACACTGCCTAGCTTTAAGATCAAATTAAAACATTATCTATTAGAAATGCATTTTACTGGATTGAGGAATTTGTTACTGCTACAAATCAAGTCAATTAAGTTATTTCTTTACTTTACGTATATTTATTGTTAAAATATTAGCATGTTAGATACCTAATATTTTTAATATTTTTAATCATTTTTATATTATTTATAGATTTTTATAGGAAAACTTTATTATTAGTAATGTATAGGTATGTATGAATATGTGTGTATATATGTATATGTGAGTATGTATATGTATGTTTATGTATATATGTATATGTGTATATATGTATATAAATATATATGTGTTGTATATATAATAATATTTACCTATTATTTAGTATAGTATACTCATTTACTGTTTTTTATTGTATTTTACATTCTTATATGTATAGTTAATATTAGGTATATTATTTGTTATATATACCAATTACGATGACGTATCTACCCGATGTAAATTGGCATAAAGATTAATAAACTATCTATCTATCTTTTTTTTTTAGGAAGGAGGAGTGGAAATCTTGCATAAGACCCCAGTGTCGGATTCTTACCGACTAAAGCCACTCCTCCTTGTCTTCCCATCTATCCCGCTGGCACCGCTTTCGCATTACTTCGGCGGGTAGACGTCATGTTTTTGTCATCTGCTATCTCTCTCCTTTGTCTCTATAATGCCTCTTATAGTGTTGTATGTCCTCCTCCATTTTTCTTCATCTCCTGCTATCAAGTCGCTCATCATGTTTCCTGCATTAAAGGGTTGGGATGCTTCTTCACCGTAGAGTATTCGTTCTCCATTCCATTGGGGACAAACGAATAATGTGTGTTCCGCATTATCCTCGTTGTGACAGTAGGGGCATGCTGCCGTTTCTGATCTTTTTCTGTCATACAGGTATTTCTTGAAGCAGCCGCGTCCACTTAGAGCCTGCGTTAAATAGTAGTCTGTCTCTCCGTACGCTCTTTCTGTCCACACTTGGATGTTAGGGATGAGGCTGTACGTCCATCTCCCATATGTGCCCTCTCGCCATCTCTCCTCCCATCTTCTCATGAGGTTTTCCTTTGCCGTTTTTGCATCTGTCCCTGTATATTTCTCCATCCGCTCTATAATCATAAGATCTATAGGGGGTATTCCTGCTATAACCCCTACTCCTTCTGTGGAGACCGTTCTGTATGCCGAGGTTATTCTGATATTTATTTTCCTCTGCAAACTACCTAGCTTTCTAACGATTTTTTTGTTTTTTGTCACATTGTGCCATACAGGTGCTGCATATAGCACCTGTGAATGTATCACACTCGACAGTAGCTTCCTATCTATCTATCTATCTATCTATCTATCTATCTATCTACCTATAAATGTTTGATTTATTAAATAGGTACTGTTATAATGGTAATTTATTTCTACACTCTTTTTACTCTATTTGTTTACTCATTCAAGCTCCAAACACCTTTTCAGTTGAAACATTAAAAAAAGGGTTAAGAGCTTAATTTAAAAAGACGTTGCGTTGTCTCGCCATACATTTTAAATGAGATGCGCCTGAAAGTGAATTGCGGTGACCGACCGCTTCGGCTAATAAATCCGGCAAAATAATTAATCCATTTGTATAAAATCCTTAGTTGCAAGTTGACTCGCGTCGGACAACCACCATGTTGGCCGTAGCCCCACGTTATACTCAACGGGGTATTCTGGAAGAAGTGCAACCCGTTTAATATTATTAAACAATTTAAATGCAGATAAGTATGTACTTTCAATGGCCAATCTCCGTAGGCTATATAAGTGAAGTTATTTATTTGTTATTCAAAACAGAAAATCAATCTTATTAGTATATTAATAGAGTAATTATTCTGTAAACTTTGATATTAATAACGCTAGCTTACCTGTTTTACCTGTTTATAGTTATCCTGGAGGGAAAAGAGGCAACCCATATTTTTCCAATTCCTTGTGGCATGTTTTCTCAGCTAATGCTCGATTTTTATGAATAACAAATCGGGGAAATTTATACAAAAAAGTTAATTAGAAATTATATTATTTCACCACCTTCGGCACGCCAACAACACTTTCGGCGCTAAATCCCGTGCAACCCATCTACGATATATCAATATCATCTAACATATAATCTTTGTCATAGTCAAATAATTTTACCAGTACGAATAATTTTTAATAAAAACCGGATCTTGTAATATTATTTGTATTTACCGTGTATATATATATATGTATTACATTTCACGCAATCATGGGAAAAGCCAAATATGCACCCAAAATTCAGATGAGATTGAATTTATGTTGGTGTTAAATTATTTTTAGTTTACCATAAAAAAAGACCCCCGGGACCTGTAAAGGGACTGATTAACCTTTATTTCCGGGATTAACTTTACGCCCGGGAAATTCAAGAGGCAAAAACGCTTTTAGAGTTAAACAGCTGGTAATTACATTTCATAGCAAACGTATAGCATGTTTAAATATAGCCTTGTTTCCTTGATGACGCATGATTTCGGTTGCGAGGCAAATGTCCTGTTGGCGAATAATAATATTAATGAAACACGAAGATTTGTTTCTTCCTTAATTCATATATCTTTGTAATTTGTGTGGTGGATTAGATTTCTTGCATATAATATTGAGTGCCTTTTTGGAAACCCGGGTGCCCATAAAATAAAATGCCATTGATGAAATAAGGACAGGTTGTAGAAAAAGCATTTTAAATATATGGCAGAGTGATCGATCTTGTAGTAATCTGCGTATTCATGGTTTATAAAAAGCATCCAAATCTAAGTAGGGCCTGAAAAGTGGGGAATAACAGTATCCCGTTGTTCGGTGATTTCATTCCCGGGAACTTTCCCGGTGCCATCCTTACTTTTAGCCTTTGTTTAGGCAACGTTACGGCATCTCATCGCGCCAATTCGAATCGATTCAGTTTCATAAAGGAACCAATTATAAATTTTTCTGCGCAGTATGTCATAACCTATATTTGATGTTGATTTTTCTCGACGTGTAATTTGTCATGTATTTGTTCAACAGAACATTGGATGTAATGGAATATTTGACAATTTATTGGAGTGTTTTTGTAAACAAAAAATAGCAAGCCGGGGATTGTTTTCAAGTGTTGTTATTGATCACATGTTTTCGCTATTCGTGCGCTTTTAGATTATTTATAGAAATGTGCAGGGTTCTCACCACTCACCAGATATACCAGATCAAATGGCGAGGGCGCCGATGACAACCCTAATTTATTGATATTTAAATTATTTAAATAAATATTTATATCTATGTGTATATATATTAATATTTACATATATATATATATATATATATATATAAATATATATATATATATATATATATATATATATATATATATATATATATATATATATATATATATATATATATATATATATATATATATATATATATATATATATATATATATTGAGATAAACGAATATCCAGAGCCCAAATATAGAGGTAAAACACAATAAGCACGTTAAATTATAAAGTAATACGTGTACTGAGATTCAATCTATAAAGTCCCAACTCTAGTATCAGTTGCGAGCGCAAGCATCTCTATACATCGCACAGACCAGGTACGAGAAATCATCTGATTGGCCAGTATGTAAATTAAAAATATTAAAGTCATTTATCAGCGCAAAATTCTAAATCCAACTTAATCGTAATAGACAAGTCCTAACAAACATTATGGTATATCACACTAACATAAACTCGGTCGTAAAATTGTAAATGCGCTACATCAGTATAGGGGTTCGGGATTATAATCCTGATGCAAAACATTTTGAGGTACAGATGGGTACAGGTCACTGTATTATGAACATTGAAACGAATTTGTGGAAAGTGAATATGATGTGTAAATCCTATGTAGAATGAAGAATTAAAACTATTTAAATCAAAATTTAACAACATTTAAGGTAAACTAAATAAATAAAATAATTAGCTGCAATATGATTGGTCACATTATATGAGAGTAATATAACATAACACTGGTTGTCATGGAACTTCGATTGTTTAAAATGGAGAAACTTCCGTAGAAACGAGTAACAAACCTGAGAGTGGTGATAGCGTCCTTGAATAAGCGGCAGCTAAGCTTATGTGTCTAGAAATTTAGTAAAATATAATAGTTAAAATCTACGTTAAATAAGAAATTTTGTGCTATAATAGTGAGATATCAACGGGTAAATAATTAGAGAGAGAATTAACCAAGTTTTAGTGTGATTTGACTTGAAAATACGATATTTCAAGTACGGCGTTCCCAAGGAGAATATAAGAGGTATAAATCAATGTTTTACGGTAGCAGAAGAAGCAGGGAATACTTCAACATAAACAAAAGTAAGCATATCATAAAAGTTTTTCCAAATTTACATCAATTAAAACCAGTAACTACATAAATAAACACGCTACGTGTCAAGTGTAGCAAATATCCAGTACCACCACTATATAGCGGCAGGTGAGCTTGCTGAGTAAGCAGTTTTCTGGTTAAAAGTACGAGACCATTCCGAGAGAGGGAGGCAGTTGTTGGTGTAGGTTGGTGTAGTTGTTGGTGCATCGATAATAAACAAGTTAAAGTGCGGTTAAAATTGATTTGTGTCGTGCTTCGATTACTGCAAGGATTATTTAAACGTATTAAAGTAATAACATTATCAAAACAATTTTAGTTATAAGCCTGCATTGTTTGAGAGGCCCACTGCCCATGTAATTAATGTTAAGTTGAGTAGTTTGCCGTAGGATCTATATTAAGTTTTCTTTCTAAGATTTCACTAATAATAGTGAATTGTAATTTGTATTTATGCATTCAAGCTTACTGCTACTTTGCAGGATAATGTGCGAAACCACATACTTCTATATTGTGGTTAAATTTCAGTCTTATAGACATATATTTACTTTGTTTTGTGAATAAAATAATCAAGTTTACATAGTTTCTGCGTTATCATTATTCTCATATAAAAGTATGAAAATAAACTTCTATAATTAAACAAAGTTTTAAAATTTCAATTCTCAATAAGATTTGCTTAAATTCATTTAACAGCAAATAGTTTCAATGTTCCAAGCAACCTAGTTGAACTTCCCTTACTGGACTCATGCTCAGCAGTGAATTTCAATATTTGAAAAAAAAATGTTCGAAGAACTGGCGCCTGGGGAAATTTAGCAGTAGTATCAAGATCGTGACAGTATAGCAAACTTGATGTAATGTTCTTTTCATAGTAGGTTATTTAGACCTGACAAGCTATGAAAGTGACAAGCTGTCAGACCGTTACAACCTACTGGATTGTTTTTAGACATATAAAATTCAGACTATTCTTCTAATAACACATAAAATTGGTAAAAATGAGACAAAATCTTGTATAAAACACGTTGGAAACCACTATTTTGTGTAACTCGCATCCTTTTGCGGAACTCGCTAGCGCGCGTTCGGTAGAAATCTGCTCGTTACACAAAATGGTACTTTTCACAACTGGTTACATAAATAGCTATTTTCTAATTTTGACCTTTAAAGTGACACTTTTCAAAACCCTTTGACGTTAGGAGACATCTTACTTTTCACAGCCAGATACGAAAGGTAAAATTTTACGCAACTGGTTTTGTAGTTTATTTCATAGTACCGCCCACCGCCATGTTGCATCAAATTCAAAGCAACAAGACCTTACACGTAAAATTTATATGAGTGTAAACTTTTGCCGTTTTGTTAACTAAGTTAGTAATAAATGAAGGTGAGGAGGATTTATGTAACATTAAGGGAATTTAGAAAAAGAACAGAGATACCCACTACCTAAATGACTGTAAATTGATTGTAAATAGATCCCAAAGAGCACATTATTTACTGTAAAAAAATTTAATCTAAAGAACTAGGTACGTATTGTATATATTTGATAATACTTACTTGTATGCCCCAGATGTATTTTTTACGTTCCGTTAAATATTCAACCAGAAATAAACACATAAAAAAGGAAACAGCAATGTATTTTTAAAGGGTTTACAATAACAATGTATTTCTAAAAAATGAAGAAAACATATAATAATTCGGATGAAAGGTTGAATTTCAGCAGAAAATATTTGGAGTCCTTTCTTTTTTTAAAATTTTTTTTAGTTATAATGACCAAGTTTTTTCAAAATGGTAATAAAATTAAATCTAATTACAATAAATTTCCAGCTACAGTTTTACTAGCTAGCCGTTTTGTTGAACTCCTGCATTTGTTTGTTTATTTTCAAACGAAATATTACAAATCTTGTAATAATTTTCTGGCTTTCTGGATTTTTTCTGCATTGAAAATGAAAAAATGGTAGGCACAGCATTACTTTTTAATTTTCGAGAGCCATCCTCCCGGGTTTTCTCCCACATATCAGCAAAAAAGTGAGTCTACAAATAAAGAACAAACAGTATCGTACAACTATTCTATCCAATAATTAATACTCGTAATATAATAAATACACAATATGAAACAAGTATTACAAGCATACCTCACATAAATATGAATTATTTGTGGGTGTCCAATTATCCTACCTACTTTTAACTTTCCATTGCCTGCTTATATCAGGATCCCTTGGAAAACTTTTCATTATTATGACAACGTTTCATTATTATTATGTCTGCAACAATAATAATAATTCCAGACAGTGATTAAGAAGTCACAACTTTTCTTAATCACTGATCACACAGTCAATTATTATTAGGTACTAGAACTACAAAAGTTAAATAAAATAACAGAAATACTTATAAACTACACAAATATAGAAATCTTCAATAAAAGTCGATGGTAAATGCAAATGTCATATAAATGTCATAAACTAATTTTGATGCAACATGGCGGCAAAAATCATGTGATCTCTATATCCAATTAAAAATTGAACACTATTATCGCCACTGTCTTGTATAAAGTCACTGTAATAGTAACAAGCTGTCACACCGTTACAACTTACTGGATTGTTTTTACACGTTCAGAGTTTTCTTCTCATAAAATATAGAATTGGGCAAAATTTACCTTTAAGAACACCTGTAAGGACCTTTCTTTTGGAAAATTTTTTGAAATCCTTCGACCCCTGTACTAGAACATAGAGGGACAGGACCATCGTATTGGAAGTTTCCACATATAAGCTTAGTTTTAAGAATATTGAAAAGGGGATACGCCCTGGTATGATTGACTTAATACTACTACGCTACGTGTGTACGATATAACCTTACACGAGCCCTCAGCTTTCACATGTGTGTTTAATTAACCTATATGTTCTTTTGTATATACCCATTGCTTGCGGAACTTAAGAGTACTCTGAAAGTTAATCGTTGTGTACTTATATGTACCACATTTTTGGTAAATTCTTCTTTTTGTATGTAACTTTGAAATTCTTTTTGTATCACCATAAATTCCAAACCAAATTGTACATTAAATTTAGTAATAAGTTGTTGTTTGTGTTATTTTTCCTTTCTCCCAAACTATTACAGAAAGTGCCCGTAAGAGTATTCGATACCCACGACAACTTGGGAGCTTCTGGCTTAGCTGCGCAAAAGCCAGTGGCGTCCACGGGAATTAGTGACTTCGGTAATTACCGAACTCATTAATTTATTTAAAATTTTATTTTTATTTTTATTTTGAAGAGCTGAGCTAGCTTAGGCAACCTTTTTTATTGCCCACATTAATTCGCGATTGAATTACTCCAAAAAGTGGTAATATAGTATAACTTGAATCTAACGACGTTGTAAGTGCAGTTAAAATGCATGTTCAGCAAGTCCTTATATTTTTCTCTACCTCAAATACCCCTAAAATTATCACATGGAAAAATACTACCTTTCGTAAAAAGCGTAATTCGTAAAGCAAAATTAGCCTTCCCACTTTCCACCTATGTTTTGCAAGTACCTATTTCAAGTTTTATTGTATTTTATGTACAAATTATGTATAATATAGTCTGGTATCGTAGAGAAACTACACTCACAGGCAAGAGTTCATACGTGTGTGATGGAAGATGTTCACGTCCCGTCAGCAGTCCTGGACCCTGGACTAGGGTCTACGGCTAGAACATAGTGTAATGGGATGGTCATTAGCCGTTTATTTGTGTTTGGAAGTTGGATATATCTACGGGATTACAGGTTGAAGCGGAATTCTATTTACGGACGGAGTTTATTTCCAGTTGTTCTAGATTGCGTTTAATTGGTTTATCCCCACCAGAAAAGTTATAAGAGAGTATGTTGTTATATGTACTTTTACGGCTTATTTGCAGCGGGTTAATGCGCACAGCTCTCAAGATTTTAAATGCAAACATTAAATTCCACTCGGAAAACGCCGCCGTACACTGCGAACTTGAACCGGTAATAAAGAACTAAACAGCACTCGCATCCAGCCATTCTCCGGGCATTGTTTAGCGCGGCGCGGCGGTAATTCTTTATATCATCAAGTAAAACACACTGAGGGCCTCGTATCACTGATTATTTGAAATTTATTTGTCAACCTTTGATTTACTCGCGCAAATGTTTATTTACTATTTTTATATTTCATGTGCAAAATAACCAGTAGAAAGTCTTTTTATGTTGGTTATTTTTGGGTGGGTTGGTTTAAATTAATATAGTATAATATGTACCCCTTTGAATTGTGTCATATTAGCCCGATCGAGTGTTTTACGGCCTATTTTATGCCCTACATCTTGTTCGGCTGGGTTTGATTGTGTAGTTTTATGTTGGAATGGGCTGAATTGGGAATTGAGATATCGCGGAACGTGTACCACTTTTCATAGCTATTTAATAAGATGTAGGACACTGACCGGGATTAAGAACGGACCCTTTCATTTTAATTGGTTTTTCAAATGCTTAGTGAAGAACCCACAGAATAATGAAAGTATGTTTAACGTATAGAAGTAAGAATCGTGTACAAAAAAGAATAAAAGACTCTATCATTGACTTTAAAATGTCAAAATATTCTAAACAATCTATATATTGCTACAATCCCAAGATAATCCTTATAGTCCAGGCAGCTTGTGTCTTGACAGGGTCAAAAAGAATCAATTCTGGCGGAGTTTTGATTTTCGGTATTATACATAAAGAATGGACTATCCTCTTACACTTCTCCGTTTTGTACACTTTTTTTTTCGAAGAAAACCTCATATATAACCTCATCGTTTACCATCAAAATTTTTGATGGTAAACTTCAGATTCGTTTTCAGCATCCCAAAATACTACCTATATAGTACCAAAAATCAAAACTCCCCTTTTCCCTTTTCGACCCTTTGACCTTTAAGCCATAATGAAAGCCTTGATCTATATATCAAAGAAACATAATTAAGTGCAGACCGTGCAAAATTTTAAACAATTTGAGCCTTTTTTTTCCGAAAAAGAATTGCAAATAATTTTTTTTTAAATTTTGTACCGAATAAAAAGCACTGAACCAGGTGCTGCAGGAATAATGAAATTATTTATATAATCATGTTCTTCAGAGAACTTTTTGTTACTTGTATGTATGTATATGGGTCGGAGTGTAGTGGAAGGTAGTGTTACACTCCCACTTAGGCCTCATTAGGCCCTTTGTGCATTCCTCCTTTTTACTTGAGTACTTTTCTTCAAACCATCCTATTTATTACGGGTGGCCTGGTGGCAAAGTCTCTACAATTTGTATGTATGATAGTATGGTTCTGAGTTACCGAGATTAATTACTCTGGTCCTCATTACCATTTATCTGGGACCACGCGTCCGCGGCAGATGTGTTGAGTGTTCCCAGGTCTCGGGCAGACGCCACAGTCCGGGCCCAAGCCTGCCTAGGTCACCCATCCAAGTGCCACCAACGTCCGCCCAGCATAACTTTGAAAATCTTACCGGTCAAGTCTTAAGCGGCTAGGCGGTCCCATTCAGTCACCTTAGTCGCCTCTTACGACAGGTAGGAGGTACCCTGGGTCTATTCTACAATTGTGGCCCCGAACCCAGAGGGGCATTTGTTACTTCTAGGTAGATGATTTTTTTTCTCCAATTTTGACATATTTAAAGTGACACTGTAATTCCAACTGACAAATAAGTTTTCGCATTTGTATTTATTTGTGTATTTTCCACGGATGTCGCTCCGAGAATCCTGGACGGAAATTCTCTGCTTATTCTCTATGGAATTTTCTACATAGCCTTCTGCTACTCTATACGACCTCCATCCGTCCATTTCATTTTTAGAATATCCACCGGAATCTGCAAGCAGTGTAGTGGTCTCGATCTTCGGAAACAGTGACCGGTAAATACACACGATAATTTTTTAAATTTGGTAGCCGAAGAGAAACATTTTTTTGTATTGTAAACTGTATTGTTCACTGTTCATGTTTTCGTATCAATAATACAATTTCTCCTTATATGCAATATATGTGTCTATTGTACAGGGTAAGTCTCTTAAGATTGACACCCCCCTTATCTCACTTATCCTTTGCCGATTTAACTCATTCAAAAAAGGAGTGGACGCGGTTTTTGATGAATTTTTATAATCTGAGCACGGATATTAAAAATCTCGTTAGATATACAGGGTGGAAAAGAAAACATGATTTTTTTAAATGGAAAACCGTATATTTTTATACCAAAATAATGTCCTTAATTTTCTGAATAAAAAAATATCTAATTGTTATATAATCACTCCACCTGTTCGTGAGATATTACTAAAAACTTATCACATTACGGGTGTCAATTATAAAACAAAAAACATATCAAGATACCTCTGGAAACAATGCCATTTATTGAGATAATAAATAAATAATATATAGGTGACAATAACACTAACGAGTAATAACAATAAACAACATAAGCCTAATAAAAATAAATAAAAGTCGATATTAATACAGTAACCCAATAGAGTAACACAATTTTATTTATTTACACGTAACGTAATTAAATATTTTCCACGTAACCACCATCATTCTGAATACACATTTGGCATCGCTTTATAAAATTGCTTCTCACCCTTTGAAATATATCCCCATTTTGGTTTAATTCCTCAATTTTTACACGTATGCATTCTTTTAACTCATTCATATTATTAAAAACCCGAGTTTCGTATATATCTTGTTTTATCGTACCCCAGAGAAAAAATCCATAGGTGTTAAGTCCGGACTTTTAGCGGGCCAATGTATAACACCGTGCCTTCCTATCCAAATAGGATATTTTCTGTTTAGGTATTCGGTGACGTTCGTTGTAGAGTGTGGTGGTGCTCCATCCTGTTGCCAAATAATTATCTAAATAATTTTCAACTGGATGTTGAAGAATATCCAGATAACGTTGTGCATTTAAGGGCCCATTTATATATACAGGAACTACAATAGCATCCTTGTGGATGCCACACCACACGTTTACAGTTTCGTATTTTTATTTTCGTATTTTTCGTTTTTTTATTTTTTTTACAATATGTGGATTTTCCGCTCCCCAGTAATGTGCATTTTTTCTGTTAAAAATTCCCGCAGTAGAAAAACTGCTTTCGTCAGTCCAAAAGAAATGACTTAGAAACTCATCATCTTCCTCTATTCTATCAAGTATGTCTCTGCAGAAGGTTAACCTGTCTTGAAGGTTGTTGTCGTCTAAATATTGAACGGGCAAAATACTATATGGTTTAAAATTATGGCGATGTAATATTTTTATCACACTTCTTTGTGATATTGTGATTTGGATGGATTTTCAGCAAAATATTATAATAACGCGTTGAGTTCTGTGTCTTCTCCTGTTTTTGTTCTTCGCCTTTCCCTTTTCTTGTCTCTCAGAGATTAGGTATTCCTAAACTTTACATAAATGTTTTTAAAACTATTTCTGGAAGGAGGTAGCCTTTCTCGAAATAACCTAACATACTCCCTCCGAGCAAAATTCTTGTTGCACTGAATATAAATGTCAAGTAACTCTTTTCGCTCTTCCAATGAATATACTATTTTCAAAATAACTTGCTTCTTTACGAACACTACGTATTTTTTACGCTAATATCTGAGAGAGTGAACTACTATCTCACAAAAAACTGGATGACATCTGTCAACAAATAAACAATGCAAATATGCATTGTTTCCAGAGGTATCTTGATGTTCTTATTTTATAATTGACACCCGTAATGTGATAAGTTTTTAGTAATATCTCACGAACAGGTGGGGTGATTATATAACAATTACAAATTTTTGGATTAAGAAAATTAAGAACATTATTTTGATCTAAAAATATACGGGGTGTTCCATTTAAAAAAATCATGTTTTATTTTCCACCCTGTATATTTTACGAGATTTTAAATAGCTGTTCTCAGATTATAAAAATTCATCAAAAACCGTGTCTACTCCTTTTTTGAATGAGTTAAATCGGCAAAGGATATGTGAGATAAGGAGGGTGTCAATCTTAAGAGACTTACCGGTACATACAAATACTTTTATTGCGTTGATAAACATAACTTTACCCACTTAGCTGTCATTCCCGGAGAACCAGTTTCGACCCGAGACGAGCAACACCTGGTAAATCTTTAATGATAGCAATTAAGGTAGAGTTTGGTGATATTGCGTGTGTATATGTATGACTGTCTCACTATATAATCATTTCAGAACTTCTATACTTATGTCTTGTTCTCGATCATAAAAACTTATACTTAGCATATAACTTAAGAATATTAAGTAGTAGTTAAGAGTATTAAGTAGTTAAGAGTAACCTTATTCGAGTCTTTTAGAGTGTTAGCATGTAGGTCAGGTATTCCGCATGTGTGCGTATCCCTCATGATGCATATTTCCCATACTTTGTAAGTTGCAATGTATCCTTTTTATTCATATATGCATGTTATTTTAGTCAAAAACGTTTGCTACAAATACTTGGTACATATACCTATATACAGAAAGGAGATCATTTTGTACAAAGTATTTGTACCAAACGTTTTTGACTAAAATAACATGCATAATATATGAATAAAAAGGATACATTGCAGCAACTTACAAAGTATGGGAAATATGCATCATGAGGGATACGCATACACATGCGGAATACCTGACCTACATGCTAACACACTAAAAGACTCGAATACGGTTACTTTTCGTACCTACGTCAGTCGATGGCGAGACGGGTGTGTATATAAAATGTCACTGCCTTGTTACAAATTTTGTGATTTTCTTGATTTACTTTCCGACAGGCGCGTGTTTGAATTTTGTCCTGGTATCGAGTCATATCAATCAACTTCAGCCACAAGCTGGAGTTTCTTTTTCGTTATTTATTCAAATGTATTTCTCTCTGTACAAATAAGACGTATTCGTTTCAGCTCCTCAGTCAACTTATATAAGTATTTATTCTTTAAAATTTAAAACTTCTGAGGACTAGAATGATTCAATTCTGTAGATTAAAGAAAACAAAAATCACAAGACGTTCGGTAATAGGAGTTTTGTTTGCCTTTGCTAATGATTTCATTAAAGTCGGAGGACAACAAAGGCGTTAGAGTAAATCCGCGAACGCATAACCAAAATTGGGTTTCGTCAAATATTTGCATAGGTAGGATTTTAATTATTTTACACAATGCAGTGACGACAAGTTCAGTTTTGATAAACAATGAAAGAGAAAAGCGCTGAGATACCCGAAGCTGGCTCATAAATAAATGAAAGAGAATATGTGATGTTATCATGTTGCATTCTCATCTCATCCGGTGAAAGACAATCACGGATTCCCTTTGACTACATTTATATACCTCAGTTGAAGCATACAGGCCTTTGAGAGTAGACTGCTAGACTGCGTTTGATCTGTAAAATGTGCTGAGAATGATTTACACCGGGCGAAACTCGATTATAAGCCATTGGATGAACTGAAATTTAATTTGTTATGTCTTAATCTCTTAATTGACGCCGTCATAGTGATGCCATAGAGCATGAATAATTCATATCATAAAGGCTTAATTCACAATAAATTAGATATGATCTCCGAAAAGCAATTTAACGTTTCCATTTATAAAAGGAATATGCACGCAGCGTATTCTCTAAAATGAGTTAGTGCCTGATAATGTAGTAATTTAAAACCGTTGACAGCAATTATCCCGAGTTAATTTCTTTATTTATCTTTGTCGTTAAATTATGTATAGCAGGGCGCCAGCATCAAAACTTTCCGATAGGAGGGGAACATTTATAAATTGAAATTCTCTCTTCGTTTTACTAATAATTGGGAAATCGTCGAGAATAATGATAATGGATGAACGTGTGGATTACCGAACCTTCATAAACGATCACAACCCACGTGATCACATGAAGTAGGGGATTTGTCTGTTCATGTAGATGCTGTAGCTCTCGCCTACAGCATCTAGAGCTGTGAGCTTGAACTCTCCTTGGTATGTGGGGGCCTCCTACTCGATAGCTAGGCCGTACAAGAGTAAACGACCTAAGTTTTATTACAATTAGCATCCTGTAGAGCGGTCAAGTGAAGCCCAGGCAAGGCACACGTTTATGCAAACACGAGTTGTACACTTAGAAGTAGTCCGTGGGCTATTGAGCACACTTGGCGATGCTCAGCCGTTTCCTGTGCCACGCCAATGTACCGATCATAGCATAGCTCTCGCCTACACAGCATCTAGAGCTACGACATTGAACTCACTCTCCTTGGTACGTGGAGGCCTCCTACACGCTAGCTAGGCCTTATAAGAGTAAACGCTCTATGTTTTACTGCTCTTCTTGGTACGTGGGGGCCTCCTACACGATAGCTAGGCCGTACAAGAGTAAACGGTTTTATTACAATTAGCATCCTGTAGAGCGGTCAAGTGAAGCCCAGGCAATGCACACGTTTATGCAAACACGAGTTGTACACTTAGAAGTAGTCCGTGGGCTATTGAGCACACTTGGCGATGCTCAGCCGTTTCCTGCACCACGCCAATGTACCTATCATAGTGTAGCTCTCGCCTACAGCACCTAGAGCGATGACCTTGAACTCTCCTTGGTACGTGGAGTCCTCCTACACTCTAGCTAGGCCTTATAAGAATAAACCGTCTGTTTTACGGCAATTAGCATCTAGCAGATCGGTCAAATGGTGCCCAGGCGATGCACATGTTAATGCATTCCCGCGTTATACGCCAGGCAGCAGTCCACGGGCTATTGAGCACACTTGGCGATGCCTAGCCGTGTCCTCTCATCCTAGCCGTGTCCGTCACATCCTAAATTAAGGCTATGTGACGGGCGCACTCGCCATTTTCTCGGGTATATCTGGTGAGTTCCCCGGTATATCTTCAGATTCCAAGGTCCAATGCCAACAAAACTAAGATGGGGTCCACTGGAAAATACCCCTTTCCCAACAAAAAGATAATTTTTAAAATTAATTTATGAATTACGGCGTTCTGCGGTAACGAACATAAAAAAAACATACAACCGAATTGAGAACCTCCTTTTTTTGAGGTCTGTTAAAAATACGTCAGTTGCGTTTTTGACGGTTTACGCGGTTAAACGTAAGTATCTAATTTATCTCTAAACTAGGTAGATAACTTCTGCTGAAAGCAGAACTATACCAATTAAGTTTACTGCATTATTTTTTAACGTTCTATAGCGTAAAGTTTTGCCTGCATCTGGGAGTCTCTCTGTTCTTGGCATTGCGAGTTAATTACGCCATTAATAAGTATTGTAGTTAATTTTCCATTATATTTCTAATACACCAGTTACTCCAAACCGACCTCTAAATGCAATTCTGCTACACAAAGTTGAAATGTTGGGGGAATGGAACTTTAATTAACGTTAATTAGTTGGCCAAGCTGTTAGCCGAGTTCTTAGACCAGTTCAACTAAAGTGGGCATAGTTTTTCAGCAGTTTAAGACTAGCTGTGTAAACATAGACAGTTTATTTAATATGCCTTGTTACGTTTTGTATTACGGTCGAATGAATCACTTTCATTAATCGTGCTCTGCAGATTTTAAGAGAAATATTTAAAGGTATTAAATAGCTACCATGTACGACTAATAAGTAGGTCACAGTTGCTCTGAAAAGCTTGACAACACTAGAATATCATTAGTGTGGGCGAGAGATAAATATATCCCTCTGGCGGCCTTTGCTACTACCTATCAGACATCACAAATTCCTAATAATAGGTAGTAATATGGGGAATAGAGACACTGCACAGTAGAAAAAATAGGGGAAAGTTGGATTTTTGCATGAACCTTCCTTTTGTGGTTCTCAACAACATTCCAATTATCCCCAGAGTACTGAATACTGAACCAGCGCTATAAATAACGGTTTCATGAGCACATTTCGATAATGCTCAGTATAATCCAGGACCTGGCTCTATTCCTGTAGAAAATGTTGAGTAGAGAGATTTTGTTTTCAGGCATACTTAGTTGGTTTCAAGTACTTTTGACTTAGATGAACCAGATGAATCTAAGTTATATATTACAACAATTTCAAAACTTCTGTTAAGTGTGAAAAATAAGGTAATAATGACAATACCATGAAACCATGAATAAAGTTCATAAAAGATCTTAAAAATCACTATTTTTACACTTACACTCTTACACTTACAGAGAGAGCAACAGATTAATTAATTTTCTCTACAAATGCATGAGGCTTTGGCACAATTTAAACAATTACATTCCCAAACAATGTGGTCGGGAAATTTTTTATCCGTTCTGGTGATCGAGTTGCCATCTTAATAAATGAATATACCAGGTGGCGAATATCCATCCAAGTCAGAAAGAAACACTTAATAAGACAGCTACTAAGTATTCCTGAAAACAAAATCTCCCTACTCAAAATATCATACAGAAGTAAGTATAGAGGTACAGGACTATTAGTATTTCTAATCCCAATGAGCGATTATTCTATAGCACAGCTTTTATATGAAGTCATCTAAACCACAAATTGACTTTTCTGATATCTGTTTAAGAGAGGCCACTTTTTAGAACGGGGTGTAATAAGGCATGATCTGCATACAGCCTAAGAAATGTGTTATCGCAATCGACTGTGGCGGTGGCGACCCTGGTCTTCTTGCATCTAGTCATGATGTCCCCAGAGTCGAAATGCCACGGCAAAATCGATACTGCTTGTTTCACTCATTGATACACCCTATTATACTAAACCTAATGATAGTTAGGCGTTGCGTCATCACTGGTAATGACGTGGTTCGAGTTATTTTGACGTATGCGTTCCTACGGTTTCATAAACACAGTGCAAATGCAACGCAGTATCCGATTGCACTGCCTGTGATTAATTCCATTAGTGATGACGCAAAGCCTAACACAGTTTTAGTATACTAAATTCGGATTTGAAATTAATTGAATAGACAGTCTTAATTTTCTAAGACGTATAGAGTTAGAACGTGATATGGACTTTATTTATAAATGAAATAATTAATAAGAGTACCTAGATAATAATTGACACTGTTTTCGTTCGTAAACGCCTTACACAGTTGGAACCCTCATTATGGAGTTTAATAAACTTAGTCTAGGTGTAATAATTTTGATTAAGGTAAATATCTATTATTATGTTAAATAAATATTTGACTACTTATGAAATCATTAGATATAATTCATTCATCCATGCGCTAAAAGCATAGACAAATTTGTCATTGTCTGTTCTTTTATATGACATTTTGGAGCAAATGCAAACTTTATAAAAAGTGTACTAAATCGTTGGCCCATGAGGATTACCCTCATCTACATTTCCCACTGAAATTTTACTTGCCGGCAATATGATTAAATAGCTAAGAGACATAAAATTTTATTTCCCTTATGCGCTTTATTTCATTTGATGGCTTGCGCTTACTGAGCCCTTATATAATTCACTTTGTAACTCCCGAGATGCCGGCATGAATAGCTTTAGTGTGAAATTTTCTTTACTGCATGTACCACAATATTTTATTATTCTGATAGGTTAAATCATGTTTTCCGATAGCAGATGAAGTGTCTCATCAATTGGTTTCTTTTTGAAGTGTGTGTTTTGACATTGACAACACTGACATACACAGGGTGTTGTCAAAAGGAATTGTACAGATAGCAACTCACGACCCAGCGTCACAATATAACGCTTTTCCATTATAACCTTAAGAAAATGTCGATAATAACCGAGATATAGGGTGTCAAACATTAAATATCTTTTACACAGTCAACTATCTTTTTAAAAATCCACTATATTTGGTTATTTTATATATGGTATTTTTTATCCACTGAATTTCGGCCTTATTACCAAACCAGACACGTAATAAGGTTGTGAATGGTCGTCTCTTATAAGTTGTAGCGCTTATGCCATGCCTAATTTATTATGTTCACTTTGCTCTTATGCTACAATTTTTCTTACCCATAACTGCAAAATAATAATTTATTTTTCGGCCGGCTTTATTACCTGGTTGTAATTTGTATGCTACTCTACTACTTAGGCAGGTTATAAGGCCGTGGCTTTATCGCATGTTTAGCATATTTTAACTTTTTAAAGTTATATGAATCTGATACCTACCTATAATAGCTCACAGAACGCTTAATACATATAATCAGGTTCCAACAAAAATCTGATAATCTAAACATAAATATAACTTATTTTATGACGACAATGCTCTATGGTTAAGTGCTCTGCATTATTCACGCTAGTGTTAGGCGTCTAATATACAGATGGCAATAAGAGTAAAATTCCAGAAATTCTTCTCTATGAAACTGCTTCCAGCCTTATTACCTGACTGACCTTATTACCCTACACTACCTTATAAAATCAAATACACGTTTTTAATAGAAATACTGGTGACAAAGGTATCTTACTACATTTTTATGACAATCCATTTCTGGACCTCAGAACCAAAGAGTATTAACTCCATGTTGGTAAATTTTACAGGAGGACCATTTGAAAGTTTTGGTTTATTGTAGCTTGACCAATTTGCAAATTTAACTAAACCCTTAGTGATTTTTTTAAGTTAGGATATCGTATTAACTTGATAATAAATTATTATTATTAGTTGGTTAATCAATTCTTTTTATATATCGATAATTAATGGACATAATACCCTCTGGCTCGCACTAAAGACTTAATACTGTGTGACATAATACCACATAGACTGACTTAATATCTTTTTGCTCTTAGAAAATGTATAAAATTATCTGGACTTATATGTATAAATATGTATCTGGACTTATACTCGTATGTAAAAATAAATTATGAAAATACTGAAATATAGAAAACACTTCATTATGTTTCAATTTCTTGTTAAATTAAATTTAACAAAGTTTAATCAACGAAAAGTTATTTTGAATAAGAAAATACATAAAATAGTTTAATTTTCCTCCTTTGCATGTGGAAGAGTCAAAATATGTATGAAATTGCTTAGGAACCCATCTAAGCAATTTTTTCAAATCCTGGTACCTTTTAGTTGATATCGGTTTCAACACTTCCCTTATCGGTACTAATTGTGGCATGTTAACATTACTGGGCTCATTTAATCTTCAATATACACTTTTAGTCGGTTTATTAAAATCGACCTGTTCGAAATTTTCCTGGTCAAAACGTTGAAATAAAGTACTCGTTCTTGCAGTTTTTTTGGAATTTGGAAAATATGATCCAGAGTGATATGATCACTGATCATATAACAAATTAAAAATTTTAAAATCCATTATTTCCATTCCTTCGACCCAGATATTAGGCCCACAAAGTCATATGAGCTGTTGCCAATCGCACTGCGTAATTATTGAAAAATTAAGGGTACATCTCAGATGTCTTTCGATATGCGCGTGAATAGTGTCCACTTCCATATGGGTGTGTCCTCGCACTAGAAATTTATGTTCAATACGATATAATGAATACAATATTTTATAATAGCTACAAGATGGAGATATCATACAATCATTTGAATGTTCATGTTTTGTGATGGACAGTTATCGCTCCATATGGTAATATTTTCGATTTTGTCATCCAGGTTTAGAATATGTCTCAAAATGCACAACGACATTTCATTTCCTCCACGACCAGGTATAGACTCATCCCATAGATAACAAGATGCAGATTTATCGGTTGAGTCGTAAATGGTCTTATTGAATGTCCACAGTTTCAAAGAATAGAAACTATGAGCATTTTCTCAACACTTTAGCTCTGTTAGTTCCACAGCTGTCTTTATCCTGACTTTTAAGTGTATACCTATTATCAGCATCAACAAGATGTGCATCATATTTTTTTGTAAATAATTTCTTTCTTCCTGGGAAGTAGCACCTTTGAGTTTAACAGCATATTCATCGCAGAGATCACATGTGTCACTTCCAGGCTCTTTAAATGACGAATTAAATTATGTAGTGAAAATATCTCTATATATCCACTCTTTTGGAATATGATTGGACATTTCCTTATTCAAACATTCTTGGTAAAATATTTTTGATATGTTGAGATGACTAAATGCCTAAATGCCTATGAGATGCCTAAATATCTCCTTTTAGAATTATTTCGTGAATAGTGTGTGTGACTCTATGCACGGAAATTTTTGTATATGCTTCCTGATACAATCTCTTACTTCTTGAGAAACTTTATTAGATGCTTCGTGTTTTCCCCTTTGGTCAGGTGTGACTACGCCACTAATTTGCCTTTTTTCCAAAGCAAACCGTACAGTTGTTTGTGATATGTTTAGAGTATGCAAAAAGAAAGTACGGCAAACGGCATTTTTTTTACTATTCAGCTTACCACGTATTCTTAATCGGAAAATGCTCCACTTCACTTTCTGTTGAGCCATATCCACTATATTATGCAATCTAGACGACATTATTTATCTAAATCTAATTTTCTTAAAAGATGTAACAAAAAGACTATAAACATTTACCGTTAAAAGATTGTCAGCACATAAATTAATATTAAGTCCATAACTTAACCTTACATTTGTTGGACTTAATACCTTAATATTATAAATATTGGACATGATACATTTGAATGCCTCGACTCCTTTAGAACCAAATAGTATCAAAATCCTTTGATACGGTTTGGTCTGATTAATAAATGGACTTAATATATATTTTACAGTTTTATTTCGTTAACTAGATGAGATAGGACTTAATACTCAGCGGCGTTGGAAAGAGCGGAAAAAAATATATAGGAATGGGTCATAACCTGCAGATATAAAAAAAGTGGACTTAATACCCGTTGGTTCTGAGGTCCAGATTTAAGGTTTTTTAGGTTATTTTAATGTTTTAAAAATGCAAGTAATAGCGGGACAAACAAATAGAAAACAGCTTCCCTTTCACATCTATGAACCATTATGGGTGTAAGAAAAGGTAAGAGCAGTTCAAATGAGGGAATAGAAATCAGCCCCTCTTGATAGATTTTCGATAATAGAGATTTACTATTGTTCTTCCCTTTGCTATCCCCGTAAACGTAGATCACCCGGATTTCATATATTCAACGCAAAGAGGTCCACCCACACCACCCACCCAAACCATCCCGATCTATGAAACCTTTTTTATAGCGCGCTTAGACGTCGACATAATTTTATTCGTAGCATTTAAAATAGTCAAAATGTTGAGCTTCACTAGTTTTCTCCCTCTTGTCGTCCCCGTAGACTTAGAATGCTCGGATCACTCCTGGTCGATGCACAAAGGTCCAACCTACATAATGACATCAAAATTATTCCTATCGGATCACCCCTGCGTCCAGGGTTCGCGACCGAACATTTCCAATGTTAAAAGTTTTGAAGTTTATTATCTTGTTCTTGTAAAGGATAAAAAATGTATGCACCACGGCGGGGAAGTGATTTTCCGGTCTTCCAGAAGTGGCCAGACTCGGCTCCGCCTCGACTCTCTATTTCTTCTGTAAGTCCGGAAAATGTTCCCTTTTCCGCCTAGGATACGCAAACTACAATTATTTAATCTCAGAACTAGCACCATTGATGAATATTACTTGACGAAAACATTCGCTCTTATTATTAGTTGAAATATTATCGTGTAACAAAAATAAATAAAAGAAACGTGCACTATTTGAATGCAAAAATGTACAAAATGAATCTTTAGAATTGCGCGACTTCATCCTGATTATTAAAGCATGACAATATATTGTTGTAATGTAGAGGAGGCCATGCAACTTTGAAAGAATTCCAATTACCGGATGCCTTATAATGACTCTCGGGATTTTTATGTTCATTATGTGTTCTAAAAAATGTATAAAAAGGAGCATATCAGTGAGCTTCCACATACGTCTCATTTCCACATTTTGACTGGCATGTGTACATTTTAAGAGAACATCCCCTGCCACGCCAACAACCCTCTCGCTTCGAAATAATCCAGCGCCATTATATCCCACCAGGACCGGAGGTTTTTCTCCATAACACAATAGCGGTCATATTAAATGGACTTTGCATATTTCCTCATTCTATTGTTCCTTGACGAGCATAAACGCCAGAAGCAGAAACAAATAAATTCGCCCACGTCACAACGCGGAAAAAGTGGTCGCAGATGTTTGGGACTGCCCCCTTCATAATACATCTAAAATAATATTGTTATGCTGTTACTGGGGATTCATTAGAGACACACGTGACAAGGATAATTAGCTGTCGATAATTCTCGGAATTAAGGCAGTGACACTAACCATGTTTAGTCATAATAATATATTTACGCAATATAATAAATACAATATATACAAGCAAATTATTATATTCTTCGCTGCAAAAGTCAAAAAGTATATTGGATTGGATCGGATTCTTGGCTAAAGATGTGACCTCGATTTGGCCAGCGGTATACCATCGCTCTTTACTAGGGGTATCTATGTAGGCCGAGACCGTCTCGTAAGGGGTAGGTCTTGCTATCAGCTCGCCGGCTCTGTCAGGTAGGGTAAATTAAGGTGTGTGGTTTGTCAAGGCAGTCGGCCTTAAGAGCATGGGGCTCACACCAATATGAAAGAAGTTACGTTAAACAAATGGTGTTGCCTAATATACTTAATCTACGCTTATCTGTAAGTTTGTGGAAGTAAGTATCCTGTTAAGGTGATGTTCTCCAGCTTCAAAATCTACGTTTAGGTAATCGGTAAGTTTCACAGCAGGTGCAGGCCAGTTCAACGCTTCGACGACTAGATCATATATCATATACCCAGTTTACGGCTCTCCTATAAGCCTTAGGATGTGAGTGGTATATGGTCAGGACGTAGGTTGGTTCTCCGCGTGAAACGTAAGTTCTCGACTTTCAGGTAACTAACATAGTCCAGGGTGTAATGTATACTATAGAGATGATTTACCCAACGGGTACAGGGTGTAGGTGAACAACTGCGAAGTGTATAGTCACGTACCTATGAAAAAGAAAAGAAGTGAAGTAAGGCAAAGAAAAGAAGCCTTAAAATGTTAAACGCATTCTGGAAAGTGTTGACTAGGCGAGATACTTCTCAATCGTCACTAGGGACTAATTGCAACTTCTTTATTTTAAGCTGTTATTTGATCCAACTACACGTAGACAGTGAATTCCTACAAAAATTCCAATTATACGTAGCGTAACACAGTACGTTATTTAATAAGAAAACCACTTAAACTTTATAAAATTAAACACGCAGCAAGTCACACCTTCACCCAAACTAAGTGAAAAGAACGAAGATGGCCCCTTTCCGACCTGCCCGGAAACAAGAAAACCTCGAACCAGTGCCAAAATTACATTTGTCACAAAACTACCACCCTCGCCTAGCGCGGGTAGTAGAAAAGAAAGATCAAAGAGCAAGGCAGCACAATTAATATGCGTTAAGAAGCCATTAACGTTCTGTGGCAATATCGATGTAATAGACTAATGCCGCAAAGGAAGAAAAAAGAGACCTGTAATATTCAGACCTGAGTTCTAATCACAAATGTTAGACGGATCGCGTATTCCCTTTTCATAATATGCTATTCAAGAATGTACATACCTACAATATACTGTCAAATATTTAACTTATGTCAACTAATGAAGAGTGAACGTAACAATGTTTTTGTGTTATTATTACTACAAATATAATATAGTTATTTATGCAACAAGTGCAAAAAGCATGTTTATTGCACACTACATGAAATTGTCAATGTGCCAATATGTAAAATAAACTTATAACGTGTCATAATATGCAGAAATATATTTAGTAAAAAAACATAATTAAACAAAAAATTAAGAAATATGTCGTTATTTTACGATTTTTTCACCACACTTGATATAAATATATTATATATATATCTTGTCGATAATATCTCTTTCTCTTTCGCACGTTAATATTAACAGTGAATTTAATAGGTCATCGTCCATTGTAGGCTCGTAAAATCCGATATCGTATGGTGTAATGATTGATGGTATAGGTATATGGTACTAATGAAATTTTAGTTGACCCTCAAACGTTTGGGAAGTATGGCGAACACCTCGATGCAATTGACATTTCATCCTTTGAACCGATGCAACAGAAATTACACCCCTACAAGCCTCAATCCATTTTATTCCCTCGGTTGCGCATTATATCCCAATTGAGTTCGAAGCCGGGACACCACGTCGATAACTGTAAAATTGCAACGTAAACAAGACAGTTTTGCTGCTACAACTTGATCGAGAAACCGGTAAACAAAATTAACGGAGATTTAAAAACTTATTTGCATAATGCTCAGCTTTCAAACAACACTTCAACGCGAGTGCGGTGAGTTGACATTGCAGTTTAACGTGAATTATTGACGTATGTTGCTACGGTTGGTACTTCGGCTAATGCAGGATTTATCCGCACTGTTTCAATCTAGTAATAACAAACATACATTTACGCTAAAATTATTGAACGGGATCCGACCTTCTTGGTTGAAATCTCACTGCGATGGCGGTGCGGCGCCTTCCCTTATTGGATAATTTATCCGCTCTAGCTCATTTTATTTTGGATTTATGTGCGAGTTTGTTCTAAAGGGTTGGTAACTCATAAGCTTTATGAAACCTATAAAAAGGTCTGCCGAGCTTATGAGGGCGAAATAAGTGAGATTAATGATGAAAGGGAAACAACTTAATTACGTATCAGACGTCCACACATAGTCAGTCTTACTCTGGGTCGACCGAAGAGTTATGTTTATAAAGATGGTATGAGTGCTTTTGAGGGTGCTATATAAATTTAATTAAACCCGTGGCAGCTGTGGAGTAATGGTACTTGAATGATTAATGTGGGGATTATGTACGCAATACCTAATCAGTTACAGAATTTATAACATATTGTTCAAGACCTTTACGCGTGGCGAAGGATACCCACATTTATATTTGATCAATGGATTGGTTGTTTCCGAGTTGTGTATTATTTCACTCACAACTCTTGAAAATCCTCAAGAGGCTTCTTCACAATATTAGCAATATATCTGCTGTTAGTTATCCACCGTGGGGATCGTACGTTGCTTATTATAGTCCAGATAAAGGTTATACTTGAAAGGTTATACAGAAGCTTTAACTATGTGGGAATTTATATATTTCGATAATCTGCATGGAATACTTGCTGTGTTTCTGCCATACTTTACCGATTGTCATCAGTCAGTCGCATTAGAGGGTGGTAAAAATGCTAAACGCTTCCAGGACCATGCTGTTCACAAACGTTGACACATATACTAATATAGTGCCACACTCGTGCCAATTCACGCCAGGATAGCTAGCAAGTGTTGACTCTTATCATGAATTCTGCGGACGACGATATATTGATATCTGCTGGGATATAAGTATATTGTGATGTATGAAGAAGATTACTTTGTTTTTTACAGTAAGAGAAGAGGGAGAATTTCATGTTACTTTTCAAAGTCTGCAGAAAGACCCAAATGACGTAAAATTATTTTAAAAGGAATCTGGTAATAATTAGAAATATATATGTTGCAAGTCATTTAAATAATAATAATAATATCTTTATTTACCGTAAACTGATACAAATGAAACATCATAGCTTTCGTCTTATATGTCTTATAATTAGAAACATTTAGTGTTGTGACGCTCTTTCCCTGTCGTCGGTAATACTTCGAGCGCCAAAATGTGCTTTATCGTGTACAGTTACCACGTTACCCCAAAGACGGCACAATGGGAACCCTAAATAGCTTCAAGCTAGAGATCGGAAAAATCCAGAGGTCACGTGATCTATAGGGAATAGGGATAGTACCTTCTACAGTGAGGCACACTATTGATTTAACAGTTTGTTCTCCAGTTTTAATCGTCTCCGGATGATGCCAACTTGGTTGGCAAAACGCGCGTCGAGCGAAGTGAAAGTGTTTTGGTGTTTGTGGAAACTACTCCGAGTGTTACAGTTACATCAAAAGTTCCACCCCTATCCAGTAGTTTATTCTAACTATTAAAATTTCAAGGTCAATACTATGTATAGCTATCTACATCTCTCTATTTACATACTTCTATGTACCTACATGTTATGTCCAGTCTCAGTCTGTTTTATTGAATCGTTTATCTTCCTCGGTGAGATGTAATTAAAAAATTTTACGCTGAACAAGTGTTAAAAGTTCTATAGCAAGCAACATTAACAGCAGTTACTACTACTGGGTGCGGTAGTTTTATCATTTGTTTACTGGATGAGAACTAGTAGTACTTTTTGGATTCAAACGAGAACGTAATAATTGACGGTCATTTCAAGGTCGCATTCTTGATTGCTGGTTCAAAGGGACAATTTCAGATACCACCCTAAGGGGTGTGTCTTCCACAGTCTATGCTACAGGTATCTCTTTTGAATACAAGTATGCGAGAAGACTGACTTGGATACCACCGAAAGGGTGTGTCCTCTTCAGTCTATACTATAGTTAAAATACAAGCACAAGTGCCCTTTTGAACTTGTTTTGGGTACCACCGAAAGGGTGTGCCCTCTGCAGTCTGTACTATGGATACTTTTATTACGCGGGGAAACTGACTTGGATACCAACGCAAGGAGTGTGTCCTCCTCAGTCTATACTACGGGTATCTTCTGTGTATATTATTTCAATGAGCAATCTTTTATAGTTAAATAAAAATAAAAGTACAAGTACCCTTTTGAGCCTGTTTTGGGTACCCTCACCAGTCTCTACTATGGGTACTTACAGATGGCCTCTACTATGGGTAATTAGAGACTGCAGCCCTCGACAGTCTCTATTGTGGGTCGCTACTATGGGACTCTCTTATATTCGAGCCAGTTTCGACACCATCGCTGAGGTAGGTAGAGCTCCTGTCGTGTTTTTTTTAAATGTGGTTTCCCCTTGGAACCTAATCTACTAAAAAGTAATCACTTATAATACCACAAGAGCTTCAAAATTATCGGGTATTTCCCGATAGGTTCGTTGCAAACAAATGAAGGAGTCAAGTTTTTCAGGTTAAAAAATCACGAGCGCGAAGCGCGAGTGATTTTTCCTGAAAAACTTGACGACTTTATTTGTTTGCAGGGAACCTTGAGGGAAATGCCAGATAATTTTGAAGCTCGTGTGGTATTCGGGGGATTATTTTTCCGTCTGATTCCACATTGTTTTTATTGTACCTTCCTTATAGTCTTCTCCATCCATTTTCTTCATATTGTAAGCGTAATCTTTCATAATGTTTGCCAATTGCGCTTCACTCGTTTCAGCACTTAATGTGTATTCCCTCTCAGTACAAAAAGTAGTAAATTGGTTCCAAACTGTTTTTTTTGCCTTCTCCGTATTAATGGGAACATTTCCTTTGACTTTTTTATCGATGGTGGACAGAGAACAAACTCCAAATCGACTCATTTTCATGCAAAATCTCCAATTTTCACAATTGAATTCAACCTGTCAGTTTGACGTGTGGTTAATTTGACTGGATTATGTTTTGTTGTTTATATATAGCAACTACCAGAGAAAATAATCAAAAAATTATCAGTATAATACCATGTAGGTTGTACCACGTGACGTCGAATGGTGCAATTCTATTGGTCGATATTTGGGTCGGAAAAATAATCACTGTTATTATTGGAATATCTTCAGGTAATTCTTCCTGTACTACTGCATTAAGACATCCTTGACCATGACAAGTGGAGCACAAGATATTAATTGAAGAATAGAAGTAGGAGCTGGTATCTCAGTTGTAGGGATTTCCACCGAAATTTGGCTAATGGTTTTCCAACCCCATGCATTAGGCATTTTTTTCCATGCTACGAATGAAATTGTCAAAAAAAAGTTGTTCTAAAGCAGCACATTTAGGTGGTAGTCTTGATATTATCACTGCTTGATCAGATGCCTTGTATAAAGCTAGTGTGATTTTTTCTCCAGCTCGTACGATGTCTGGTTTCATCGATGATGGATTGTTAAAAATATACAAAGCATCGTCCAAGTTCCTTCCAGTATTTATCAAGTTTATCGTTTGTGCTTTTCCTTTGTCAATAAAATGCTGAAGTGGTGAAGGACTTCCGAATTCTGTAAATCGAGATAATTATATGCCCTTTCCTTGATATTTTCTTATGACTGCAATTATGAGAATGAGAAGGTCAACATCCGGTCCCACGGCGACTACTGTGGGATTATTATAGGCTTCCTTAATAGCAGTTTGACCAATTGGAACATCAGCATCATCTGTTGCAGTAAGAACTTGGATACAGGCATAATCCAATTTGTCCATCAGTTGGTTAATCAGACGTTCTTCATTCGACAAATTCCTCTGCAAATGTTTCTGTGACTCGGGAAGAGGCGTCTTTTCGTTGAAAATTATTTCAGCAGATATTCGTTTACTCTTTGCTGTCATTCAATGCCTTTTATGCTCTCCTTATTTTCAGAATAACCTCAAACCGTCAAATCAGACCTACGTCTGCAAATGTACCTTGTTTCGGCCAAATCACTCAATGAATTAAAAAGACACTTTCAAACACTAACCGAATATTTGAGGTCCTATTCATTTTCCTCGTCAGAGTAACAGTTTTTGAGAAAAATTAAAAACGCTAGCGCGAAGTGATATGGGTGGGTGGTTTCTTAAGCAAAAGGGGATGAGGCACCCTCCTGAGAGGTGGGAACTCTTTTGATCTGTATTTGGCTGTCTATTAAGAGTCTGCACCCACATTTTTTAAATTTTAGAAATTATTTCTCCTATTTGCAATTTAATTGCTAATTTGCTGTGACTAATAACAAAATGTCTAGTATACTTATTTTTGCTTTTAAAAAATTATACGAAGCCCTCAAAATATAGTAGAAGTTCTCTCATTCTGGATATCGTCAACATTCACACAACATAAATATTATATATTTTTTAAATGCTGTTTATTGCTTAGGATAAGTAATTAAATAATTATAGTAGGGCTTCCCAATCAGTAATGTAGGAGTGGGGAAGCCATAAATAAATCTTCAAATGAATATTTCTATATTCCATCCAACTGTGGATGATTAAAATATTGTTTCAGTTTTATTGTGGTATAAGTGATTAAATGACCTGTATACTTTCAAACTCGAGTTCGTAATCGCAAGGGGAATGGCTTGCCACCACTTACCGCACCACGCGCCTCATTCCTGAAACATATAGGTACTAAAATCACGCATCACCATGCCTCGCCGTACATTTATATTTAATATCTGTCTTAGGAATTAGATGCCGCGTAGTGAGGTTGGTGGTGGCAGGCCATCCTCCGCGCAGACGCGGATGTATATCAACAGAAAAAGAATATTTCAGCGCGACAAGATATCGCAATGATGGCCTTTTTCTACCTCTCCGTAATGAAAAATATAAACCGGATATAAACCCGAATACCGCTTTTCAAATCGGCATTCCAGTAGGGATACTCCGGCACTTTAAAGGAGACAATCGCCGCCACCTCGCTGCCTGGTAGGCCAAATTGCATAGCTTGCGTGATTAGTCTGTGGTCTAGTTGCAAACTGCCCTTAAACCTCACTGAGCTTTATGGCCCGAAACTACGTAATAGTTACAGTTACAGGCCATGGCCTCCCTCAGCCATGTTCCATGTCCGACAAGGCATTAAATTATCCATGGTTTCTGGTAATGAGCTCGTCGGTTCATTCAATTTCTGCGTTCAGTGTCGACATTATCTTCCGGTCGATAATGACTGCCCCATTAAGATATTAATTAAATGTGTGCTTAGTTAGCATGGCTCTTATGGTTCTCTGAAGTCAGCATTAAACATTAACATTTACATGCGAAAATACTTCAAAATATTACAAACCTGGTAAAACATCAATAAATGAATAAATAAACTTAACGCATTGATCGCGAAAGACGCAAGGCACTCAACGTTGTCAGTTTACATTTAAAATCATTGTTTATACCACCTCTCCTATTAATTTAGTTTACCTAGATTAAATGGCCTCTCATCCAGGAGATCTCATCCTATCGGCTGCTCAGATTTGATAATGCAGTGGATGTTCTACGGACTTACTTAAAATGACTCTAATGTTTAAAAGGTAGCCTGAAGGGCTCTAAATTAAAACAATAATAAAATAATTATTCTTGACACCAAGTCAAGTTCAAAAATTTTAAATTTACAATGAAGTTTATAGTAAATCTTGGTAAAATTGACAAATTGAAATATTACGTAAGACCTGGTAATTCCGATGGGCAATAAAAATATACAAGATATACTTTCCTGGTAGACTCTGGAGATCCCCTAGTGGAATGTGGATTTCCTAGGATCCTAGGATGCGGCTACGGCTCGGAGGTCCGTAGGAACTGTAATGTACCCTCTAAGGGCGATATGTACTACAATGGGTGAAATGTTACTGCAATGGGAGGAGATATCTTCCAATCTGTCGATCAGGAATTCAAGCAATGATGGTCTTCTCAGCTTACTCACCAGAGGAATTTATTCTCGGTCATCTCGTCTAAGTAGGTATAGAAGAAAAAATTACCAGTGTCAGGTTTATCGTTACAATAAATTTGGAAGAAGAAATATGTATAAATTTCCCGCTTGAGCAAGATATCAAGAGTAACATTTATAACTAAAGTGAAGTTAATAAAAATAATTAAATTAATTGTTCAAAAAATTGAGCTTTAATTAGATATTAAATCCAACTAAAAAGAAAAATAATCGGCCAAATGGCGAATAATTACCTAATTATTCAAATACTTAGGTTGATTGAGGAATTATTTATTTAATAAAACATCTTAACTCGAGATGAAAGTGAAATATCAATAGATATATTTATATATGCATATATAGATAATACTATAATATTAACACTATTGAAAGTAATTGTGATTTTATATTCCCCAAAAATTGAAAATATACGTTTATAAAATTATCAGTAAAAAAATTAATAAAGAAAAGAATATGGTATGCAATTTAAGACTACAAGATAAAACGTATAGAGAGGTAGGATAGAAGAGTATCTATCCTACCTACCGATATGTATAATTTAAAGAAATGTGGCCTCAGCCGTAGAAGTAATTTCTACTAAAAAATGAAAATATGCTATTGTTCGGTATTATTGTAAGCTTTGCTTTCAGAACCTACAAGGTAGTACAAGATCGAACGATAAGGTACGATACAATATTAAATTAAATATTCATTTAATTTAATAAAAAATAATGCGGTAATAATATACCAAAGACAATATAGTTATGTACTCGTGAGTATACGTATCCACAGCCCACCCGAAGTGGTGCATACTTCGGGTGGGCTGGTGTTAAAACGATAAAATTAAATGCGGCCAGAAGCCTATTTCAAGGTCGAAACACAGCAGAAAATATTTTGTTGTTTTCAATATTTGAAATAGGATACTATTATTCAAAATATTTGCTATATAACGGAATTTATTTACGTTACATACTTTTATTATAAACCTGAAATACTGGTAGATACCAGTAGATGCTAGTAGATGATTTTCACTCGCCACCTGGCACGATGCTTTATTCAGTCCATTTTATTTCACAAGATATTATAACAATTGTTAAATTGTCAAGATATGCTGCTTACATAAGTGATTCGGCCTAGTTAATCGTAATCGTGAAAGAGTAGAATATTTTATAAGTGAATAAAAGTTAGTGGAAATATCTTGAGCAAATTTCCACGAGATATAAAACATTTTTTCATACTCTCGGGACAAAAGTAATAACTTGACTCCCTTATGATAGGGACTGAAGTCTCACTGTGTGTCCTTCCGGGATTAAATAATATTGAGGGAAGTCCCGGAAGTATAAAATTACAAACAAAAAATGTGTAATAGGTGTTTAATTGATTTAATATTTAAATCAGTGTTGTCATATACAGTTCGTCATATTGACCAGTCTCTTGGTGAATGCAGCAGATACTGAGCGACCTCGGCTGCCATTTTATCAATATCAGAAACACCTTCTTCACTCATCGAGCTAATGACACTAGCAGTGATAATGTTTCCAAATTAATTTTGTCACAATGTAACATTATTGTGGTAACTTGTCAGTCATTGGATCCCATTATTTGCATCGCTTTATACTTAATATTTATCTGTATCTCTATAAAGGTTTCTGTTAACACCGCCACTGCGAATAGAAAAGAAGCGACAGTCAATATTTTCAACTGTGTACTCAACACCCAATTTATTTTGAGAATAATAACCGGTAACACAATAATTTAATTTACATAAAACCTATCGTGAATAAACATTAGAAAAAGTGATTAGTACTGTGCCTTCACATCGGCGACCCTAGTTCTCCGTCCCTTCCACGTATCCTAGTGCCCTTTTGAACCAGAAGGAACTGGAACAAGAACAACAGTGGTAAGCCATTATATAGCCATTATTATTCTTCTAACCATACAGTTCTCACACTTTGCCTAGGTACATTACCTAGCAGTTTCTATGTGCTTTTTTATATATGTATACGTTTCAATTTCGGAATATTTCATATTTCAGGTAACAGGTTTCAATTTCGGAAGTACGAAAAAATCGTATATACCTTGCGACTGAAGTACTTCGGCTCCGCGGTTTATAATATACTATTCTTACGCATTAAACATGCTGTTTTTTTCGTATTCTTATGGAAAAGCATTCATTATGAGCAATTCTTAAATAAATAATGTTGAATAAATAAAGGAAGCTCTCAGCTTCGGGCGCCAATGTTTGTTTAGGGGCCTCGGGTAGCTTCAAGCGGAGAAGGCGGAAATCCCAGAGGTCACGTGATTCACAGATTGACCTTTTATTAACCTATCTAAAATAAATACACAGATTAATGATTATAACAGGTTTATTGTCAAACTATCTACATATTTACACATACAATCAAACTTGGTTAAGTGGCGGTTAAAAGAAACGTTTCGAATGGAAAGCGGATAATAAGCGACGATATGGTTCTTGGGACCCAAAGTGGCGGTGATTGGAGAACAAGCAGTGTTATTTTAGCCTGCGGAGGGTAGTATCAATTATGTGTACGTCTAGATAGTATAGAGTCCAGGAACTCAAGGTAATCTAGCGTACTTGTAGTAGGAAGTTGACGCGGTTATTGTGACACTAGTGAGTGATCCCGTTGGAGTCCTTCTGTCGAAATACAATACGTAATTGCTCGACCTGAAAGGATAAGAGGGGACACCAGAGACGTCGTAATATCGTAACGCATACAAATAAGATACCGCTATTGAAACGAAAATCCTAACGATATATATGTACAAATCGCTCTACTTCATCTAACAATTATTGGAATAATTCAATAAAGTATGCTACAATTACTGTATAATACAAATATTTATCTAGTAGGTGGATGAGTTCATTGTTTTGATATAAATATGACGATATCATCTTGTTCTTATGAGTCTAGGATGTAGGCATAATTTAATTCAGAAAAGTTGTGGAAACTTGTGGAAATAAAAATCCGAAACAGGAATATATTTAGATTTATTTAGATTTGAATTTTTCTAATTATAACCATGGACACAGTGGATAGAGAAGTGATAACATTAATGCCTTGCTCTAAATAACATGATTTTCCCGCATTAATAAATTGGCTCATAACGATCACCATATTCTAATTTGAAAGTTCTACGCCGCGACGCGCCGCGACGCGCCGCCGCCAATAAGTTAAATAATTCCAACTTGACAAAACAAAGTTTGTATTATCAAATTAATCTGTTTGGGATTCAATGGAGATACTAGATTATTTAGTTTTTGGTTCCGTATAAGCACTAGGCGCAATGGAATCTTTGTGCGATAGAAATGTTTAATTTCATTAATCATTCATTGACGGCTCTAAATTACAGCAAATTAGTCATATAGCCCGCGTAGAATACAGAACTGACACTTTCTAATGCAATTTCTGGAATTTCGATTAAACCAAATTGGCACCTAGGCGGGATAATATCAATAAAGATCCATTGAACCGTTATTTCACTTCCCGATTCACACCAGCCAGATTGGACTGTTTCGTCTCTAATAGCCCTTAAGGAAGAACTTATTGCTGAATTGTTGTTGGGCTCATATTCTGACTTGCAGCTTTCAGCGAGAATCGATACAAATTGCCGCTGTGTGTTTACACTGGATGTGGATCGCCGGCGGATAAGGTCGAATAAAAACAAACGTAAAATTAATGGATGGCGTCTGATGGTCAGAGAAGATTTTAATGGTAGTTGAGGAAAAGAATCTATACATGTAGGTAACACAAAAGCCAATTTCTTTGTCGATCATTTCAATCAAGTACAAAAACATTGTTTTTATTGCTGCCTCCTATATGGTTAGATTTCGATGTATCAAATGATGTCAACATCCACATTTTAGAAAATTTGCGCATCCCTATTTCTTAGGATAGCGGCACCAGAATAATGCGGGCGCAATTTGACGCTATTGAAATGTTTCACTGAATATAAAGAACTGTTGCAGCTCCGAGCGCATAAATGTAAAGCTAGAGCAGAAACGTGACGGTTTTCGTTGAATAAAATGAAGAAATTCAAAACAAACAACGTTCATTGTGATATCAAAACCAATTATTTAGTAATTTGTAAATGACTATAAATTAAAGTAGAAACGTGTATTAAATAAATCAAGTGAACTGTTTAATAGAAGTATTAGAAAGGAAAAATATATGATAATCATTACATTTCATCATCATTGTCATTATCATCATCTTCAGATGTTGAACGCAAATTAATAATTAACGGTTCAACCTCATCGTAACGTAACTTCACGTTCCCATCATTGTTTACAATGTCTTCTACATGTATAAACAATGTTCCCAAATATCTGGAGTAATTTGATTCGAAGCATCTTGTCACATCTTTAAAACTTTGTCTCCGTAACCAACTTATATGTCTATTATTATCTTTACAAATGCCCCACACTAATTCTATTGGACCATATTGACGATGGTGAGGTGGTAATCTCAATACTTGACCATGTTTTTTTAGAAGTTGGTTCATCTATGGCATATCTCGGGGTCTTTTTGTGCTGGTTGCATAAATTTAAAAGTTCAATTTTAAGATCATCTTGCGAAAATATTATGCCTTCGAGATCCATTTCTTAAAACAATTTTGGTCCATGGAATAGTGGTAGTCCGCCGATTTTGACTTCGTAGAAAAAAGTAATGATGAATTCTTATGAATCCACGCATAGTTCCAACATATATCACAAAAAAACGCTTACCATTTCCTGTGTAGCCTGTTTTTTTCCACTGTTATCTTGCCATGTTCTTTGAAATCCTTCTTTCGCAAAGATCCATGTTTCTTCAAGGTACACAAATTGCGTCGAATATTCGCTTATAATAATTTCGGCGGATATCCTCTTATATTTTCGTAAAAAAGCTATTCTCTTACTTACGACTTGAGGTTCTCACAAAGGAAACGTCTGTAATTTTCTTCTATAAAAGAAAAGCCAATATTCTTTAAAATACGGCACAGACTCGTATCCGAAACATCTAAGATAGCCTTTTGCTTCACTATTTTATTAACTGTTTTATTTGTATTTTTTTTTCTTCTTGCATTTTATACACAATATTAAAAATTTCTGATTTAACTCCTTTATGAGCATCATTCGTTTTCAATTTACGTTTGTTGCGTGTTTTTCTATGCTAGTACAGTCAGACATTATTGACAATATATTAATATGTAGAACTGTCAATGGGACTTTAAATTTAACTTTTTAAATAATAAAATATTTTCAAACATTTTTACTGACAATGTTTCCGAAAAATCTAAGTCGTGATGATGGTCGGTTTATTTGGTATGTTAGTTAACAACATAATGATATGGAGCATTATACATAACGATTAATGAAGGCTAGGTATGATATATAATAAAAAGTATGATATATTTACAAAATAAAAGTTAATTCAAAGTATTATATCTATTTATTGTTATATGGACCTTTAGGACTCACCTTTTACTATCAACTTTGATTTTCCTGATGCTTTGTAT